>JAWWEW010000165.1:36805451-36872629 GCA_035583185.1 Anabacerthia variegaticeps | reverse complement strand
GGAAGGGAAGGGAAGGGAAGGGAAGGGAAGGGAAGGGAAGGGAAGGGAAGGGAAGGGAAGGGAAGGGAAGGGGAAAGAAAAGGCCGACCTTTTACATTTTAGTCAAAATGTCTTGTTTTCCTTAACACAGGAATGTGTTAATTGGAATGAAACTAAAATATGTGACATGGAAGGCTCTGATATCTGTGTATCTTGTCACCAAGGAGGAAGGTCAAGATGCCATCTAACTCTGTATTTGAGTTTATTGCAAATCAAAGAGGAACAATTCATATATATATGATTTTTATATATGAATATATATATTATATATTATTATGAATACATAATATATGTATGATTGTATTATATACTTCATATATATTTGTATGTGTTTTTATGCTGACAGGTACACATGGATACAATGACCAGCAAAAACACCTGTAAGAACATAGAGATATCATCTAACTTTTTGACCCTAACAATGGTGCAGAGGCGTTGTTCCATAAAAAAAATCTTTGACTTACCTTAGGAAAAAGACAGGCCATTAAGCGAGAAAGTCAGGGGACATATTTTACAAGGTTGTCCGTGTTTTAAATTATTGTGATTACAAAAACCATTTTAAATTGTAGTCCCAGGCATGACTTTTTTGGTGTTAGTGTGCACTCCCTTTGCTTAGAGCTGGAGGGCTCTGGCTCTCTGTGGAAGGAATGTGAAGCAGGCAGGAAAAGGAGATCCACATGTCAGGGCCGTTGCTGTCAAATGGCCTCCTCACTCATTGCAGATGTTGTTCAAGCATGAGCCAGGGAGTGTGTGGAATAAAAAGCAGTCTATGGAACTCTAGGAGAGGATAAATTCTGCAGAAAATTTGCAGCATTCTTCTACACCACAAGAGAATTTCAACAGCAGGGAGTGGCTTCTATACAAGACTCTCTGTATCAGCTGATCTTGGAGGTACTATTGGTATATCAACATTCATATTACACAATACCAATACTTTCCTTTAGGAAGTTAGCTCTAGTACTTGCAAGAAGTTTTAGTACAATTTGGCCATAAGCATGATTAAGACATGACCCAATCCTGTAAAATATATATCAGAGTTTTCTTTTCCTTTAGAAATCAATTTTTATTGACAACAAAGTAAATTCTGAGAATAAAAATTTTAAAAAATAGTAACTCTTCTAGCTGTGCCAAAATGGGAACTGTTGATAATTATGGGTCTTGCATCATAGTCACAAAAATGATGACTTTATCTCACAAGACCAAATAATATAGATCTGGGATTACTAAAATCCAAATTACTTAAAATGCTCCAATCTCTCAGAAAGGAACCACAGGAATTTGAGTTGTGATCATATAATATACCACATATTGTATGATGAATATGTGGTTTATGGATTTGACAAGCACTACTGTTTTCCCCAAGGAAAAAAGTGAATTTGTGGCAAATAGCCTGATAGAATTGTGGAAGTAATTGATGGAGTTCTTCACAATTCTGCAGGGTTAGGGGACAGATCTGAAAAGCCTGTGACTCATTTACTGGCCTGTTGTCACAGTGTAAGGTAAGACCATAGTTAAAGCAAGTTTAAAAAAATACAGCATAAACCAGAAAATGCTAGGGAGAAAAGAAGAATTATTCTAAATTTGATTCCCCTGTCAAGACTATTTAAAAAGCATGGTTGACATAACTCATAAATGAACATAATTGTCACCGCAAGTATTTTACTAAATTTAGGAGTTATATTCTGAATAACTTCGTATATATCTTAAAATATTTAAAATATGTTAGAGTGATCTTTAGCTTTATAGTTACACATTTTAGGTAATTATAGGTTAACCTGTTAGACTTGTACATGATACAAGATATGTAAGTGCAGAAATCTCTGCAGACTCAAAAGGCTCACATAATAAACATTTCCTCTTATTTACACTTTAAGATAAGAATTGTTGCTGCTGCCCTACACACATCACAGCCTGCCTAAGGCCACACAGTGGAAATTTAAAGTGAGAGATAAATAATTTGCCTCTTGCAGTAATAGGAAGCTGTTAATAATTTGGAAAACATGAGGTTGTTTCCACCGTTTCTTCAGTGTTGTATGAATGTATCATCTGGTCAGTGTAGCTCCTCTAAGCTTCTAGCTAAGCTTGTCAAACTGATGCACATTCTTTAAAGGAATGTTGAAGCTTTTTGTAAAAACATTTATATAATTGGAAAAAATAATGATTAAATGTGGCATCAGTGGGCATTGTTTATCTTTTAAATTTCCTGACATTCCATCCCAATAGTGTTTTTAGGAGATGAATGCCATGCTTGCAGAGATAGGTTATAAAGCTGTCTGGCTGGGTTTTTTTGGCCACACAATGTAGTTTTAGCACAAGATAAAAACACTTAAAATGTGCAGACTAAGTCATCAAAACAGCCAACTGTTACAGTGTCTATATGGAAAGAGCTTATCAATATAATTATGTAAGTGAATGAAATTTTATGAATTGGACAACAATCTGTTAATGATAAACAAAGAAAAGATCTGCTATAAAATACTATATAAACTACTAAAGGTTTGTGTCTCCTTGTTGGGCCCAAAAGACCTGTAGAATCTTTAATGATGAAGTTCTTTACCTCTGAGCCAAGTGATACAAATCTTCAGCAGTTATGGAGTAGCATATTTCTAGAGAATATTTGCAAAGAAAACCTGTATTCTCCTGAATTTTGATAAAGAATTCTGTTCTTGTAACGCAGGTAAGACAGATCACCAGTTCTGCTTTTTGTTTTTCCCCAATAAACTATGTTTATTATGCCAATTCTAATTACCATGCAATCTAATGGTTTTAAGGCTTATAATTTCCACATCACTGGACATCACAAACATGAAAGCATTTTATACTGTCATTATACACCAATGTTTGCAGTTGGTTATACATATATACAGAAATTATTCACACATCTTAACCTTGCTATTTCCTTCTTTCAAGTCAACATAATTTCAATGTGAAAGCAGCTTTTTAATAAATGGTATAAGAAATACAGCAAGGCACACATTTTTAAAAACTTTTTTTCTCATTGCCACCTCAAGAAGCATAAAAACCCAAAATGTTGTACTTAATTCAGAAGAATGTCAACAGTTTCTAATATACAACACCATGTAGTTGTTTCTTGAAGTGTTGCATAGATTAAATTTTTAAATAAAATAAATAAAATTACATTTATTTTAATTGCTTAATTTCTAGATGTATTCAATCAGAAGGACTAATGACTTCTTTTTGCTGCAATCCAACAAAATTGTCACTTTAAAAGAGTTTCAATAAACTTATGCATTTTACAGATAAATATTAAATTCGATACATAAAATAGAAGAATACTGACAGGTACAATTCTGAAAAGATGAACCAGACTGATCATGAATCCTGCAGAACTTCAAAGAACACAATCAGTGATAAGTAGCACAGGAGAATCCAATTTAGGAAGGGGAGGTCATTAGAGGTAGCTTGGGAGAGGAATCCATATGAAAGCAAATGGCCTTGCTACAATACAAAATGATCACTGATATAGGACTAGCATATGCAGCCTGATCACAAAGCCAACATGGACAAATCACATCTGGAAAGAAAATTTATCTTGGGAGTCAGTGTAATGCAAGGCAGTGATACAATGGAATTGAAGGTCATCCCAGGGCTTACAGGATGAACCTGCACCTGAATTGCAGCCCAGTTTCTAAAAGGAAACAAAAAAGTAATAGTAGGTTACAGAAAATGAAGTTTTATTTGCAAAACATAGGTCTTCCAGAACAATCATAGATAATCATTAAATGTTCACATGCCAGAGACTTTAATGCAGAAGCATACAGTAGGCAAACAATGACTTAACAGCCTGAGGTACAAGTTAGTGTAAAAAAATGAACTGATGTAGAAAACTCATTGATTTTAATAAAGACTTTATTTCTAAAGAAGCAAGGATATTCATCACATCTGATCTTTTTCCTTAGATCCTGTCCTCATCCTTACCTGTGAACTTACCTTCAGCACACTCAGAAGTGCACAAAGCAATAAAACCAGAAATTTTCAAAAGTGAAGCAAAGAACACACCTACCCATTGCTTATTTTAATATTTGTGCAAACATATATGAGATTTCAATGGAAAAGAGGAAAGGATTGTCACAGAAGTGGTCCATGAATAGAATTGTCAGTGTCATCACTGCATTTTTAAATTGCAAGTAACTAGACATTTTCAGTACCAGTGATGAGTTAAATTTGCATACTACAGAATTATCCAGCTCAGAGTCTAGGGTTAAACTATTCAGCAAAGAGCACAGCCTTCTGACGAAAATTATGAAGAAATAACTCAGAATACAGCTCAAAGATTAGTGCAAAGCACATCTCATAGGCATTTCCTAGGAGGCACTCCAGACATGCATTATGTGCCTTCCAAGTTAAGCAGGAATTTCTGAATCTATCCAGTTACCTTCACCTTTGCTCTTTGCTGCAACTGACCACTACTTAGCCGAGAAATTCACTTACTTGAAAATAGTGAAAAGCTCAACAGTTTTTTTAGATATTAATGAAGAACTGATCTGAATAAAGGGGAAGATTGTATCAAAAGGTTTCAACAACTCTGGCATGAGTTTCACATATCTAGAGTAAGAAAAGTCTCACTGATGGATTACGTCAAGCTTTTCAAAAATTATGTTACTCACAGACAATACAAGATTACCTGTTTATTTAGATTCTTTTAAAGTCAGCTACTGTAAGCAGCTAAAAAGTCAAACTATTTTAAACTCTATAAAGAAACTTTATAGTATTTACTTCCCTATAAAAACTTCTAGGAAAAAAAGGGTAAGCAAAGATTTAGGTTATTCTTGTAGTTCCAGTCTCTAAAAGTAAATTATTACATATTAACCATTGTGTAAACTTGTATATTATTTTTCTCCTGTAGTAAATAATTAACAGTCCTTTGCATTTATGTACCATCTTTTATCTGTGGATCTCAAAATATTTTTAAGCAAATAAATCATGCTTCAGAGGCCCCATTGATCATTATTCTTAGCATTTTTTTGCTGCGGAAACTGAGACAAGGAAGGAATAAGTCATACAAAAAAATCTATTGCTGAGCAGGAAATAACAGTCAGGCTTTCTGAGCACCAGTCCTGGGTTTCTCCTAATAAAAGTAAGTGGCAGGATATTCTAGCTAACATTGCAGTACTGTCACATAAAATCAATTTAGTTTTCTTAAGCCCAAGTAAATTATTTTTCCCCTAAATTAAGTTAAAATTTAATTCAAATTACAGAAGGAAGGAAACATCTTTTGGACTTACTTGTAAGAATTAACAGATTACACAGAGAATTCTAAGGCATCCTCTAGAAAAGACTTTGGACAGAACATATAAAACTCGTTAGTGTATTGGTATCTATGCTACAGAATACGTAACTAAAAATTCCTACCCCACTGGTGAGTCATGGGTCACAGTGACAGCAGAAGATCACCTGATCTCATATACAGATAGTTTTCAAGGTGACCCCTCATTGAGAAATAAAATCCGCATAGCTTTATGAGCACCTCTGTTGAATAACTCTGTGTTGGCTCATGTGAAAGACTAGTCAGTGCTGACAGAGATATTTTTGAGCCTGCCTATATAATTTTTATAGTTTTCCCATAATGTTGTTGGTTTTTTTGTTTTTGTTTTTGGGTTTTTTTGGTAGCACACTGCTAAATAACAGCATTGCAATATTTGGCAAAAATATTTATTCCCTATTAGTTTTATTCTCCTGTAGAGCCAAGGTAAATACTAAAACAGTACAAAATCAACCTACATTTGAAACCATGCCTTTTTCAACTTTGAGTTCTCAGTACGCTTTTAAGGTACACATATACTATAGATTATTTTTCTCTAAGTATTGCAGCTACACATGGAATTACACATTTAAATGAGCTTACAGCACAGGTGCTACAGAAAAAATAATGGTGTTTGCCATTTATCTTTCAAATTAAATAATGTGTTTTTAAATAGTAACTTTTTTCATAATACACTTATGGGAACAACATTTATCTGTCACATTTTAAAAGATGTATTAGTAATAAATGTAAATTACCTTTGGAAAATCAGTAATTAGCCTCATCAAAAAATAAACAATCTGCCACCAAAAAGATAATCTTTAGCATAGTTAAGTATAATAACTGTTATTTGAATAAGTTAACAAATTAGGATAGATTGCTTCTGTAATTCATTCCCCATAGCATGAGAGATGAAGTTAAAACATCAAGCTTGTGAATGGGGGAAGGGAGATCAGACTTTAGTGAAACCAAACCTAGCAGCTCATATTTTCATTTTTTGTGTGCTAGAGATAAACTATAGGTATTCTAAACTTCAGTACTGGGAATAATAGAGTACATAATTTCAATGGAAGCAATGTTATATGTACCAGTTAAGAACCAGTGTATCTTTGTAAATATAAAAAGCGGGATGTAGTGTGAAGGGCTTTGTTCTCTTAAAATTATTTGTCAGCCTCTGGGCAAAAATGGAAACTCTACCACAACCCTATTCATTGTTGCATACAGATTCTGCATTACATTTTATGACATTTTGGGGCATTTATTAATAACTCTATCCTCTATGTCCAATCTTAGTCCTCACACCAATGGCATATTGCCATCTCCCAGTCTTATGAAATAAACAACTGGCTACCATGCAAGTAACTATGAAATTCTAAAGAGTGAGGCAAGGTTTATACAGTATTTTGAGATCCTCAGAGGAAAAGTACTAATTAATTGAAAAGACATGTTATTATCTTCACCAGTGAAAGAATGAGAACAAGAATAAAATCACACTCACTATAGCAAATATCCTTCCTCAAATCAATATCATAAAAATGAGTGAAAAAATAAGAAAGCTAATAAACCAGTAACTTAGGAAAGCTTATGTTTATGTAAATATCACTGATCAACCTTAGACTTTTGTCATCATCTTGATTTTCAAATAGAGGCTCCTATATACACATAATCCATTTAATGCAGTTCTAGAATACATAGCATCATCTATGAGTTTTGTAATTCCTAGTTGAATTCCACTGCTTTTCCATTTGTTTGGATGTGTCCAAGTATTAACTTAATTGGCAATCAGCCTATTTCAAGGCCATTCCAGAAATATCCTCTTTGCTATGATGGCTCCAAGATAATGCGTTAGTCAGATAGATATGTGTGGAGATAGTGGCAAGCTGTAGACTATTTCTGTCATAACCTAAAGGCTTTGCTAGATATATTTATACATATGTGAATGTGCTGAGTAAACCACCAATATATGTGAATGAAAAGCTCAAAGCATAGTAATTTAACATAGCAAAATCAGGAGATGCAGAAGTTAGGTATCTAAGAGCAGCAAAGCAATCTATTTTGTATAAATAGTACAAGATCCTCTGCTATAGCTACGTAGTTTGCAATAGGAGAGTACTAGTGGTTTCAATGGGCAGTGATGAATAACAGCCTTTTCTCCTAGCAACATCATGGAATCATAGCATAACTCAGGTTGGAAGGAAACTTGAACATCAACTGGTCCAACCTCTTGCTCAAAGGAGGGCTATTTTCAAAGGTAGAAAAGATTGTTCAGGGCCATGCCCACTCAAATTCTGAAAATCTCCATGGATGGAGATTCCAGAACTTCCCAGGGAAACCTGGTCCCATGCTTAGCCTTGTGTCTTATTGGAAATTCCCTTGCTACAGCTTCCAGCAATCGGCAGCATTTGGAATTGAATTGGCATGTGGAGTTGCCATGCTGGCTGTGGTCTACTGGAGGAGTGCTTCCAAAGACTAACGGCATTCTACATAGCTATGCTGGCTTCTGAGTCACTAAAGAACTAGTGAGATTCAAAGCAGCAGGGCTACATGGCAGGAACTGATCCAAAAGTTGCTTTGTAGATCTTCTTCTGTTGTTAAACGTGCAGTTATAGTTGGACATTTATGTGAGGTCAGAAACTCCAGATCTGAACCACTTTCAAACTTTGGAAGAGATCAGAGCTACTTTCTCATCCTAGGTTCCATCATCTTACTTATGTTTCAAAATGCTTACCATAAAATAGAACTGAAGCTTGCAGTACTGCTGTGTGGCTATGTTTCCATCTGCTTTGGTATTCAGGTCTGTATTCTACACTACCCCCACACTATACTGTTTGATGATGTTGCAAAAATTTCTTGTTTTGGTAGCCTCAGCTTTTGGTCTAACACTGTTTTTAATAATGGCTTACTGAATTTAGATCATGGTAAACTGACATCCAGAGATGACTTATTATGTCTCTATTCTCCAGTCTGCTTAGCCATTCTTCAAGGTTTGTCTGAAGTATTGTAGAACTCCAACTCACTAGTCACCCAAATTTCTTGTAGAACCAGAGTTCAGCTTAATCCAGTGCTTCTGAACCCTTCCTAAGGCTGGCTGACTCTGTAGAAGGGCATCAATGAGTGGAGCTGGTTTCTGGTTTCATAGCTCAGTAGAGGAGGGAAGAGAAGGCTCATATATTAATTTTGAAGAATTTCCAAGTACTGCAAGATAGCAGATTTGTTCCAGAAGGGCACAACTCCAGTCAGTGCAAAGCCAAAGGGCCAAAAGCGGTTAGTATTCACTGCATTTGTTGGCTAGTGGCATGTAAATTGGGATTATAGTGTAATCGAAACAAATGATATAGCACTATCATGAAACAGATGCCCTGGCTGGCGATTCATCTCCTTTCATTGTACAAAAATGTGAAAAAAACCTCAAAACCAAAAAAGGTAGGGGAAAAAAAAAAAAAAAGAAAAAAAAGTGCAACTTGTAGAGTACATACCTGTTTTCAGAATCATGTATGTGCCTCGAGATGGTTACATTCTATCTGTGCATATTTATATGTCTTTCTTTATGAAGTTTCAGGAGATTTTCTTCACAAGTAAGAGTTTTTCTGTTCTGATGCAAAACATCTTTTTTCTGTGAATGGCCAGGCTTTATTTGAAACACTATAGCTGAAGCCTCTCCAGAAGCAGCAACACATCCTTTGTGCTCTTCAGTTCCAGGTGATTTTCCTGTACTACTCTTTTCGGTGCTAAGCTCTGAAGAATTCTTTTCCAAACTTTCAGTTTGTCCATCTGAAATCGGCAAATCATCAGCAGCATTTTTCAAATTGTTTGATGGACACAGTTTTTTAGGATTTGGGACATTTATATTGTTGTCATCCCCACATAAGAAAGATGAATCCCTGCCTTCAGATGAAGTTTTAACTTCTAATGACTCTGGAGTTACATCACTTAGTGAATCTGCAGATGTCTCAGAAATAGGATTAGAAACAGGTTGTTGCTGCTTGACTTGTGCTTCAGGAGAACCATTAGGAATGGATTGCTGCTGCTCAACCCATTCTTCCTCTGGACAGGCTTCAAAAAAGCATTCAATATTTTCTCTCTCATCTGTGGAGTCCAGTGGCACAGGAGTGCTGCTCTTTTCCTCTATGTATTTGAATACCTCTCCACAGTCACTATCATGAGAAGAAAGTGAAAGATAAGAATAGAAGTCCCCTTTCCTTAGCTGGATTGGTCTGTGAGAGTGTTCTAACACTTTTTCCTTGATCTGTGCTAATGAAGCTGGAGCAGATGACTCACATTCAGGCTGTGACTTACTTTTCAAAGCTGTTGATGCCATGTCTATTATTTCCTTCACAAAATTGTGTACTGAGCCATCTTCCATGGGTTTTTTATCAAAATCAGCAGATTCACAGTTACAGCACAAATCAAGACCATCAGCTGAGTTGCATTCTGCTTCACTGGATTTCAAGGCTGCACAGCAATCAGCAAATTTTTCAGTAATGCTTATTCTATGTTGTTGACCATTAGGTAAGGATGCCTGTAGTGCTATATCTTGCATGCCTACAGAACTAATCTCTGAGGAAGATTCAAGGCAAGGCTTTTTAGCAGGAGAGGAAGCAACAGAGTGATGATTAGGCTGAAGATGACTTTGACATTCCTTTGGAAGATTTCTGGATCCAGCTGAGGATAGAACAGTCTCTTTACCATCCATACGTGAATCATCTGAACTGTCTGTAAATGCTTCACAGACACAACATTCATTTTCACCTTCTCTGACGTCAAGTGATGCACGAGTTTTGGGAGTTGCTGCTATTCTAACAAGATCTTCCTTTTGACTGCCCAGAGTATTTTCAACATTGCCATTCTCCATATCATCCACAAGCTGATCCTTCACAACCTGAGAGATGTCTTTCATTGGGTGACTCTTTGTCCCTTTTTCATGATCACGTGGTATATTCTTACTATTGCCATTATTTTCTGACATTTTCTGTACTGAACCATTCAATAGTGTTTCAATGCTTAATGTATCTGTGGCTTTTGATGTCTCATTACTAACTTCTTTACTGTGCTGAATTTCATCACTGAGGTTACCTTTTCTCTTCTCCCTTGTCAAAGAAAATTTTGGTCTAATCCAGGTCTGGAGTTCATTTTTTATATAATCAAGTCCTGAAATTAAATTGCATTCTTCATAAATATCCTCATCAGTTGCTATACTAGAGTCGTCATCTTCATCTTTGATACCTAGCTCTTCCTCAGTTAAGGTAAGGGTGGAACTTGAAAGCAAATCACTGTCATCTTCATCATCAGTGCAAGCAGAAGTGCAGGAGACATTAACAATCATGCTGACATTGACATCGCTCTCATCAGCTACAGATCTATTAAGATGTTTTCGAAATGATGCATTCGAATCTGGTATTTTATTTCTGTGCAGTACAATGTCTTCAGAGCAGAGAGAAAGATCCTCACTGCTGCTGAGTTCAGTGAGAGAAGCTGCTGAATCTTCATTGATCGAAGATGCAATATCTAGAGACAGCTGTCCAGTAAAAGACATTTTTTGAGAGCTACTTTGGAGTGTTATATCAGAGATGCTGCGCTTTATCTTTTGATCTGAAGGACTCTGGATATTCTCTAAGCGATTCAAAAGGTCCAATGTCCTTTTACTGAGCTCTCCAACAGAATCACTGCTTGCACTTATGTCTCCTGAGCCATGATGACTAAAAAGATCTTCATTGCTTTTGTAGGAAGTCAGCCAGCTTTCCAAAGAGGTACTGCGCTGAAGACCATCTCCACCTTTAAAAACACCTGAGCTGAATAAATCACCTACTACAGACAGAGATTCTAATGAAGAACTACGAGATAAGGTTGAAATCAGTCTTGTATTCTCTGTAACAGTTAATTTTCTTACACTTTCCACAGATTTACAGCAATCGGGATCTGATTCTCCACAGATACTTGCCAGGGTATGGTCATGAATAAACCCATCTGGTTTAGACTCTCTAGACTCATGTTCAGGGTTACCAGACATTTTCTCCAAGCAAAACTCGTGAAACAAACTACCCTCTGTATGTGTTTTTTCAATGTGCGATTGTTTCATTATCACTGGTAATTTGAATTTGGAGCCTTGAAGATATGAGTAATCATAAAATGTAAACACATCACGTTTTCCCTGCAATTCTTCTACACAAACATTTTTAGACATGGTAACGCTGTCCAAATCCTCACCATTTTCACTTCCATGATATCCAGAAGGTGCCAACTGGAAATCATCTGAGAGACTAGCACGGTCTTCTTCATCTTGTTTTATTTTTTGATTTATTACATCATCCACTTGACTTTCTGCATGCCCAATTTCTGGATTACTCTGAGTGGTTTCAATATCATTTAGCAAAAAAATTTCTGAATTATTTGTAGTTTCTGTATCACATTCACTCACTATCCCACTCTCACTCTCAGAATGCCTGCTTATGTTTCCACTCTGATATATGTAGGTATAAGGTTTTGCCATTGTGGTTCCCCCTATTAGATCTGGCAGGGATTTGGTTGATGAAAATGATGAGTCTTTACTAAGACTTTTGTTTAAAATGTTAGACTGCGTTTCACTGGAGAGTCTGGATGTTTTTTTCAAAAAAGGCATGTGGTTTTTTTCTGATAATTCAATATTATGAAGACTATAAACCTGATAGATGTGAGGATTTGGAGGGGAAGAAATGTTGGGACAATAAAGAGGACTTCTGCGATTACTGATACTTTCATCTTCATTCACGTCATTATCACCACATTCTCCTGAAGCAGGTTTCTGGTTTAGATCATCCTTCTGAAGCTCATGATCAGGATCACTTAAGTCTTCATGAATACTGATCAGCTTATTGCTTATGTCAGTTTCATCCCATTCTAGTGCATCTTCACTTGTACCATTTAGATCCATCAAACCGGGATCAATAACATTCAGAGGCTCCTGTAAAAGTATAAGATTAAAAATGTTTACAGCTGTACTTTAAATGTGTTTCTACTGAAATCATAAGTAATTTAATGGGAGTAAAGTACATTTTTGGAACAATGGTCACTAATAGGATTTTAATTTTGTTACATCTTGTGTGCTATTAAAATGATCAATTAAAATGAAACCTATTGCATTTTGCATGATTTCTTAGTCTTCTTTTTTTTTTTTTTTCTTATTTGCTGTCAAAATATACTACAGAAATTTGACTTTTCTTTAATAGACATTAATTGTGGTTGGTCACTTTATCTGTAATAAGTTTTAACCATTCTGCAGAATAACCTAGGAGTGTGTTAGTAAAAAAACCCATGCAAATATGTTGGATATATAAGATATAAGACATATATGTCTCTTAGCCTGCTTAACTTTAAAAGGGTTAGGATAGAAAGAATTTTTTAGAGGACTTTTGAAATGTTTCTAACAAACTTTTGTGTTGTCAATAGACTTGATGAATTTTTGCTAAAATTTCTGTTTATTCTTTACTTGATAAGAAAGGCAGTACTAGACTAATAACTGTTAAAGACTTCATCTGAAAAATCAATCCGTCTAAAAAAATACTACAAGAATTTCAAATATTATGTGTCCCAATACCTTTCTCTGGCAAAGGGTTGATAAATAATTGAGCTAAACCTAATTTGCTTTTTTTAAGGTTTTTCTAACTTTCTAGTAATATTTGTCATTATTACCCAGAACATACGCAACAAGAATTGTTCCTTCTAGAAATATGTGGGAGGGGAAGAACACCTTGACAACTTTGCTTACTCAAGTGTGTTGTGTCAAGTGGCCAACAGCACCAAAGCACTTTGAACCCTTCAAAATAAGATTGAAGTTGTCCCTGATTTTGGGGCTGAGAACAGACTCATTTCACTTTATTTTTCTATTTATTGAGAGGTCTCTATTTTAGAGAAGGCTTTGCTTATACAGTAAGTCTTGTAATGGAACTGTTGACTAATGTAGAATTGTTTAGTCTAAATAATCTGAACAGCTGAACAATGATCACTGTATCCAGAAACACAAGCACTTTTTCCAAAAAAATCTTTCAACTCTTATCTTTTGTTCTCTCAACTTTTCTTTGAGCAAGTGTTGTTTTTCAAATACAGCATTGATATCATGCCAAACAGCAACGGCAAATAACAAAAAAACATAGTTACTGAAATAAAAGCAGATAAAATCAGGCTGCAGTCCAATGAAGTGCAGTTCTGCACAACTTAGTTACTGACTTAGCTTCATCAGGACTCAGCCAAGGTTAATTGTACAGGGAAAGGCACGTCTCTCTGAGTTCAATTCTCAGCTGGAAACTTTTTTTGAAGTAGAAAGTAAAGATGCTCAGCCCTTTTGTGAGAAATTATGGGATGTTCTCCAAAACCTCAATAGTTAAGACAGAGATTTTGGACATGGGACACTTTATCAGGCTGGGCATAAGAGACATGAACCAGGTTACCATTTTCTCAGGAGAATCCCTACCTATATGCTGTTCTGAAAAGAAATCTGCTTCTCCTGTATCATTTTGCATAGAACAATTAAGTATTAATTCGGTCATAGATAGATGAAGAGAATTTAATTTTGTCCTGCAGTGCTCTGTTCAGCACATTTGACCAGCAGTCACAGTTATGTCCAAATCTCTGCTCCAGTACTATTTACTTATGGATATAGGTGGCATTATTTCCCGCAAGACGCAAGGTTATACCATCCCAGTATGTCCAGTAAACCAAAGGCTAAACCAGTCAAATGACATTAGGGAGAATTATTTTCTCCAGACTGGACAGAGTAGCTATCTACCCTTCAGCAGGGTGATATGCAGCTGTGTTAACATATTGCACACAGTAATGGGCAGAGATACAGGTGCCAAAGAATTTTTTCCTCCCTGGCAGGTTAGGAGGCCTTTGGCATTTTGTGCACCTGTCATGTCTAATGTTGAAGCCTAGAGCCTCTTTGTGGATCTACCTACCCCAAATCTTTTACAGAGAACCTTTGTTAAAGTCCTTTTACCCCCTGTGAGATATTGTCTAATATTAAATTCCCATGAAAACACCCATTTGCTAGACAACTATGACTATCAGAGCAGTTCTGTACATTGTGGAATTCAGAAATCCTTATTCGGATTTGCCAGTTTGCCTCATTTTCATAACGGCTCCTAGTTCATACTTAATTTCCCACCTGCAGCTGACCCATAACCAACCTGCAAGTAAAATGCAAGAGAATGACAATAATTAAGTTAATTTGAAAACCTGTTAGACTAAAAAGTAATACAATCACTCATTTTCTTTGTGGCACGTTTTATGACTCTGTAGTACTTAGCATTAGGAAGACATTACTGTAGAAAGTTTCCTAAACTGCATGATTTTATGTTTTAAGCTTCTGCCAGCTGCAAAAAGAAATTACTGAAGGCAGGAAATCAGCAGCAGGTTCCAAGGATTTTATGTTCCATAGAATCTGATTTTGTTTCTCAAAGCAAAACATTTGGTCCTTATTGGTCAGGAAGATAACCTTCCCCCTGTAAATCAGCACTTGGCTGCCTTGTTTGTTCAGCAAGTCAGATGAACTAAAACAATAAAACATGTAGAGTTGTGACCTCAGCCCATTCATCTTCACTGAGTGCTCCCCACTTCAAAGCCTACTTTTTTGTTCTTCAAATTCACATACTTTTCTAAGGCCTCCTATACACTCAGAAGTTTTGCAGGAATAGCTATGATGGTAAGGGATTTTGTTTTATTTATTTTATTTTTCTTCTGATGGTCAGTTACACTTGAAAAGACTCTTATGCAGATATAGTCATTTTACCAACTTAGCTTTCTTGGTCCAAGGACCTGAATGAATTGATATTAGTGAAATACTCCTAATTCAACTCCTGTTGCTAAAAGCATCGTACCCCTTGAAATACAGCTTTAGTGGTTATGAGGTACATTGGTAGCCTTTCCCAAGTTCTAACTGAAGTAAATCACGTGGCCTAAGTCACAAACATTTTGTATTTGGCATTTTTAATAGGGGTATATATTTTCCCTTTCTTTCTTTTTTACAAAATTCGAAGAACTGCTCAAATAAGCAAGAGACTTTAGACATTAAGGCGGTTGTTGGGGAGAGTCACACCGTTGTCTCTTGAATAAATCTCTGGAGTGAAAAATGGAAGGTGGTGTCACTCCAGCCTACGTTTGCACTGACAGCAGTAGCAACATAAAAATTAGTCATGTCTAAGGACTATTTTTATCAGATGTCACTTTTTCAGGGTGGTCACTGCTGAGATAGGGTGCTGGATAATTAGAGCTATCATGATGGTAATAGATTATTGCCAAACTTGGTGCTGTACAGAGAAGGGCACAACAGCATAAGTACTGGATGGTATCAGAGATGAATTCTGTTTGCTCACTTTATCAGGAAAAAATGATATTATTTCTTCTCCTGTCTTTGTTTTTCATTTGAAAGAACTGTATAGTATTGCACAATGCACAAATAATACAACTTAATAATACAAAGCAAATAAATCTTCTCCTATCATTTCCAATGGGGAAAGCTTTACTTTTGTAAGAGTTGAACCACGTTTCTTGTTCTGTTTCAGTTAATTAAAAATGTGGCTTTCCTACAGAGTTTGCACTTACACACCTTGCCTGGTTCAAGGCATTTGAGCAACCCAGCCTACTGAAAGGTGTACCTGTTCATGGCAGGGAAGCTGGAACTGGATGGTCTTTAAGGTCCCTTTCAACCCAGGCCATACTATCATCCTATGATTCCTTCTTGAATTCCAAATACCCAGCAAAAAAGGGATCTATCACAGACAGACTGATCTCCACATGTAAGAGGGACTATATTTAAAGAGAACCTTTGAGTGCACTACCGAGCTTCAGATTTCAATGGGGTGAGCCCTGTACCCTGACTCTTAAGTCCCGCCCTTGCTGATGTCTGTGACAAAATATGTTGCAAAGGTACCATGCTGTCTGGCAAAAAATCTTTGGATACCAGCTGGTAAAACTGATTGCACTAAATTTGCCAGAATTTAAAAACTTAATGTGTGCAAGAGTGTGTGAGTATAAATACATGTCATTTTTCTAAAAAACGGGTAAAGTAGGTCAGAGTAGCTCTATCATCTTAAAGTCACTAAATACCACTACGTCTAGAGAAGATCTGGGTGGTCACATGGTTCACAGTAAGAAAAGGCAAATAGTTTTGACCAAGAAAGCAAAAAAAAACCAGCAATGTAATAAAAAACAAAGGATGCACAATATTAGGCATATTTTAAATCTCTCTATTTTTAAAATATCATCACTAGATAAACAACACTTAGAAAGCATTAACTGTTGCATGAAAAGTTTTAAATATGATTAAGCAAATAATCAATTAAATTATCAACTCAGAAGAGTGAAAGGTTGCATTAACTCTATTGTATTTGAAAGTGTTTCTTTAAGGAGTTTAGCTATTCCTGCTTTGAACCCTGAACTATTTTGCTCAGGACAGCATTCCTATTTCGGTGGGACAACTCATGTGAGCACAGTTAGGTGTGCACTTCAATGCTTGTAGAGTTAGTGTTTAATGGCTAAGCAGTTAATCTGTTGAAAATGTTAATGGGAAGAAATAAGGTTATTAAGCTAAATAAAGACATTTCCTCAACCCCAGGGAGACACTTTTAAGGAAAAGTGTCAAAAATGCATTTTTTTCAGTTGTTTCCTTTACTAAAACAGGGATACTTTTTTTTTCCTTTTTTTTTTTTTTTTGAAGCAAACTATATTAAACAATGATTCTCTGTTTCAGCTTCATTTGCATGTGCTACTCCAGTACAGATACTTTGTGTTGGTGAAACAGGCCTGTAATGTAACCCCTACATTCTATTATATTTTTTTAAAGGAATTAACATGAAAAAAAAGAGCTTTTACAATAATAAATACAAACTCTGTTCCTCCCTCCCTGCAACTTATCCTTCAGTTGCTGTGGCCAAATTATCCAAACTCAACTGCACTTAGGGGACAGGGGAAAAAGAAAAAGAAAGAAAGAAAACCATCCCCCACCTCCAGGAATGCATGCACATTCAAGGAAGACAAGCATGATTTTGTCTTTTGAAAAATGCAAGCATGCCAAGTACTTCTTCTGAGGGAAATAGTTGAGTACAGTACCACTTCACCTCTGCCTCACTTACGCTCATTTTCTAAATGGCATTCCCTATACCATAGTCATCAAACAACTATCCTCATTTCTCAACATCAATGTTCTAATATGCATAAGCATACACATAATATTCCTGGTGCATAATACAGAAGTGACCTACACAGTACAATATAATCTCAGAATATACGGAAGCAGCATGCTCTATCTCTTACTGCATTTTACAAATATTATTGCGTCTCTCAATGAAATTATATGCTCAGTCCTGCACATGCAGAACTCCTCCCTCTCTGTTAGGGGTCACGTATGCTTACAGGTAGTGTTAGGGTCCTACACGGGTGGTTCTTTGTACAGATTCCTGTACCACAGGAAGGATACTGAGTTTGCCTCTGCTCTCTGTAGTCACAGCTGTCATCTGCAAGGGTCTCATTGCAAGCCGGGAACAACTGGGATCCCACTGTTGCTCAAGTCTTTATGAAGATGTTTGAAGTTCTCTGATAACATTCAGAAATGACAGTCTAGAGAACAGTATTTTCACACACAGGTATTAAACCAGGTAATTTTCTTTATCATGACAGCTACTTTGTAGGTACATATTCTAAGCAAGAGATAAATTAACTGCAGTGACATTTTAAGAGGATGCCCAGCTGAAAACTATTACTCCTTACTAGTAGTAGAAAGTGTTTTAAAAGTCAGAGGAATTGGCTGTTCCCTAAGTATTCTTCTGCTCTTTAAATGTCACTTGATTCTAGGTAACGCTCTGGAGTCAGTCGTGCCTGCTCATGAGTCCTAAGAGGGTCTTCTAAATTCCTTGGTAAGCTGCTTGCACTACCAGATGGACAAAAGAAAGAGTGAAAGGCTCCAGCCACTCCATTACACTCCAGTTAGTGGGTACAAGACAGGCTGAAACAGAAGGTGAGTCGCATCAACAGGAGGTCTTCAGGAACTAACTTCTATCACAGATCAAGATAAAAGCAGGGACTCAACAAGTTCAGTCCCTTCACTGTGTCCAGAGTATCGCTGATAACTCTCTAGCCATTATTTGTTTACCATCATTATGGAATCAGTGGCCTCTTTTTTGCCACCATGTGGCTTTCTGATATCTCTAGTTATTTGCTTAAGAAGCCTTTTAAATGCTAATAGAATGAAGAACATCTATAACATTTTTATACTGAATAATATTGTCATTCAAATACATTTGCAATCCCAGAACTATATTCCAAATTGTGTATTTGGGCTTTTTTTCTTTTTTTTTTTTAGTTTGCTTTTTTTTGGGGATGAGAGAACCTGGTTACATGGCATATTTTACTTACTGTTGTTTTTACTGCTTTGTAGCTTTCTTTTCATCTGTCAAGAGGTTACATGACAGAATTTTTTGCCCTTGAATGTCATTTTTGATCTCACCTTTACTTCAGAGAAATATGTGATTTTCTTTGTTGAAGAATCCTGCACAAGCCCTTTAAGAAACTTTTGGAAAAAACATCCCTAGCTTTATCTAAAATGTTGCCATGCACACCTAGTACAGAACAGAGCAAATCCTGGCAATCTGCCTTAGATACATGCCCATGCAAGTTGGTGGGAGTTCATCCACGCCAATTTTCAGAGTTTGACCCAATCAAAGTTCATTCTTTACGGTTAAGACAATACATCCATGAAAACTAGGAAATCTGTGGGATGCCTGTATTGACAGCACTCTGCATTCAGATGCTCAGGAACAAAGTTGTACTAGCAAAGCTACAGTAAAACAATCAAATTGCTTTGTCCTTGTACTAGTTAAGAGATCTGCATACTGATTAAGAATACTTTCAATTTAATATCATTTACATTGGAACTTTAGTGGTACATTCTCAGTTAAACCAGAACAACTCAGTGGACACTCTGAATGGACTTATTAGACAAAACAGCCATCTCCAGCCTACAACAGGCACATCAGGACATGTGGAATCACGGTGTTATAAGAGCTTTGTTTCAGCAGAAATGAGTGTTTGTGAAAATGCTAAAGACTGAGAACCACCACAAAAATCAGACAGATATAAAATACAAAAGAGCAGGACATAAGCCCTTGGGAGCTTGACCTTAAGAGAAACCTAGAAAGAAAGTTTTCTCACTAAGGGCTGGAAGAGGGAAGCTTGAATTTCTAAATAAAAATTCTTCCTGTACACTGGAAAGGGAGACTATCTATTATTTATGAATAACAGGTCTGCATGAAAAATATCTGTCTCTATCATCAGTTTCTTTTCCTGAATCAGTTGAGAGACCACCAAATTTAGCCTAATTCATGTTATCAAAGAGAACAGACTCTTTCCCTCCCTATTTAAATTTTCAACACAATTTCTTTGTAATCTCAGTTCAGACACTTCCTGAAGTCATTGATTCACCATCTGTAAATTTGGGATATTGACTAGGGAGAAGTTAATAAGCAGGTATTGTTAAGTCAAAGGCTAGAAGAATGCTGCATATTATAAGTACTTGAACAGTCTTCCTACCTATGGATTTCCAAGTGTTAAGTTAAACACCACAGCTGTCAAGAAGTGGCAGAGAGTTCTGGCAATGAATCAAAATTACAATGGTGAGCGCCTTAAGGCTACAACACTGCAACCGCTCCTTGCCATTACACTGCCTGTAACTAAGAAAAGCTGCTTTTCAGCTGTTGCAGTATAGAAGCACTGGTCTCATCCCCAAATATAAGAGGTCCCTAGACAGGGCAGAGCTCTTTCATTATGCTCATCTCATCCTTGAACTTCCAGAGTTTTTTTCTTGTCTCCATTTCTGGTAAGTGATGATGTTTATAGCTCTCTCTGTACATACTAGATGCCAACACAGCTCTGGAGCTGGCTGGAAAAAAGGGAATGGAATTTTCAGTTTAAGCTAGTACATTGAATATGTCCTTTGCAATGTCTCAAGTATTATGTGCACATTTTGGTTTGGTCACTTGGGAAGTGATTTAATATAAGCATATTTTGTAGAAATTATCTCAGGAGAAGATAAAGTAACAATTATGTCTTGTTATTGTGAGAGGTTTATATTTGCCTGCCTTAGTTTGACTGAGTACAAAATTACAATGGAGAGTAGCTCACTGTTACAAAATCACTACATTGCCATTATTAACCTTTCTTCTGTTACCGGAGAGTTTATTTTAAATGTTACACAGTGTTAACTTGGGCTCAGATTGAAACATAAACTGAAGATTTAAGTCTATGGACAACTATTTTCAGTGTTGGTGAGGCACAAAACTTCTAATAAATAAAAAGACTTTACAAATTGGTGTAATAACTGAGGGACACAAGGCTATTAGTATGGACATTTTTAGTAGAAGCAATAGAGAGCTCAAAGCCTTTCATGCAGCAGCTCAGGTTTGTACTGAATGTTTGACATGTACCTTTTATATAATGCTCAGAAATTTTGGAACAGTTTATGGTATTTGGTTTCACACTGAAACAATATTCCTCTCCTCTTAAAAATCAAAAAGGATTTTTAGAATAGTCTTTTTGAATTATTCAGCAAACCTGCTGGATGAGCTGCGACTCCATAAAGTTTAGGAACTCATTTATTATATTTGTAGCTCAAAGACTGCATTTATTCACAAAGTGAATCTCTAAAACCTAGCTTTCATTACAGCTGTGGGGAGGCCCACTCTGTCTTCCTTCACTAGAGAAGGTGAAGCTCAAGAAGATAATTAACCATGAAACAATGAGGAGGCTTGCTGGATAAGCACTAGTGTGAAAACAGTTACTCCTCACAAAGGAGGGGAAATTAGCTGGCTGGATAAAAAAGGAAGTGTCAGACTGGAAGACTGAAAGGACTGCCAGCATAAGTAGATAGCTCTACGCATCATTAATGCAATTTTTTAACAGTTAAACGTCACTGCTTTCTAAATTTAAATGCACTTAAATGTTATGTGTTAGGGGAGATTAATATGCCATTTTAAAACAATTTCTCTTAGACTTTCCATTTTCACATTTCACCAGTTTTAGTTGCCCTTCTCATGTATAAAAAAATCACTGCCTCAGAATTGTATTCTCGTTTACAAAGTCAATAAAAAAAGTGTTCAAAAAGTTTCTGTTTGTTAATTATATTTTAGAAACTCATTATTTTACATTAATATAGCTACTTTTTATGAACAGACAGTTTCTTTTAATTTTACTGTTCCACAGAGTAAAGACTTTATAATATATGCTTCCTTTCAAACTTCCTTTAGCTTGAACAGTGTTCCTGAAGCAGCCACATTTTTGGCAGAAATTCAGTTATATGCTACGCCAAAAGAAACAGAATAAACAAACACTGCTTAATGCAGCTGGCTAGGTAATTTACATATTACTGCACACACCAAATGTGAAGACCTGGATATGGATTAGAGCTACAATGATGACACAAATGTCCTATATGTAAGGAGAAATGAAATTAAGATAATCATTGCTCACAATTTACATTTTATTCTTTATTGTATATTATAGTATTTCTGACATAAATGTATGTACATATTTAAATAACAAGTAGATATATGTACTACATTTTCTATATATTTTACAGAATAATATGGAAGAAATATCTTGGAAAACTCTTAAGTGGGTACATTTTTGAAAGTTTTCTTCTGGTGAAAGCAGACTGCCTAACTGGCCACCTCCCAGCCTTTGGAAACAGCAAAAAATCCTCCAGAAACCCCATAGGCATACTGTGAAACTTCTTTACCATATATATAGTATAAGCAGGCCTCCAAATCTGCACTTTTATGTGCTTTCAAACAGCAGCTGTCATTTTGGGTGAGAGCAACAGTCCATTCCGCTGAGTCCATCTCCTGCAGTGGCTAGTACTGAAGGTTTATGGAAAGGTTAAAAAACCCTCAAACTAATAGGAGGCCATAGAAGCTGCCATCCCAAATTTGAGAAGTCAGCCTGTGGGTATTTTCAGATTTGGAATTTAATATGCATTAATTGATTTCTTCTCCATTAATTTGTCTAATTACTTCCTGAACTCATGTGTAGCTTTTGCTATGCACCACATCCTGTAGGAACAAACTTCATTTTTATTATGTGCTGCATGAAAATAGTATTCCTTTTTGATGATTTTAAATCTCTTGCCTGATAATTGTATCTTATTTGTTTTCATGCAATTTTAAAATAGTTTTTAATTGTATTCCCTTCTGCTTAGAGCTGATGAAGCTCCTAGAACATCCTGTAATAGCGAACAATGTGATACTGATTGTGCATACACTTGCTAAAGATCCTGTAAATACATTTCCATAGTGGCATGAGGACTGTAGCCCTATCATCCAATATAAAAGGTTCTTGTAAGATGAAAATAACTGCTGTCAGAAAATAAGCTTTCTTCCTTATTTTCTTTGAGAACGCTTGAAACAAAAACTCTGAAAATTAGCTTCAATTACACTCACAATTCCTTGCAGAACTGGGGTCATTAGAGTTGCAGAGCAACAAAACACGAAATTAATTAAGAAATGACAAGTTTGTGACTTTCATGTTTCCATTAACTCTAATTTTTAGAGCAATACTGGCCTGAGTCATGACCATACGATTAGCGGATGTTAGGCATCTAAATAAAACACTGACTTCATCCTGTAATGTGAACACAATGCACTGCAATGAGAGCCAGTGTCTGCTGAGCACTTTAAAATGCTTAAGTACCTAAAGAGGAAGTGTGTTCTTTTGAAGATCCCTGTCCTTGGAAATAAAAACTTAACTATTTTAACTTTTCTTTTTTAATGAGGTATTTTTGCCATTTAATCGTGTTTGGCAGTTCTTTCAGTATCTACAAGCATTGGAAAAATCAGGTTTCCAATTTCTGAATATTACTTATTTTCCTACTAAAACTGATTACTCCTGAGAATTCAACTGAGAATATTACTCATCTTATAGTTCAAATTTATGTTTCAGAAGCAGAGAATATCTCTTTATCAAAGCTGTGTAAAAGTGCTTTACCCAATGTTAATTTGTGGCAAAGATTAAAAAAAAAAATAATAGACTGACAGATGGTTTGTAGAAAATATGTTACCGTGCTATGAAGGCCTAAGCCTGCTACTGTGGTGTTCACTTTTCCCAATATAATATTATAAATCTCAGATTTCTAGCTTTTATAGGATTGAATTCTTCCATCTTTAAATTCTACTTATTGCTTGGAGAATCTTTATTTTAAACAACTGTGGCAAGTCTATTTACTAATATTGTAGTTATCTATAAATGCAGAGAAACCAAGAATGTTGGATATTCCACCAATAGGAGTAAAATGCAATTGCCTATGAGAGATTCGACAGAGTTTTCATGATCATATGTTGAATTACAGAGCCATGTGATAAACTGGCATTTTTGAAGGCCTCACTGGCATTCTAAAACTCTTGGGTGGTTGCAAACATCAACCACTGGAAAAAAATCAGATCAGCAGAGAAGTATAATCAACTTTTTACCAGCTATGATATTCTCTCACCCAGTCTGGCACCAGTCTGAAATACAGTCAATGATAGCTAGCTGAAGAACAGAAGTATCTTTGGGCTGCATGGATGAACCCAGATCGTTTGCACATTCCCAAAAGATTTCAAGCTTGCTGGGTAACACAGCACCACTGACCCACCTTGAAAGTTCATGAGATGATGTAGTTTTAGGCATTTAAGTAACTCTAAAATATGTCAATTTTCCCTCTCTCTGAATTTAAACATTTGAACAGTTTAAAACTGAACCAACCAGAAAAGGAATACAGAAGAAATCCAAGTAAGTAATCCTTTTAAAATATAAATATATGTGTAGATGTGTATACAAAAATTTGTGGCATTGAGCCAGCAAGTTTATGTAATTGCTCCCCTAAAATAATAGAACATAACAAAGATTCAAAGTAGCTGCAACTTTGACTTGTCAGTGACTGAAACTGACTGTTCACAAGATGCTACTAAAAAGATATTAGCACAGTCACAATATTTTATACCAAATTCAGACACTGTGGTTTGAGCTAATTCTAACACCAGGTACCCAGTCTTATAACACTGTGATCATGATAGTTCCTGCCTTGAATAACTGAAGTCAATTTTATACTGCAGGATGAGCTGTGGACAGTAGTTATGCATGATCAAGCAACCATATTTGGGTTAAAAATACTACTGGGAAATACATGCTTCATTTATATTGCTTTCATTGTCTTTTTTATTTAAAACTATGAGCAGACATTATGAAGCATTCCCAGTCTCATAAAGAAACCTTTCTTCTAATAAAGCAAGCAAATTTCAAATACTGCACAGAAAAGTTATGTGCTTCAAGAAAAAAAAACAACAAAAGAGTGCTTGAAATAATTAAGTGTTGCAGCAGTTGATTTTATCATTAAAATAACTCTTTACTTTTAATGCAATTTAATTTATCTTCCTATGCTCATGCCAACAAAAAAAGTAAATTTCACCTCTCATCTTAAAAGTTTGCTGGGTACTCTGGAAAGGGCGAAGAAACTAAATGTGTCTGCAGATTAGCAAGGAATTGCAGAAGAGAACTATGCATCTCAAGGAAGAATGTTTAGTCCAGTTGAGGTGGATGTTGATTGAAACTTGCTGCTCTAGGACTGTGGTTGAATAAGCTATAAGAAATGTTTGAGTAGATGTCATTATTATACAAAATAAAAATTCATACGTAATCAACACCAGCAACATTAACAGGAAATATTCTGGAAATTTCAGTGCAGAGCAAAGGACTGAATGAATAAGAATGCTGAGCTACACTTTCTGCTCGGGTGGTTCACTTTCTGGAGCAGATAAACTGCACTGAAGGAGCCTCCAAAGAAAAGCCTGTTCCTATCATTGTCCCTACTGAAGCTGTGCTACACATGACGACTTTATATTCAGTGCTCCTTTTCATTAATCAAATATGCACAAGCACAAGCACCAAAGTAGAACTGGTGAGCATGTTTGCTCTCAAAACAATTCAGCCTATTCCCAAAGCATCCTCTGTGACTCTAGAGAATGTTTGTAGTATGCACCGTTACTTTCCAGCCTCTCCAGAGGGAGAGCTCAGACTCAGTATGTTTTAAGAGAGATTGTAAAATAGTGAAAGAAGGCTGCCTTAGTCTCTGGAGTCTGGATTAACCATTGGCCTTGTCTTGTCTGATGCAACCAACAACTGAAGAGTTCACACCATGATTTAAATTAGAGCAACAGCTAAAAGTCTGGCTTGGTGGCAGTGAGCTCAGATGATCACCTCTCAGACAGTTCACTCTCTCAGAGATCTGGAGTTTGGTTTGGCTGGGGTTATGAGTTTGAACTTCCTATAATTTTACAGAGCCATGACAAAACATGACAGTGTCTGCCAGAGTGAGGGAAACAGCTGAAAAATCTATTTCATCTCTGGATTGCTACGTTAGACTACTAGTCGTGACAGAAAGTTTTGAAGACTTTGAGGATGGAGAAGAGCCCTCTGCTGAATGACTTAAATGTATTTCTTTTTTCTTTCTATTCACTCTAACCACTGCAGGTGACCACTTGTGTGCAGGGGTTCTAGGGATTACAATCTAAACAGGAGAAACCCCATACATAAAAGACGCAGGTAATGTTGAATTATAAAGATTCTGGTCCTTTGGAAGTTGTCACAGTGGTGGTCTTGTATCCAGGGGCTTCTTTTTCCACGATGTATAGTCTGGATAATTCTCTGTCTCTGTTTCACATGTACTGTGGCAGAAGTCTTTCCCAACATCCACTCAGGAGACTTTTGCAAGAACATAGCATGGCACTTATCTGAATTTTGACTTATCTTGACTGGGCCTAGAATGCTTTTATTAAGACCTGCTCAACAAAAAGGACTTTATCAGCTTTTTTTAGTCAGATCATCCACTCTGTGTACTGCCATGATGGCTGCTATCGTAACTATGGCTGGTACAAGAAATACAGAATTTCTTCCAAGGGTATGGGGCATATTACCTGTCTTCAATTTGTCCAAGAAAAATCTAGACCTACGTTCACCATTTATGTACCTACATTTTAGGTCCCACAGATAATTGCTCCATGTCACAAGTCAGAAATGCAATGCAACCCAGAAGCTCAAAAACAAACACACCTCAAGTATGAGGACAGTACATCACATTAGAGTCTAAAATCAAACATCCATTTACTCAAAAAATAAATATTTTAAGGAAGCACCAAAGTGAGCAGTCTTCAGTGTTGAAATATGAGTAAAACAGGATGACTGACAGAAACAAATGTGAGCCATCAAGACTGTACTGTCATGTGCTATATGAAAGAGGTCCAATATCAAAACAAAAATTAGTTGTGATAGATAATGAAAAAAAACCCAATCTGTAAAGGTTCAAACATAATTCATTAAATAATTTGTAAGGACTAGATCATGTAATAGGTGTTCAGCACTTTACAATATGTGGTGTGCCCTCCTCAGCTAATTAAGTTAATCATCATACTTTTCTGTGCTAGACACTTCTGACGAACTACATTTTATGCAAGATTTTTATCTAGATCTTGCCTTAGAAAGAACAGCTTATGATGAAATAGGGAACTTTTAGAAACCAAATTTTGTTTAGTGAAGCTATCTAACAACTAATTGAACGATGATAGATTCATTTTTTACCACTGAAGGATGGGGGTTTGTGTGTTTTTTTTAAGCTTAGAACACGTGTCATTCCATGGATTGCAAAAATATTACACCAGTGAAATAAATATAGAGAAGTGAAAGGGAGACACCATGCCTAGCATTATGAAAAACCACTTTCTTTTCCAGAAAGCATAACGGAAACAGATAAATAGAGAAAAAGAAAAAAGATACAAGATCAGAAGCAATATATTATTTTTAACAATGTGTTTTACCAAGTTCGTTACAAAGAAGAAAACCAAGAGGACATTGGGAAAAAAATTCTAAGTAGTACTTTAAGAATGCTCTTTACCTCCTAAGAAACAAGCTTGTGGAAAAGAGAGAAGTGCCTTTCTTTTTCTTTTTTTTTTTTTTTCAAGTGAGCTGTCTCACCATTGCAGATTTTCCCAAGTCCTTACAACTCTAATTAAAATGTGGTAATTGGTTATGTTACCTCAATTACCATGATGCATGGACATTGATGCAAAGTGACACCAATTGAATCCCTTGGGTGTTATACCCCAAGGCCATCCCATTTATTGTGGCCTTATTATTTTCAATTATGTGGCTGGATGTACAGCATACTTTCAAGCCAATACAGATGGGGGGTTTGCTGGACATACAGTGTAGTGTACACGTAAGACGACTCAAAAGAACAAGAGAAATAATTTTCTTTTTTTCATGAAGTATAGCAGTGAACCTAGTGATCACACAAATAAATATTTCAGACATTTTCAGGACAATGTGAGAATTACAGCACCTTAACCCAAATTGCCTCAAAATCTCCATTTTAAAAGCATGAATAATACTGTCCCTTCAATAATTAGTTCTCTCTGTTGAATAAGAAATTGTCTGCTCCATAAAACAGATAAGTTTCTCATTCAATGAATGAGCAGTCCGGAGAAAAAGCAGTTTCTTCACTACCAAAAAGGCAGGAATATTGAATTGCAACTAAAGAAAAATCCATTAGAAACTACAGTTTTGTCTCTCTCCCAGCCACAGCAGTACAATAATTTGTATACTCCAGTATTGGTAAAGCAGTCGCAGAAAAGTGAATTTCCATGGTCACCTTATTGTAGCTTTCTGCACAGAAAAATATCTGACCTGGACAGAACATACACAAACTGTGAACATCTGTAGCAGCTGAAATAATCCCCTGAGGCTGAACACATAATTTACATATACACATGGTGTGCCACTGTCTGAGCAAAAGAAAAAAAAAATTGCAGAAAACAATTCAAATATTCCCACTTCGTCTTAACAATTTTAAACTTATAGGCACAACCATGACTGAGTCATCCCAAATCGTTTTTTAACTGTTCAGTCTTTCAAGTAGATTAGACCTTCTAAAGGAAAGCGCATAGTGAGTTAAAGTTTCTCCAGCTGTTGAGCAGGAATTTTAGATGGCAATTTTTAGTTGACTAAAGATTGTTGCTATTGCTATTACAATCACCAGACAGACTTCTTTTTCTTTTAAAACAGTTGCTAGCAGGGTCTTCTTAGACAAGCTATAAGGCAAAATTTAGGTGATATATAACATTTTATCAGCAAAATATGGAATGACAAATCTGGATGAGAAGAATTTACAGCAAAAAAACCCAACCAAAACAAAAAACCCACCAAAGCCAAACAAACAGATGGGGAAGGTAAAAACCTCTTTCGCTGAAGCATATTAGGACTGCTTCCCGTATTCTGTTTTTCCCATTGTATGAATACTTCACTCCATATAGCTAGATTAACCTACTGAATCTAACCACATTTCATCCGTCTGGAGTGATTTGAATTGATAATTTCACATTCTAGACAGAATGTTTTACTTATGAGAAAGACAACTTTTACCAGATTTTAGGCGCTTGAAGTACATTTTCATATCTTGTTTTTTGTAAAATTATGGTGCCTACTATTGCAAAATGTGAACAAAATTAAACATTGCTGAAAACTATTGATGGAGACAAACAATTCAAAGGAAACATAAAAGCTTTCTTTGGTTAATTCCAGCGTACCTTTGTAATGCTTTAAGTGGCCCAGATAAGTGACTGAATGTAAAATGTGTAAAAAGAAGACAAAGAAAGATCCCAGTACACAAATTAAGAAGACAGTAGAAGATGAAAGTGACTCTTGTACTGAGGCTATATAATCATCTGGGGTACCTTATTTACTGTCAGCAAGTCAGATGCCATGAATGAGTCAGATGCCATCAGGGTATAAAAACATCTCATTTGTTTTCATAAATTACAGTATTTTGTGGGCAACCACAAATAAAGACTTGTTACCAAGGGATACACTTTGTGTGCCAAGACTGGCACACCATCAAATACAGAAAGATAGGGAAGCAGAAGAAATGGTTCTGGTACCTACCCAAGAAATGACTGCACAGGAACTGAATGAAAAGGAAGGTTAAAACATGCCAAGTCAGCCCAGGAAAGTCAAAGAAACATGAGTCCTGCAGTTGCTGGGGCACATTTAAATGTTAAGAATACAGACAGTTTCATCAACAAGAGAAGTTTCTAGATACTGACATACTTCAGAAAATCATATTATTATAAAGCAGCTTAGGACAAGAGATTCCTAAACAAAACAGCCACACAACGAAAATTAAATGAGCATCATGATACCTCTAAACAGCTACTATTTCTCTGCAGAAAGAATGATACACCCCTGGCCAGTGAAAGTCACTTCAGCCCAACAAAGCTCCAGACTACCTCAGGCAAAGTGGGAACAAAGCAGCACGCGCTTTGTGAAGTTCCAGCTGTCCAGATACCAAGCACAATGCTGTATTCATACCCTCACCATGCCTCAACTCCTGACCAATTGCAATCCCAAACAGAAACACAAGACTTTACTCCTGCTGCAAGAGCAGAGCCAAGTTCTAATCAGCACATAAGAGTTTACTTATAGTAACTGCAGGTACAAGCACTGAACTGCTTTCCACACAGCAGCTGCCCACACATAAAAGAGCATAATATGCTTTCACTACAGTAACTTGGACCTCTATTCAGCACTCTCTAAGATAGCTCACAAGTGCAACTTCTTTCTGTTCCAAGTCAAATAGAAGATATACATTTACTACAATAAAATGATGTTTTGCAGATTAAAAAGGCAGTCCACCATCTTTGTGGTACTCTACACAGTTAGAAACTAGTCCAATCTGTCTTGGGCTATTATAGACCAAACAGATCCTCAGCCTCCAACAAATAAAATTCAGGGTTCTGAGAGCTATTTTTTGGTTTGGTTGTTGCTGCACACACTTATTTCTGAAACTCCAAAATTCAACGTTTTTTTCCACTGTTGGTCAGATCATTAAACACTTTGTGTAGCACTCATGAAGTTTACTAGAGCTATTGCTGCAACAGATTAGTAGTATGAGTAAAAATATTTCAAAAATGGGACTAACACAAAAATATTACTAGAGATTCTCAAGAGAATTAAAAATATCTACAACTACAATTTTTTTTTAATCCTATAAGGGCTTTATCTTTCCTAACCTCGTCCCTGGATGCTTGGACAATCTCTGTGTATTCCTCACAGGCCACCTGTTCTGGCTTCCACCCTCTTTTTTGGTTTAGTTTTGTTTTTTTGGTTTTTGGTTTTTTTGTTAATTCTTCTACCATCATCTTCTGTTTTTCACTAGTCTTGAACAAGCCTTTCACTTTACTGTCTTCCCTTTCTCCTTTAGAGATAATATACACTCAGATACCTGCAGTTCCTATCTCTGGGCAGAGGGCTCAAACAAACTCCTTTCATCTAACCCTACTCCTCTGCCTGTCTTTTAAATATCTCCTTCTTAGTGTCCATTAATATAAACTGAACACACACATGAAAAAAAAATTGGAGCTCTGGCTCTTTCCTTGCCTGATCTCCTCTCTTCTTTATGTTTTTTTTCAGTATGAGTGTTCCCCCTCTGGTAATCTCTATCAGCTGTGACATCTACAGCTTTCGCTAGCTCTTGGACAGGAATCTTAGCGTCATTAAAATTCAACATTTTTCTGCTGGTCATACAGTGCAAGCTCTTAGTTGAACTTGGTTGTTTCCAATCACATTCCTCTTCAGTTGACACTTGCCTTTCTGCACATAGCTGTATAAGGAAAGTCAGAAAAATAATATTTTCTTTTCTCTATACCCTTGTACACTTACACATAGCTTCATCATTGTATCACTTCTTCCAACCAGATCAAATTTTTGATGGCATAACTGATTCTCCTCAATTATCTGCATTTTTTATATTGTCAATTGACTACACCATGCTTAGAAAACCAATGTTGACACTACATCTGCTTTTCAGTGAGGTCTTCCTTCCATGTTGCCTCATACAGAGATATGCCCCTTTTTATTTGTCCCAATAGTCTATTCAAACCTCTTCCCTCATCAAGTCCCATTTCTGTCTCAATACCTTGCTCAAAAGCAAAAAACAGTCAATAAACGAAATGGGTAGAGAAGGACTCCTACATTATAACTTCTGATAAAAGGCAGGCAAGTAACATTATTATTACCTTCAATGGTTTACTTGTCCACAGCATCTTCATCACTAACTCACCATTTCTTGGCCTGTTTAGACTAATACTATTTAGACTCAGGAACTGCTAGTGCTTCTGAACAATGCATTATATATCTTCATACCATAACTGAATCAAAGAATTACAGCTTCTGTTACTTTGGTAAAGGAACTTTAACAAAAATAAGCCAAAAGTAGTATTTCACAGTTACTCAGATAATGGTTAGGGAAAGGTGTAAGTGTCAAGCATTTTTTCCTTTGCTTTGCTTGGTATAAACCTGAAAAATCATGTCACTTGTTCCCAAATCTCATCAAGGCTCTTCACTATAGGAACTACATAGGATTATCATTGCTGTCAATGTAGCTGCAGTATACAGACTTCAGCAGTACGATAGTAGCACAAAACTTAGAGATAATTCATCCATTACAGTCAATGGTGTTACAGTAGGGATTATTTTGTTTTATGCCACTTAATGGATGGTTTAAATAGAGTGCTCTTTTGCCTCTTAGGAATAATTTCCCTGAGATAAAAGCAAATTCCTGCATTTTACTTATATTCAAATAACACAGGATTGTATATTAATCACATACCCATACCATTCTATATGAAATACACATCTACTGCTGGGATGCTAATTAACGCCAATCTTAGTTGCACAGGAAATACTTTTTCTAAAATATATTTACAATCAGTGAAATAGTCTCTGGGCCCAGTTCTGTTAGGTCCTGAGCAACTCAGCACCAGGAGAAGACTGCTTTTGTTGCTTGATGGATTCAAATGTGATGAGATTAAATATCCAGCAAATAGAACTTATATATTTTGCGTTTATATTATTAAGCAATTTTGTCCATAGAATACAACACTTAGTGAAAAACTGAAGATTCACTTATTGGCAGCAAAGACCAGGAATGGCATCTTCAGTCAAAAGAAAATGCTCAGAGATGGATGTGTTTGTCTTGTGTTGAAAAAGTGTCTCTTGTGAAGAATGAGACCCCTCACTTTTAAAGCAAGCATCACTCACCGAGTCCTTTTCCAATCGCTTCTGCAGCCTTGTTTGCCACTGGACAGCTTGCATGACAATGGCTTCCCACCTTCTCTCGAGGTTTACAATTATCAACTGCATGGACTGGTGATCTGCATTTAGGTTGCAGGTCTCCTGATCATCCAGGAGGTGCTGGCATAGTCGCAGCACAGAGGCTACCCCACGGCGTCTCTGTTTGATCTCACAGCATAGAGACTGCAGGATAGACAAACAACAGATGTCAGTATGGGATACTTGGCAAATTGAAACATTAAGCATTATCCGATATTTGATGGTGCCCAATCTCTGTCTTACTATATTTTTTTTCAGCTTTTCCATAAATTCGTATACTTTAGTGTCAAAGCTTTACTTTTAGATAAATACAGTTTTAATAGCACAGAAGGAGAAACACTACACTCAGTCTTCTTCAAACAAATACCATAACTAACTGTCTCCATAATGCTGAAAGTTTAATGATGTAGACTGGTTTATTCTTCCTTTCTTTTTCGTTCAACTGGGACACATCTGAAATGAGTTACCTTGAAAGTAATCAAACTCAGAAATTCTACAGGAAAATAGGAGGAAAAAATTGTTGTCATGCAATGGGAATATGTGTATTTTTGGAAAAAAAAAAAAAAAACCAAAACCAAAAACACAACAGAAAGTATGGGTCATATGCATTCCTGTCGCAGGAGAAACATTAAGGAAATAGAAAATTCAGTATAAAATTCTTTACAGATGTTTTCTGTTATAATAAAATATTTTCAGGGTAGTTCCATATTCAATGTCAATAATCCAATATCAAATGTAGGAATAATGTGATAACTGTATCATCCTTCAAGATGAGTAATTCATTACTGAGAATGCAGTCTGATATAAACTGGATGATGTGAGACAATTGCTAAATCCTAATATTGAAACTTGATGGGCACCAGGATCTGTTGGTGCTATGCCAAAAACCCAAGAAACTGTACTGAGAATCTTATTGAACAGCAGTATAAATAATGTATCCTACATGCCAGAACTAGAGAGATGTACCACCCAGTACAATGGCATGGGGTGCTTTCAAGCATGGCTTTATCTGTGATTATACTCTAATGTCATTCAACATCAAATTACGATTTTATTAACTCAAAATGTATTTTAAGAATAAAATCTGTGAAGCTGGGGTACAGAAGGTGCAAATGCAACTGAAGATGATGGCTTCAGCCCAGCTTCTGAGCCCTATGCTTTTATAGCATTGCATGACTTAAGTATTCCACTATTATCAAAGGGTTGTGCTACTCCTGAATTTAACAGGACTGTGCACTACACGTGGGAGCTTTCCAGATAATTTAAATTGTAACTTGCCAACATCTGTTTCTCTCTGTGGGATGCCACAGATGAAAGTGCATGACCCCATGAGAAAATCTGAACTATCATCTTTTTTGAAGGCAGGGTGTTTGCCTTTAAGCTTCTAGTCAATGATAACAAGCAAACAAAAAAAAAAGCCACTACACCTCTCAAAGCTGTTCACAAGCATTAACTGATAAAAAAATCAGGATCTGCCTTCCTGAATTTTATTAGCAAAACAATAACATTCTATGGAAAGTGAACTCAAGTTCCAGATTTTCATGTCACTGGCTCTTTAAAAAATTGAATTTATACTTAGAAATGTTGTAACTCAAAGGAGTATTTTGCTGCTGTGCTTGATCAATAATACTAAGCTGCAAAACATTGGTATGCACATCTAATATATTTTCTTTGCCTGTGGATATTGTGCAAAAGACTTTTTTTTTTTTTTAAATCTTCAAGAGAAATGATGATTAAACCCACAAACATAGCTGAATTACTAGCCTATTTTCTCTGGCACAATTGGGCCATCCTAACAGTTAACAGATTGCTTATTAATCAACAAGGGTAAACAAGGCAATGAAATCTCATTTAAAGCGGAAGTTTTAATTCCTAAAAGTATTTGTGTTCAAAACGTTATTCCCGCTAAGCCTTCATTAGAAGACATCTTAAAATGATTAAGTACATTTGATTGTAAAGTACACTGAGTAGTATATTAGCAGGTGGACATTTCATACAGATGTTCCACTTACTGATATAATACATTCTATAGCTATTTAAATTACCCTAACTCTATAATAGCTAGAATTCTATTACTTCTATAATGAGAGAATCCTGTATCTTTAATATTTCTGAATTTTAAATAAGGTGAATGACGAATTCCCAAACCTCTATTTATGGCAAAATATGACCAGGAATTTTATTATTCAATTTATACCAGAGCTGCATTTTCACTAACGTTTCCTGAACCTGGCCTTATTTATTTTCCTAGAGTTCATTGCCATTTTCCTTCATAGTTCTTGATGTAACCACCATGTCTGGCACATTTCCTTTCTGATGCTGTTCATTAGCCTAATGTCACATCAGAAAAAAATTCCAAACAAAACAAAACAAAAAATAATCCTACACAAAGTCAGGGTTCTTATTTTACATTTTATGAGGGCAAGGCAATTCAGTTTTTTGGAAGTGATGGCAAATTATATCCTGATGTATATCTATGTAGGTCTGCATTAACTATGTAGAAGTCAATACAGCTCAGAATCTGGCCCCATAACATTAACTTACCTTGACCTATCTGATTAAGTCATCCCTTATAAATATTGTTCTTTTTTGATACAGTGCCATTTAATATGATGAGGTAAGGAGAATTGCATTCATAAGCCATTATACGGAAGTTTAAGTGAGGCCTTTACATTGTGTTATCTGAAAGCAGAGCTACAGCATCCAAGTCGTTTCTAATTTATATCAATTTTACACCAGCGTAATAACAGTAGCTTTACTGAAGCTATTTCTGATTTACATGGCTGTGACAGTACAATTAGGCCTATGGCACTTTTGTTTCAATTTTATTACATGATATTATGGTTAATATTAAACAGGAGAAGAATGAAGTGCTTGTATCTAAGTGTGTTGAAAGAGTTGGCTATAGTAACAATACTTTAAAAGCCAGAAAACTTAATCATGTAAAGATATCTTTAAGCCCTAAATAATAGCACTAACAATAATGAATTTAAGCAGTATTAGAGTCTTCTGCTCAGTGTCCTAAAGGGACACAATAATTGCCTATATCCTATGACATCATATATCACAGTGTTGTATATCCATCTGTGTTTTGCTATTGCTAAAATGGCATGCTTGTATAAAAACCTGTCAATAGGGCAATTGCACATGCAAAGTATGCTTCCAGAACCACAGTTACTTTAATAATTTGCGAGGTACCTTCTGCATTTTGAATATAGAAGCTAGAGTTCATGATCGATTGAAAAAAATATATTAAAAAGAGGAAATATGATGAGTATCTCTACTGAGCCTTGGGCCTGATGGTCCACAGCTGCTATAGTAAGCTAATGGGTGCTTGAAGGTTCAGAAAATCAGGCAATGATCTAGCAGTTGACTGAGGAGCATCACTTAGGCTCACTCAGTTTCCCATATGTGCAAAAGATTTGCTGAAACACAGATTAAGAGAGCAGACACTTTCAATTGTGTTTCCTCATACTGTCATGTGTCCACTGAGCTGTGGGAAATGTAAACACAATCCAAATCTTTGCAAATGTGGGAGAAACATATTCACTTAAACCATTTGCAGTGAGACTTAAATAAATGTATTTGACTTTTTTGCTGCAGGCTAAGAGTTCACACAGCAACTGCAGATGCTGTGTATGAACTTGACTTTGTGTCTGAGTCATTTGCTTTGCAACAGACACCCTGATAACATTGAGGTGGTTAGTCATTATAATGGTCTGATGGTCATGGCTTCCCATACTGAGGAATCCTATCCATGCTGCTAGAATCTTGAAAGATTTTTCTTCCCTCTGCCTACTCCTATTTCCAGTGCTTTGAAGTTATCACCCGCATAACTAAAAAGGGCTAGCTGAAACTACTTTCACAGCTTGTTAATACCATGCTTTAAATCATCTGGAAAAGCTCCTGCCGGGTCAAATGACATCAAATGTGCTTTCCAAACCATAAGCTAATGGCACTACCTATGGCAATGGAAGTGGCCATGATCTGAACAGAAGGTGCTTGGCACAACTGCCTGACTCCTAAGTGAATGGCATATGACCAGAAACATGTCTGCAGCCTTAGGCAGTGCCAGAGCATATGAGAGGCATAGAAAGGTGGGAAGTTGAGGAATATTAGAGCCCCTCATGCACAATCTGCCTCTATCCCTCAGGCTTCCCACAGCATATCAGTGCCTGAGCTGTGCTGCATTCCTGCTCTGCACCACTGAAGGAGATTTATGGGAAGTCAGTTTTCTCCCACAACATGGAAGATGAGCTGGATCATCGAGTCCAACTCTTAGTCTCACACAGGACCATCCCTGAGAGTCACGCCATGTGCCTGTGCCATGTGCCATGTGTCCAAATGCTTCTTGAATGCTTCAGGCTTGGTGCTGTGACCACTGCCCTGAGGAGCCTGTTCCAGTGCCCAACCACCCTCTGGGTGAAGAACCTCTTCTAATATCCAACCTAAACCTCCCCTAACATAACCTGAGGTCCTGCCACTAGTCACCACAGAGAAGAGATCAGTGCCTGCCCCTCCTCTTCCCCTCACAAGGAAGTTGTGGACTGCAATGAGGTCTCCCCTCAGCCTCCTCCAGGCTGAACAGACAGGTGATCTCAGCTGCTTCTCATATGGCTTCCCCCCAGGGCCCTTCACCATCTTCATTGCCCTCCTCTGGACACTCTCTAAGAGCTTAATATCTTTCTTGTATTGCAGTGCCCAAAACTGCACACAGTATTCCAGGTGAGGCTGCCCCAGTGCGGAGCAGAGCGGGACAATCCCCTCCCTTGACTGGCTGGCGATGCTTTGCCTCATGCACCCCGTACGTGCAGAGATGCCCAGAGCTTTGAAAACAACTGGATTACGACAAATGGATTTTTTTTTTGTGCTTTCAGGTCCAGAAGAAATGCCAAGGTATACTGAGACAAGCGCTATTTCTGGGCTTACCTTTTCTTTCTGTGTATGCATTGGCAATAATGGCTGGTTTTAGGAACACAAAAGAAGTTCAGCTGCAGATAAATCTGGAATGACCAGATCTAAGAGGAAGTTTCTGTGTAATCTCAGTCTATTAAGGGCTTACCCTTTCTCCGTGTTGCAGGATGTGGGTGTGTGAGGGAGGGAATGATAAAGATACACTTCCGATTGTACCAGTTGCTCCTTGATGAAAGATGGAACTCATGTTATTCAGTACAACAACCTTACAGAGAAATTAAGGCAAAATCTGAGAGTGGAAGCCGCCCTTCTGAGTACACCAATCAGACTACAACTCTTAAAATTTGTTTGCCTTTTTATGCCTGATTTTTGGCTAGTGCAGCAGTTAAGTTTTCAAAATTGATAACGTAAAACTTTTAAGTATCATGGCTAACAGAATTAACACATCAGTAAAGGAAAACTGGAAACAATGCTTGCAAAGTTTGGGTAAAAATGTAGTTTTCAGTGTTTTCTGTGAAATGGCAATGCCTGTTGAAACTTCTCTTGACAGGGTGATGCATCCCTGTATTCCAAATGCCATTCTTACAGGACAGACAGTGAAAAGAAAAATTTCTGTTTCTGAATAAAAAAGAAAGCCAATAATTCCTAAAAAAATATTAGGAAGAAAGTAATTCATTAAAATAAAAAAGCTAAATGACAAAGATAGAAAATGAATGATTACTTGTCACTGCATAGAAAAATACTGCCAAACCTGTGTGCTGTTGCTGATTTCAAGGTTAAAAGAATATGTCACCTAATATGGGAACTCTACTCAGTTGCATAGTGTGGGACTTAATCTATATTGAAGCTAAATATTCTATAAGTATGCAGTGAAGTGCAAAAAACAGCAATTGAAAAATGACATGATTAAATGGCACAACATGCAATCATTTGCTCTCAATTATATCAATGTATCTTCTTCGTTTCAAGGAGTCAGGCAGAAATATTGTTTTTTAAATGCCTCTATTAAATTGGCCACCAATAATAAAATAGATGAGAGTCCTAATAAGCTCATTTGCGTAACATACATCACACACCACAAAACTATTCTCTCCAAACGGGTTTGTTTATAGATCTATCTCATCCTTGTCACCAGTCTTGGCTATATTAAAAGATTTTAAAGGCACAAAGCTCCCAGACCATTCAGTGAAAAACCTTTGTACTTAACCCTTGAGAGATCTTTAATGCTAATTATGGAAAAAGTATTGATATAATATCTTTCCTGTCATATTTTATTATGATGATGGTCACAACAGAATCTGGGACTGGCATTTTAGAAATATCACTTAATTGCAAGTCAGAAATACAGAATGACAGCTTAAAGTAGAATATTGCTTCTTTCAAAATAGTGAGCTAGTTCTCTTCATTTAAAAACCCTACTTTTTATGGTATTACAACCACTCAATTGCTACGCTGATCATATCTCACTGTAACTCACCACTTGGCAAAGGGTTATGGTATTTCTCTTATAAGAGAACTGCATCTGTTTCTATACATGTTAAAAATGGCAATAAACCAACAGGAAAAGAGACTTCAGTTTTGCACGGGCTTCAAAAATGTACATATGGGTTTTCATTTTACATATAATAAAGTACTTGTATCAATTCATTGATTCCATTAGCCTTAAAAAGTTACCTGGGGATTTGAGTTTATTGGAAATAAGTAATGGAAATACATGTATTAATTAGGTATATATGTTTATTTTAAATAAAATATTTACTTTTAAATAGCATTCTAGAAGTCCCTGTGTTCTTTGCCATTTTTCTCTAAAAGTACAATATATGCATTAAAAGCGGTAACAATTCAGAATGGATGCTTCTGGACTCATTCCATAAAAGCTACTATTATATCTGTACAACATTCTTTAACTTCTTTGTTCTATTCCTTATGCTCGTTTAAGTACTTCAAAATATTTGTTTGCAAGAATACCATTCAATGGTCTGTTATTTAGCTCATACTCCCATGTAACTAGCAATATGTAATATACTCCTCTTCATAAATTAAAAACACTATTAAAATTCCAGACATATAAAACAATATGAAGATTAAGTTACTATAAAAGAAACTATAATAGCTTACAGATTGCTTGTATCATTACGAAAGCGCTGGTATCTATTACAGTGTCTCCCTGGAATAAAGAATGCACTTTTGGCAATAATCTGTTAAAAAAGTGCCCATTATTGTTAAGATGCGCCTATCTTAACTCTGAACTAGTGTGCAATTACAGGAAGGTAACTTTTAAAAACAAAAGAAAAATGGTGCTGAATGAAAATGAATCTTCTCTACCGAAATACAACATAGATTTTCTGAGCCTTATTTTTCTTGTGTTTCATTCAGGGAATTAATTAGATTCATTTTGACACTGAAATATTTTAAAGCTATTTACTATACACTTCAGAGCTGGGGTTGACTTTGTTCCAGGATATAAGCCAAGATAGAGGAGCCAGAAGGGATGGCAGGAGGATCCATTTTTCTAGTCTAGCACAATTTGTGTTTATAAACATCTTTGGTTCGTGTCCTCTTCCCATTTAATTTGAGAAATTCTCTTTCCAGCAAAAAAAGATACAAAGTAGAAATATTGCAGGAAGTCCCACAACTTGCTAGGGTTTCTTTTTTGCCCCCAGAAAATGCTAAGACAAAAGTAGGAGAAGCATCAGACAAGCATAAAAAGTATCAGTGCTGTGTTCTGCTTTTGTAACAAATCCTGAACCACGTTACTCAAAAATTTGGTTGCACATACTGGACATTACAAACTTGAAATTTTTGCTAGATCACCACACTGGGTAGAGTTTCAAATGAAATGTGAGGAATTTCAAGAGATTAAACTACTTCAGGTACAGGTGGAAACTTTTTTAAAAACCAAGTAAGGGATAATTTAGGCTCCACTTCACTTCCAGTCATTGGAATTCGCTTAGAATTACAGCATAAAAGAAATCAAGGTGTTTCTGAACATAGATCATATACTACATGCCAAGAAACTCCCTCCAATCACCTAAAAACCTTAGGCATCAGAGTTTCAGCCATCTTTAATGAACAATTAAAACTGTTAAAACTTTTTCTCTTATCTCAGAGCTATATAAGGCTTTAAAGGAAAAACTTCCTTGCATCGGTGCACATCAATACCTGTAACTCTCATGCTGAGGTTCAGATGTTAATATTGTGCTTACTCCTTTTCTTAATCTACTTCCTTCATAGGTGGTAGACAAGTATTTTTGCTGTCCCTGTGCAATGAGCCTGGTATATTCCAAAATGCAGTGAGAATTCACCCTATTCTGAATTACAGTAAAAAATCCTGGAGTGCATTGGTATTACCTTTTTACGGGAAAGAAACAAACATAAAATAAATTAGACTAATCTTTTGGAGACTTCAGAATAGGAATAGGAAAATAAACGTGTGTAATGAGTAAGGAAGAAGAGATTTCCTTTGGCTATTTTCTTGTGTCAGTGAAGTGAACTTAGCCTGGATACAAAAATGTACAGCTTGATCTGTGCCAGGGTAAAGATATTGTGATGGTTTTTTTTGTATCTGTATATGCACAACAACTACAAACAGGCTTTTCTAGAAATGGTGTTCTACATCTTATTTCAAAAAAGCAATGCATCCTCAGAATGGACATATCACTAAAATATAAGAACATTTCCTTGATTCTTTGGACATATCTGAAGCATAATTATACACACAGACACACATTTTTTTTTTGTTTCAGCTCAAGACAAAGCTAAAAGTCCCCAAGAGAAGCTACTTGCTGCAGAATTAACCACAGCCGAGCAGGACTGCGATGCGATAGGTTCACCCATACCAGATAGGGTAGCCTATCTCAGTATCTAATTTCGTAAATGGGTTTTAGGCAAATGATAACATTGCCCAGGGCAGTGATTGTCCCTTTGTACTCAGCACTGGTGAGGTTGCAGCTCAAGTACTGTGTCCAGTTCTAGTCTCTCACTTCAAGAAAAACATTGAGGTGCTGGAACATGTGTGGAGAAGGGTCTGGAAAGTAAGATATGTGAGGAGTGGCTGAAGGAGCTGGGATTGTTTAGCCTGGAGATCTCATTGCTCTTTACAACCACCTGAAAGGCACTCAGTGCTATGATTTAGTTGACATACTGGTGTTTGGTTAAAGGTTGGACTCAGTGATCTTGGAGGTCTTCTCCAACCCTAATGATTTTATGATTCCATAAATATGTCAAATTTTAAATTGATATTAACTTACTTTTTGTACAAATTAGACAGATATGACTTTGACATTCACAGTTTAGTCCCAGGGCTGTCAGAAGGCTTCAGTTAGAGGGGAGGACAGAAGTAGGTGATATAATCAAGATGAACTGTGAATGGCAGTCAAAAAGCTAAGGATTGTCAAAAGCCAAACATCTGGGTGAGGTGACTGTCTAAGATGGTCTTAGAGACTCAGAATTACTCATAGTATTCACCTTCAACTGCCATTCTTCCCCTGCCTGGACAACAGGATGAGGGTAAAAAGACTGGACAGGATGAAAGCAAAGAGGCCATGAAAGAGGCATTCTTTACTTCATAATGCTTACACAAGAGACCATGAAAAAGTTCCTCTTACTGTGCCTAAAACGCTAAAATAAGCATGAGTCTCGTAAAGGGAGAGATGGTTCACTGAGAATGAGATTGCATCATCAGCTGTCAGCAAAATGCACAGAAAATCCATCAGAGGCCAGGCCTCCAGTTTCATTCTGAGGTGAGGAAATGCAGCACTTTCCTAAGGCACCAGTAAGGGAGTCATCCTTCAAAGCACAGGAATCCACGTGTTTTTGGGTTTTTATTTCCCCCCACTGACTTTATGCAGCAAGCATTATCTAAGATGTTCTGCTGTATCTAGTAATATGGTGGTAGTCTACAAATCCCATTCCTGACTGACATCTCATACTTGTGATGTATATTATACCTGATAAGGATTGCAATAAACACTTCAGAATGTATGCTGAAGGCTTGTTCTTTTAAACTTATATTCTTGCTCATACTGAATTACACTTTACTTTGCACATAATTCTACTAAAATCAATAGGTTTCCTGGCCGTATGAAATTATTTTTAGTGTAAGTAAAGGTACTAATACAATCTATAATAATACTCCCTGTTGAGACTATGATCTATTAACTTACATGCAAAGATGAAACTTGGGAAACCTATCCAATATGAAAACAAAATTAGGCAACAGTCTGCTGGGTCAATGATCCACCAATTAAAGAAAAACCCCCTTAGTAGGATTTAATGGCTCCAGAGAACACTATTCAATCAATAACCCACTAATATCGGAGAGATGTGCACCTGAAAATGCAATGGTATGGCTCCAAAGGGGCAGTTATAGACAATCAAATAAATCGTCTAATCACATGCAGTAGTACAAAGTGAACCTTAACGGAGACAGTAGAGTGAATTTCTGTTAACTCTCTTATATTTCCAGTCCAGTCTGTACTTGTTTTTCTACCTGTATCAGTAACAAAGCAAATAAAGCTTTGTGCCCAACCAAAGCACCAACTTTCACTGTAAATTAGTGCAATCCAATCTTGGGTTATTTTTAGGGGAAATATTTCTTTCTCTTTTGTCATCTTTTGCTTTCTTATTTTCCTTTTCCAGGTTGATAGTAACAGAAGAGAATTATTCTGTTTTTGCAATAAATAGGTCTTCAAGGCAACAGCAGAACAATAAGCAGTTGCGTTTTCAAGGAGTCATTTTAGTGGATCAAAAGAAGAAATGCAATTAGTCTTCAATGATAATGAAAATAATAAGTGATGGAACTGAGAATGTTCTACCAAAAGTCAGCTATTTTTCACTTCTACAGATCTGAGTCTTCCAGAGGCCATGACTGAGCGGAAAAGAGAGCTCAGTCTGTAGATGTCATTGACACGAAAGTCTTGGGAAAGGAAGTGTAAGCCGTTTGTCACTATGAAATGGCAAACCTTACTTTGCAATGGCCAGTTAGGGACAGCTTTCTCTGTAAGCCAGGGTGTCTTCTGTGTTACTAAACTTGAGGGAGACCTCAAGTCTTTCGAGCTTACCCATGACATGATAATTAAATGCAGACCATCCCACTACAGTAAGACAGGGACAAAGGCTCAATTGCCTCCTCACCGGTTAGCTCCGGTTAACAAGACGGCACTGGTTCAAATGAGCACCATGCTGCACATTCAGGAGGGCTGAAAGAGAAATTTGGGCTTAACTTTTCTGGAAAAAAAAGATAAACTTGTAATTAGTGTAGGAGAACCTCACAGATATTACCAATAAATCATTCTGAGATGGAATTGCACTTGTCTCATCCTCAAGTCCCTCAAGTCTTCATGACACTCCTGATGATTCCTTGAGTGGGATTCATGTGAGCTAATGGAGAGTTGAATCTTAGCTTGTCATTTAGAAGCAGGTATTCTGAGGTATGGCACATCTTCTCTGTAGCTTAAATTTTGATTTTTGTTTTCAGATGCGTGAAACGGGACAGATTAACTGCATCCCAAAAGTGCTTTGTTTCCCCCCTGCCCCCCCTCCCCGCCCCCCCAATTACTAGAGAAGAAACCCAGAGAAGATCTCTGCACTGTAGCTAATCTGTTTTAATGTGCCTCTACCTATGCCGTTTCTGGGGCAATCATCTTGGTCTATCAGAATTAAGGGGACAATATATTAAATAGAACTAGGAAGTAAGCAAAATATTAATTAGTAGCCTGAAAATAGCCACTAGCTTATTCTCTCCTCCACCAAAGCTTTCAGTGTACTTTTGTATCTGAGCTCTGCGGAATTCAGCTCTTTCTGTTAATGTAGTAACCTCCATCCCACACCCCAGTCTTATTCCAGAGCTCTTCAGTGTCCCTTTAGTTCCCACAGCAAAGGGACCAATTGTGGGGCAAAATGGGTTTACACAATCAGATAGTATTTATGATTAACTTTGATATTTTGATTAATCAAGAAGTAAGCAACAATGTAAAAAACACAGAGAATATATGGTTCTGGATTCACAGATCAAATAGGGTGATGGAATGAAAGCTGCTATCTCACATGAGATGTTTAGTCCCAAATGGGAACTGCAAGTCATATCAGTGTTGCCTTAAATAGGAAGAGCTTATTGAAACACAAACTGAACTTTTTTTCAGTAAGTAATGAGTATATTAAATCAAAATTTGAGAGACACTTGAGCATATTAAACATCTAAGTACTCTATGTGTATAAGTATATATATAGTATTGTGCATTGATATTTTAGTATATTAAAATCAAATTAGAGTTATAAAACCATGGGCAAAAAAATATATGTAGAGCTGCTTAACTATAAAGATAAGGCTTCTCATTCCAGTGGTCCACAGGAGTGCTACTTTGGGAGGGTGGGTCATGAAAATTCAGTCTGAATTTGCTTTAAACCTTTGTAAGAGCATCAGGCTACATTTGACTTTGGAATCCTATCTGGTTTTGTAAGATTTAATACTGTACGCCTTTCCATTTGCTAAAATTTAATCCAAACAGAATTTGGGTAAACAATGCTTCACCTGTGAAAAGATTTAGGGCTGGGAAGTCACCTTTTTTTGGGGGGAAATTTATTAAAACTATTATAACTTTTTTTTAATTGTCTTAGGAGTATAAAAAGGATTAAATCCAGCTTGACTTCTTTTGGACTTTCTAGGGGAAACTGTTTTGCATACTTTTGTTACATGCATATTGAAATTCCGTAATTCTTTGATTGCAGCTCTGCCAGAAACATCATTCCAAAAACTGTAAAGGATCCAAAATGCAGTAGTGAAAAACATTCCTGGCACCTGTAGGAATAACCAGCACTTTTCTCCAATTTCTGAGTCTCCAAACCTTTACTCAACATTAATACTTTTATTTCATTTTGGCCATAATCGTACATGCTTCCAGACTCACTGTGTTTTATGTGATAGAAATATGTTTAACTGATTTTTTTTTGTAAGGCATACAGTGCACACTTTTCTGCAAACTTTTCACTTAAAATAAAAAGCATCATAAGATGTATTGATTAATTGATTAGCCATTAATTACCAATTCAACTTACAGTTTTTAACCAGAAAGTTCAGTTGCTTGAGGCATTGAAGAAATAAGAGATGATGCTGAGAAATGTATCTTTAAAATGACACTACTTTATCTGGCATGCTCAAGACATAAATTTAGTGGAAGATGGAAACACATACTTGCGAGTGGGTCTAGTCATTAGAAATACTTATGAGCATCAGATAATTTACACTGTTTACAAGGCACGCAAAAATGTCTAAAAATACTACTACCTATGGAATTCAATAGATCATTGACTTTTAGAAATTTTAAATGAGAAAAAAAATCAACATTTTTGTATGAGAAAGTAGTCTGATTTCTTTAACTAATACATTGACTGAAGTCAATGAAACCCACAAGTATTCAGTACTGCTGAAAATCAGAAATCTCTTTGTCAAAGACCCAAGTAAAGATTTAGGAGACAGGTAGGACTATATCTAGCATATTGCTTATTGCTTCAAATAAAACTGGATGAGAAAATGACATGAAATGCAACATTATTTTTGCCAAACACCATTTAGCAGAAAGTCTCTGCTAAAATTCTTTTCTGAACAGGAAAATCCTACTCCACCTCCAAGTTGGAGGGGAAAGAGAACAGAATCCTGTATAAATCTTACTACTGAAAGCTCTAGTTTCTTTCCCAGTTATACATGGTTGAGAAGGGAGTCTGAGACAGACAGATACTGGAAAGTCTAAGCTTGTTCTTGAGTAGCTGGTCTGTGAGCCAAAGCCATAACAACTTTTTGAGGCTGATGGGTCATTTCTCTGTATAGAACACTTGAACTCTTAAGTTTTATTGCAAGTGACAGAAATATATGACTAATCATTTAGGCTCCCTTGCTGTCTTTTGGAGGGTACTTTGCAGAGGGAAAAAAAAAAAAAAGGCATGTTTTTTAAAGCGCCGGACACATAAAAGCAAATGTGGCAGAACACCTCTACTGACAAGCCAACAGGCACATAAATTTCTGGCTAGATCTTACTGAAATGAAATTTACTAAAAGTTTCACAAAAGAATGTGAACTCATTTTATTATTGCTTCTCACTCTTTTCTGCTCCAAATTACTCCTGACCCACAAAATTGCAGTCCATTGTTATGTCAGAAAAACAGTTGTGTCAATTATCAGTCTCATGACGTCCAGTTTTTCAGCTGCTAGAACTGTGTATATACCTGAAAATCTTGTATTTCATTTAAAAAGTAAGATTCTGGTTTTAGCCCTCATTGCTTTCTGCGAAAAGCTAGGACAAATGGACTCAAGAGATTCGAAACACAGAAGAGAAATAAAAAGCATGAATAAGTAAAATAAATATATGTTTGTAGCTATGAAGTTCCCATGAATTTGAAGTCAATTTCTTTATTTTCTTAGTCCATATTCAAGGGGGTTTTGTGTTGCAACTGAAGAAAACACAGGAGTAAGGTACCCAGGCCTCCCTCTTTACAGCTGAGCAACTTGTGTTCACTTTTTTACCCTTCTACTATTGCTACACTTGGAAACTCCATGTTGCTGTGGAATGGCCAGCAAGTGCCACTAAGGACTGCAGCAATGTTTGTGCCTCTTCTTCATAACTAAATACCAAAGTGTTTGAGGCTGCCAGGTGCACTGAAAGGTGGTAGAATGAGTAACAAAATGGCTCTGCAGCCCAGCTGCATGTTGTGTTGCACAGAGAACACTGGGCTGACCAAAGTATATCACATAGATGGCACAAAACAAAGAACCTTACATGAGATGGGTCATGACCTTACCTAATAATAGTACAGTAATTCTAGTATTTAAATATACTAACAATGGAGGGGAGGGGGAGGGAAATCAGCCATACATACTAAGCAGGATTCAAACTTTGAATAAAAACAAGATATAGCACTAAATGCAAGGAATCAATCTCTTTTCATCACAGAAGAATATGGAATATATTCTTATAATATATGGAGACATAATCTAGAGGCAGAAAAGAAGGGCTGCCCCTGTAGTTCATTCCAAAGAGTAGGGTCACTGTAGCTAGACTCTACCATAATATATCCATTGACTTTCTGTGAGAACCTGGAAAAGTCATTCAACATCCATATATTTTATTTCCCTCATTTCTAAAAAGGTGATGATAATAATACCTACCCACCTACCCTAAAGGTTTAGTGGGGCTTAGTTCAGTAATGTTTGTAAAGCATGTACAGCTCTTGACTGGATAATACTATAGAAATGCAAAGTATTGTTATTACACAGGAATATTCCAAAAGGAAAGTAACACAGTAGTAAATTCTTTAATGAAAAGAACACCAAAATTAATATGAGATGATTTTTTACAACAGCAAATCAAGAAGTCAAAATACTACTAATGAATTTAACAACTTCACTCATCTTGGGTTCCAGCTGCATGTGAACTACACATTCAATTCATCCTCCAATTGTAAAATGAAAGACAAACACCTAAAAAATTGAATAACTGCTTTTCCTAAGGCATAAATGTAATTTAAAGCATAACATTATGGAATGAAAATCAACTGCATTGTTATTTTATTAAAAATGTTTCTCTGTGTACACTGACTGTGTTTATAATTGGGATGGTGCAGCACAATAAATATCCATTAAGAAACAATGATTCACTTACTACAGTGAAGGCAGTAATAAGGTTAAACTCTTAAGTTAAGTGGAAAGTAAGTCAAACTAAACCCCCACAGGTTTTTTGCTAGTGGCATAGATAATGTTTTTGAAAATTTTCTAAATGTTCTTTCTCAAATATATGTATTATACATTGCAGTATTGTTAATTATATCCATTTTCTCCTTTATACACTTCCCCAGGAGATCAGTAAGGAATGTAAAATTTACTTATAGTGGAATTTCAGATTTAATGAAACAAAGATGGTTTAATACATATGACAAAGTGATGTGCTCTCACCATATTTGATAGGTAATTATTTTTTATACTCTAATGGCTACCATTTTGAAAATAAATGTATTATTTGTGTAATTAATAGACAACCGAGTATTAAAATACTCTGGTTACATGGTGATGGGTGGTACTATCCTGTTTAACATGTCTAGAGCTCTTGGCATGACATCACATCATATATGTATTAGAAGTTTTCATTTGAGAGACTTGTGAACATTCAAAATACATAAGTAACATTGGTTTGGTATTTTTGTGTATATGTATGTGTGTATATATATGTATGTATGTGCGTCTTAGAAATCTATCTATATATAAGAATGTATATTTTAAAAATGCTTTCCTGAAACTAGATTTTTAAATTCATAGTTCTGCATTTATATAAATACCATGCCTTTCCACAGAAATAAAAACATCCAGCCGTTCCTATGGAAAGCATGTCTCTATTGCCCTGAAATTCTGCAGGTCTCTCAACAGTCCTGCATAACTACTAGCTTTGAAGTTTGTTGATAGATAAAACAGAATCATCATGATTTTTCCCCCATTAGCAGAAGACTGCAAATAACTGAAAACATAGTATTGATGTTGTAAGAAAATTTAAAATGACATTCTCATAGACAAGCTTAAGAACCTGAAAATCAACTTTATCTACACTGACACAACCTTCTCACTACTCATCATGATTGGAAAATGAAGAGTTAAGGAATGACTAATTGGGAAATAGTAATTTTTCCAATGTTGTTTTCTTGAATACCTCTGTAAAAAAAAAAAAAAAAAAAAAGCATGTTTAGAAGTGTCGGCAACCCACTCTTTGAGGTGCTTATTTAAAAAATTGTCCGTCACCTCCAGAGTGCTGTTGCCCTAGACACCTGGTATACTACCGGAAGAGAAAAAACTCTTTAAAGCACAACAATGACTTGTGATTCTTTCCATATTCTTTGGTCAAAGATCATTTGCAAAGTAAAATGACCCACAATGATGACTAAGGTGAGGGCTTATTTAGAAGCACTGAACAGAAGAAAATGGCATGGTCCTACCAGGTCTGCTTGCTAACTCAATAGCCCTCTTTCCTGAATGGTGCCACTACTTTTGGGGAATGGATCAAAACAGGCAACCTCCACTAAGTCAGTTGCAAAGCTGAACACTGGCCTTCAGTTGAAAGAGCATGTTATCTGAATATAGCATTGTGACTACAATTCTTTTCCCTCCTTTCCATAAATCTTCAGGTTTAGGCTTAAGATGTGGCCTAGATTAATGCAAATCTCATGGTCTATATGGCTTTTTCCACAAATCCAGTCACCACAACCTTGAATGTTTTCTCACGTATGCTAAATTTCTCTCTCTGTAATTGCTACCTTGGATACGCTATTCTTGACTCATATGTGCAGAGAAATAGGCTATTAAACTGATGGTCACACAACACCTTAATAAACTAATGAAAGGAGTGAAATTGGGAATGAAGCTTTTTGTGACAAAACGCATCCCCCTTTTTTTGGTTTTGTTTGTTTTTTTTTTGTTTTGTTTTGTTTTGTTTTGTTTTTGTTTTTTCTCTCCATGTCGGGGGATTGGAACTAGATGATCTTTAGGGTTTCTTCCAATCCAAGGCATTCTGTGATTCTATGATTTATAGTGAAGTAGAAGGAAAGAATACTATTGCTTTTCCAGTCATGGTGCAGTTAGTGCTCTCCAAACCTCTCTTTTGCAAAATGTTTAAGAAATAAGTAATATTGCAAAGATTCAATAAAACAAACATGAATGAACACATAGCACATAAATGAAGGTGGAAATATATTATTAAATATGTACATGCATTGCATTCTGTTATGTATAGGATAAACATTTTATCCTACCATAAAGAAGAGTTTCTCTGCGAAAGCTATGATCGTTTTTTTATTACCTTAAAATATTGCAGTTGTTTCTCAGCATTCATTGTTCCTTCATTTTCTTGTCTCAGACAGGAATTGAAGATGAAAAGCTCTGTATCTCTCAGCCACCCTTTCAGCTCTTTGATCCTGACCTCCAGCTGCCTTACCAGGCTGCCGCTTTCAGGCGAGAGCAGGTCACGTGGACCTAACCCACTGTGCCCTACCATTGTGTCTTGGATCTTCTCTCCTAGGGTTTTCTAATGCATCAGATAAAGAAAACATAGATTAGTCTTATGTACCAAAATATATACAGATTAATGTGCAACAAGAAGCATCTGTTAGATGACCAAAGATGTGATTTTTAATAATTATTACTAATATCAATCAATTCCATTCTTTGTTTCCTTGTTTCAATCAATTTCATTTTTTTTGTACCCTTGTTTTTCACTTACGCTGTTCTCTCTGGGTCACTGACTTTGCTAGAAGGATTATAAATCAATGTTTATTAAGAGCAATTAAGGACAGAGGAGACAAAAACGCTACATAACTTTGTAAACTAGTTACTCTACACAATTTGTCTGTGGCTTTAGATGCTTATGACCATGAGAGTTACTGGTTTCTACGCAGCAATAGGAAATATGACAAGCACTGAGTTCACCAGACTCCTATCCAAGGTACTGTCTAAATTTTTGGAGAAACACCGGAATATTTTTTTGAGGTATGAACTGTCAGGTCATAACTTCCAAAAGTATAGCCTTGAGGCTGCATAGAGGTGCAGTTAGGTCACAAGACAGTTGGTTTGTTTTTAAAAGCGGATGAACTCATTCAGATGCCAATAAGCTAGAAATTGCAAATCTTCACTGTTCCTGAACATCAGGCCAATTATTTAGGCAACCAAATTTGAATTTCAGTTCTCTGTGTTTAGCATCCACTTTAAAAATAATGGACCAGAATAAACATTCCCCTCTGATTGCTAATGAAACTAATTTGCTACAGCTTTTTAAAGTAGTATTTCTTATAAAAGAACCACTGAACAACATTTTGATAGTGGACACTGTGAGCATAATGAATATTCTGAAGAGGTCAGGGATAGAAAGTTCCCTTCCTTTTCAATATTTTGAAAGGCAATCCTTTAACATCACAGGGGAGATATGCTGTTGCCTGCTCCTTCTATGCCAAGATGTATTTTATATGACCTATAAGAGGCTGTCAGGCAGACACTTATTATAAGGACTAGATCTGTGTTACTGATTGTTGAGTACTGAATATACAGTGACACTCACATCCAAGAACCTTTTAAACTGATAATTAGTGGTGATTAATTGTTGCAACATGAAGATACAGTTTTAGGTGACCCGGTATGGCTGCCAGTTGAAAATATATGCTTTAGAAAGTTTCTGGAATTTAATTTATAACAATGAAGTTAGCTTCCAAAAATAAGCTTTCAAACACAAATAAAATTAGAGCAACAGATACTAATCTACTATGTGGCATTCTGTAAATAATATCTGTAGGCGATCATAACTGAAAAACATGTTTTCTTGGTAACACCCTTCTATTTTCATGGTGCAAATATTGATAATTTGAAGACCCTCAGTGGAATCCAGGACTAGCTATTGTTTTTATGCTGTAACAAAAGTAGCAGCAGGAGGTGAAATCAATGCCCTTGGAGGGTAGGGTCACAAAAAAGAATTTATTGCCACTTTTTTGTTCTGGAACAGTTTGCAATCATAAATTCTTCATAAACAGAATACTTCAGAGAATGGTCCGTCTTCATAAATATACGACAGAGGACATCAATTTCATTTAATTCACAATTTGTGTCAGCACAGCAGATGCCAATGCCTGCCTTGATAGGGTTGTTTAATATGCAATTGAGACAGAGTAATATTCAGCACAGGGGACAAAATTTCACAGATTAAACTGTACGCACCACTGACATTTCATTCTAATGTATTTCCATTCCACAGTGTTCACCTTAGATGAAAGTAATATTAAAAACCATATCCCTCTATTTTGCCATTGTTAGAAGTTAAAATCCTTGTCTTTAATTTTTTTCATGCCAATTAAAATGTAATCATGCCAATTAAAACAGTATGTCTAGTGCTGTTAGTTTCTGCAGAGGTTTTTATTAAATTAAACAAAACTCCATCAAACTCTGCTTATTATTCATGAAATTGCATTTAACAGGAAAACTGTAATAGTTACATTTTATTTTTCTGCAAATGCTGAAATTAATGGCAAAACTTAATCTGGAGGTATATTTTGATTTTAACATACTGAGAAGCAAAGGGCTTCAAATCAGGACTTCAGGGGTTTTTTTAAGATGGAGTTTTTCTAGATTTTTAGAATTATGATCAGTTACTTATAGTTTTATGTCCTACCAGCTCTAATCAGTGCCACTGAATTAAGCTGATTAAATACATTGAAAATCATAAATGTAAGGCTTACATCTGAAATTATTTTAAAAATACAAGTTGTCATGATCAGATGCAAAAGATTAGGCTACTAAATCCTATTTTTATCAATAAATTTATTAAAGATCAAATAGGTTCAAAATGCTTATGGTGATGCTGCAGATTAAAATTAAAAAGTAATAAGCTCACTGATTGTAAGGCAACTTCTAACATTTTCTGACAATTTGTACATTTAGAGAATCAAGCGATTAGAAGAAATTGCGATGAACTAAAAAAGCCCCACCCTCTGAAATGGCTACTGCATTGCTAAATAAGCTAAAGTGACACAAGTCAGTATTTAAAATGCTGTTGGCAGGTTGCATGCATAGTTTACTCTTAATATATTAGAAATACTTTTTAAAGTAGGATAATAGCATGCAAAATTATGCAATGTAACTGTATTGCTAATATCATACATCTATAATTAATCATTTAAAGTAATTTATAAATTTATCTTACCCTTGATTTGAAGTGAAGGCAATTAAGGAGAGAAGTGGCTGGTAAAATATATAGTTTGACCTCTCTCTCTCTCTCTCAGCTGTTTTACAACAATAGGACAATAGTGTCTCCTGCACAGTGCCATCATCGGTCTCTGGGTAACAGAATCCCTATATTGCTTTTTTTGCCAGATTCTTGTATCTCACTCTTTGGCTGCGACCCAGCCCATCATAGCGTGAAATGAATTACATGAAACTTTTTTGGCTTTTGTCAAAAGTGAGCTGAATACAGCAGCATGAACCATATCCTGGCTGTATTCTCAGTTTCAGGTATGCAGATTTGTACTGAATCTGTATGTTTGTTTTTGAGCCATCAGTATGACCTGAAGTATGCAGTGACAACCCCACTTTTCATCTTAAAGGTATAGTAAATAGTTAAACAGTAGACGTCTCTAACATGTACCTTCAGAATAAATTCTATTAACATTCACTCAAGCATGACAGTCAGTGTATATCAGATATACTGCATTATAGTTGACTTGGTGCATACCCGTAATACATGGCATATTTTACTTACATTTTTTATATATTAAAGAACTAAAATTATTAAAGTCAGACAGGAGACAAGCATGGAATAAAAAAAAAAAATCAACAGAAAGGGATAATACTATGGAGTTTTTATAATAGAATGAGTAGCTTGTTTGAAATGTACGTAGTGGATTGAAAGAGAGAGATATTTGTGCTTCAAATTAGAAATCAGACAGACAGTGTACTTCAAGACACAAAAATGTACACATAACCCACAAACAGTAATAAAAATGCAAATACCCCAAGCAGTTCCCATTTTTCATTAATTGAATCCACTTTTTCAAGGAGATCATTTGGTAGTAAAACACCACTTTTCTTCAGGGCTTCAACCTTACTAAGGAGTTCCATCTTTTTCGGATGCCTGATTGACATTTCTACACTGTATCTCTAAAATGAAAATAAAGATACAGTATTAGCTGCTGTAAAGAGTTTTCATTAAAAAAAAAGTAAACTTTCATTGTATATGCCCAGTTATGATCATGCTTACTCTGAAATTTTTTATTTTTTTTTTTTAGTACACAACCTTCTCTTGACATGTCATAAGAGATTTAGGTCTCAAGCACAGACTTCTGCGTAACATATCTATACAGACAGTTAGAAATTGATTACATGTAGTAATATTCAGTCTCTCACAATATTCACTTGCCCAATAATACTCACGAACACTCTCCCATCTGAATCTTGCTCTACCTTTGTCTCATTCAGGTTAGTGGTATCTTATTTCTCAGATATGCTACTTCAGCAAGTAACACTGAGGCTCTCCATTTAAAACAACAAAACAAAACAAACCCCAAGGAAATAATTTCATAATTATGTTTCTTCTACAGTTTACTTATTCTGTCTTCCATTGTGGATTCTGTCTCATTCATGGGCCTGAAATGCTAATACACATGAAAATGTGAGAGTTTCACCTTAGAAAAACAATTAGGCAAAGCTCCCTTAAAATACAATACCAGTAATTTGATTTTTATTGCATTAACGAACAGGAACACTGAAATAGCCCATGAACAAGAACATCCACAATGTTAAAACAGTCCAACAGTTTCTTAAGTCTGAAACTACTTTTTATTTCCTCCACTGCTGTTTATTGTTATAAAAAAAGAAAAAAGGACAGAGAAAACAGGTATAATAACAGAAGATTCTTTCAGAATTACTGTCACAGGACTTTAAATATTTTACTGTATCTATAAAAATGTATTATAATCTACAGAGGTATTACAAATAAATATTTTTAAAATCTGTATTCCCTGGAAACCTGAATTATCTATTATATATAATATTTACTATAGGGATTAAGTATGTTTTCATAGTTGGTACAGTAAATTAAAAAAAAAATAAAATTAACACACAGGCATCCACTCATATATACCCTCCATATAGTTAAGTTAATCAAGTATAAAAACATTCACTGAAATAGAACTTTTGGTATGGCCAAAAAGATGCCTCTGAGTGGGAAAGGAAAGTTCAGCACACATACTCATAAAGGTGTTTACAAGACATACATAAATTATGCACAGCTATTAGCAAATTGCTTCCTAAACATTAAGCTTTCTTTGCTTTAAATTAAGCCAAGAAAACTGCTATAGCAGCTAATACTGAAAATGTTAAGTATAAAAAATTAAATGGGAATCAGGAATGTTTAAAACATGGGTGCCTTTGCCAGATCCAAGAACATGATCTGTAGGACAACAAAGCAAAAATACAATTGGAGACAGCTTAAAGAAAATAATAAAGGTGTGAAATCACTGTTTCAGCTAACAGGTTCTCAGCATTTCCATGCATATGTTTGCATATTGTTAGTTTCATATTTTAATCTCTCATTTACACAACACATGCACATCATTTGTATTATGTAAACTTCAGCAAATATTAGTCATTTGTGGATCATAGAGCAAATGTTTTAAATGAGGTGATTTAAACCATTTCTCATTATTAATGAACACTGATCAGGTGTCTGCGTATCCAAAATTGCATGAATATGCATGGTAAAACCCAAGGAATTGTTTATAAAGAGCTTGCCTTTTGACACTTGGTGTACTGCAGCTAACGTTTGAGACATGTACAACAGTAGGCAATACCTACCAGGTTGAGTATTAGGGGTCTGGACCCACCAAGAGGCAATACCATTTTATTCGATTAATATGTTCAACAACCATGCTTCTTGGTCCTGTCTTATTGCCTTTTCGGCTAGAATGGTTACTGGAGGAGATTACAATCTTCTTTATGTAATCTGATTTCTATTTAAAGATGATATAGCTGAAAAGGATTTGCATAATTATTTCCATAAGTACATGTAATATCAAGGGGAATCCAGAGTCCAATTTGCTAGGCACTGAAATCCAGTTCGTGTGACTCCCTTTCTTTTGTCAAGTGAATTAATAGACTGAGGGAGTCCTCTAGCTGTGTGTCACTGGTGCAGACACAGCTAGTTACTGCTCTAGGCTGGCACTTGCTGCTGCCTGGGCTGGGGATCTTCCTGGGCAGCTCAGGACTGATGAAGAAATAAAATACATTGCATGTTTCATAACTATAATGCTCTTGTTAACAGAGGAACAGAAGACATTTCATTTAATTTTGGACCAGATAAAATAATTCAGCACTGCATAATCCAAATAGTGTGACAGATGTTATAAAAGGTTATTACATTAAAAACTAAATAAGCTAGATTTTATGTACGTGCTGTTTTGTCACCATGTAACCTACTGTATAAACAAGCATGATTGAAAGTGCTGATTGATAGAAAATGCACTATACAGGAATAGTAAAAAATGAAAGAATTCAGTTGATTATCAGATGTATTGGTGTGTGTCAGAGTCAGTATTGTTTCACTCACGGATATTTAACATGCAGAGTGTATTTTAAGTTAAGGGAAGAGCTTAATGTGCAGGAGGTACAGTCTGAGAACTGCTAGCACAAGATGCTATTGCTAATGCTATTTTTTAATCCATTAAACACCTAGACTCTGGGCAGTTGCATGGAAAAATTAGCCACCATCTCTATCACTGCTGCACAACCCTAATCTGGTAGGACTACTTAATTCTGTGGTTAGAAGATAATTTAATCTTCAGAGTCATTTTTTCCTCAGCTTTAAGTGAAAAAAGGCTGTTCCATTGTGACATTATGTGGATGTTATGATATAGAATAATATAATATAAATATGGATTAAGGAAGTTAACAACGTAGGTTTCTTGCAACAGCCACAATAATAAATAAATAAGTGATATTTAATCTCCCACAACACCTATCATATTATAAAACTGGGAAAAAAACCCAAACAACAGCATACTGGAAAAACTGCAAAATATTTACAGCATGATTAACTGTGTGTATGCATGGCTGGTTTTGTGTTCCTGTAGTCACTCAAAGGAACTCCAAAACACTGTTACGTAAGTTAAAGAATTTGGCTTTTTATTCCTTCTCACTAAATACAATCAATATTTCTCAAAGGACAAATAGTGGAATTTAAAAAATGGCAGTAGCGTTTAACCATGAATAAGTTTGGCAAAAATATTTAAGCCACAAGAAGTTGAATTCCAAAACAAAGCAAGTTAAAGCCTTACTTCCCCTGATAAAAACATTCTAAGAAATTCAGGCAGGCTTGATTGAGACACTTTTTTTGACACTTCATACTAAACTGTGCCTTTTTTTTTTCTTTTTTCTTTCAAAAATTATATAAGACATTTTTTTGTGTGAAAAATCACACCCAAAAATTCTGCCCAAATGGAGACTGGAACAATGCCTTGTAACAGTGTTAATTGTCACCATGGAAACCAGAAGAATAAGCCATTTTGAAACTGGTATAGAAGGCACACATTGAGCAACTCAAGCATTTTTCAGCCTCCCTCAGTGTTAAGGAACAAGATGCCTAGTCACTGAGAGGTCAGAGAAAGAAATCATCATGAAAGGTTCGTAGATGTGCACTGTCTGGTAAACAATAAAAAAATCTGTACACAGTTAACAACTCTGTAAGACTGCGCACTGCATCTTTCAGAACGAGAAACGCCACAAAAAGATGATCAGGACTGGGGTGCAGATTCCACCCCTCGAGCAAAACTTTAGGGCAATATTATGCGAACCTTGCCCCTAAAGCTCCCTGGGAATTCTGTTGTTGTAATAAAACTTCAGAAGAGGAAAGGAAAAAAAAAAAAAAAAAGCCTGCATGATGGAATTCAAAATAATGCTCTAAAAGCACACAGAGAGATTAAGACATCCATTGTAAGACTTTTGTATGGTGCTTCTGTTGGTTATAGTGAAAAGAGACCAGACATACTGAACACACAGTGGAGCTATGGCTACGAAGTACAGAAGAATTAAGCCAGTGAACTTTCTCCATTACTGGAATAAGGGTGTGCTATTTGTAGATGTCCTGCATTCCATCATTCACATGCTAACAAAGTATCTTCGTCAAATGCCACTGTAGGATATACAACAGAGATCGGAACTGAGTGACCCGCAATTTTAGTTTTACCTGCATTCAATGTTTAAAAATTTGCCTTTTGGGGTGTTTTGACTAGTGCAGACACCAATAAATACAGACACATACCCTCGGTGTCGACATATGCATGCACAGTCAGCATGGGCACACATTTGAAAAATATGCTGATGCATAAAATTGAGTAAAGAATACTCTGCAAGCAAATTCACCAAATATGTAATATAAATATATACAAACATGTATATATGCACAGATAGCAATATTTGTCCATCATCTCTTCACACACATTCTCACTTTGCTTTCTGGGTAATGTTTGCACTCTTCATGCTAGGCTTCATGGTGGCCCCTTAGGAAGCCCATGCCTAATGCCATTCAGTGATGAACAAAGAGTCTTTTTATTCCAAAGTCCAGGGTCCAAAGCTCAGCTGTATACAAGCAAAGTGAAGGAATCTGCCAGAGGCCAGCCTACCCTTCACAATAGCCCTTAATGCTTCTACCTTTTTGGTACTGTCAATGTGAAACATTTTAGAAACAGTCCAGAAGCTTGGTTATATTTCTTATGCTGTCAATAGCAATAGAACCTCTGGACAATATTCAAGATCTGGGCTGAGCGATCGGTCCAGATGAACAGTAGTTGCTGTTTCTCGCAAACTTCATGTATTTCACTATTAGCAATTTATGGCAAATAATTGCACAGAGAAATTATAAAGACTCCTACAATTGTCCTTGTAAATTAATAATAGGCTTTCCTGATTGGGATAAATTTGCTGCTGAGCCTTTGGAAAAATTAAAAAGTGCAATGTCATTTAAAATTGCCAGAACTCACAGAGCAAATTACATCTGAGGTTAAGAATCAGTTTTTCCTCTTCTAGTTTATTCCATTTGCATGATCTGGAAATCATATTACATTGGCTATGTATTGTTAATTGGACATAGATTGCATTATCTTTGATATAAATCAAACTACAAATATTAAAATGAATTGCAAATTCTGTAATAGAAGATCATAAAACAATCTTTTTTAAGTATCTCCCATTAATAATTTAATTCCAATTATATCACTCAGAAAACTCAAGAAGGAGAGTGCTAACTTATTTCCATTTGCCTCTTTCCCCTATAAATAAGCACAATAGCACAATATATATTTGTGTGAGAGTGCATGTGAATATGGGTGCACGCCTGTAAAAAAAACCCCAAATCTTAGCATTTTTGTCTTAAACCCCTACAGACACCTTGCTTGCCTTTTTTTTTTCCCCAAAAGGTAACAAATGCAGATTACACTTTTGCCATGCATTCCCTTCTGTGGCAGCTAGAGAAATAAAAACAGTGAAAGAAATATTAAGCAACTTTATGAACTAAATTTTGCCTACATTAAAAAATTATGCAGCGGGTATCCATTGTTCTGCCTTTTTTTAAAGAAAGGTGATCCCAACCCTTTAAATTTTACTATAAATGTAATATCTTTTTGAAGACTTTGTGTGCTCTTTAATGAATTTATATTAAATATTTAATACTGTTTAGGGCATATCCACTACTACCAAAAACAGTTATATTCCCAGCAGTCCCACTGTTTCAGGCAGAGGGCTTGATTGATCCTCCTAGCCTGAATTGAGTAGAATGAAAAGAAGCAGTTGGAAAATAGCTGCAATCATTTAATGCAGATGACCTCTGACAGGCTCACAGCTCTTCTATCTGAACAGAAATTTGCATGGGGTCTCTGTGCAGAGGAACAATGTAACCTAAATGGTAGACAATCTTTATTCTAATGAAGTGGGTGTCAAGGTCAATGTAAAACTGCAATGATAAATGGTGCACCACTAGGCAAGAGAAGTTGCATAGGCATTGTAGTGCTTTCACATTAATTGAAGGCTGAAATGCACTGAGTGAAAGCACAAGACTCTCTTTTCACCATAATGTGTTAATGCACAAATGTTTAAATGTTTTATTCAAGCCCCTAGCCTGTTGGCACAAATCTTATTGCAAACAAAAATACAATAGTTGGCCAATAACCAGAAAAATAGAACTTTTTATTAGCTTGTCTTATTTCTTGAATCCCTAACAACTTCCACAATCTACTCAGAGTACCAAAAGAATAACAAGTCTCCAGACACCTAATGTAATTCCCATGATCCTTTTTCTATTTAGGATATCTGTCTTTAATTAGTTCCAAACAAGCGAGCCTTTAGACAACTCTTCATTAGATAACATTCCCAATGAACTAACTGTGAGAAGAAAAGTCATGCTTCAATATTATTATTTTCTAGATTCCAAGTTTTCTTTTAGTATATAGTTAACATCTCCAGGTGCCTTTTGTTCTCAGAAAGAATTAGACCAGTAAAACTGGGTTTTGTAATGCAAAGAGTTGTGTGCCTAGAGTGGGGACTAAACTACAATCTGTTATTGTGGCTTTGTCAAAACTGCAATACAACTATAATTATAGTACTTCATCAGTCGATCAAGCAATTTGTGGAAGGCAGTACATTTTGTCTTATAAAAATGAGGAGGACAGTAAGCTGCTTTTTAAAATCCTGAGCTGCTTAAGCTTGTTAAGGGTATATTGTTTGCTAATACACTCATTAGCAGCCAAGCATTTTAACTTCATCAATTAAACAGGAAATGGTGTTACACCATTAGTTTCACAAAATGCTAAAAAAGCAGATAGGAGTCTACAGCTAAGACATTTAGAAAATGTATTTTCACCTGAATTATACACTTCAAACCATTTTTTTACGCAGTAACATACACATGGCGGGGTGTGTGTTTGTGTGTTTTTGTGTGTGTGTGTGTGTGTGTGTATGTCTCTGTCTGTCTGTGCATGCACGTAGGTGGTGAAAGCCCTGCAGATAGTTGTGAAGCTAATTGTATATATATACACACACACATACACCCACTCAAAATTTTCCAAGTCCCCGAAGGATTGCTGTTAAAGTACAACATCATTTCTTGACACTGATGAACATTTTCTCATCTGAGTAATCCCAAGGATGACAGGAGTTTATTCCTGTGAACAACTAACAGTTTTCCTGGATAGCTAACAGGTTTGCAATATGGGTGATAAATTTGGAGTATTTATCTGTCTTTATAGTTTTAGGCTCTTCTGTGAAAATAGGTATTAACAGTACAATCAGAGTTATTAGACAAGGAGCTATAGCTTGTTATTGGTTAAGAGGATCTGCAGCATTTTCAGTTTCTGGGGGTCTGTGAGTGGCACATACTATGCAACGCCACTTCTGTTTTAGAGCTTGCCTAAGCAAGGGAATTTTCCATATAGAAATCAGTCTTCAGGATATTGCAATTCAGAGAATAAACTCCAGTGGGGAGGGTCGGAGGGGAGGGTGTGGGGAAGTGTAGTGTAAAGGAAAAAAAAAAAAAAAAAACCACCAAAAAAACCAAAACCCCAAAAAGCCCCACGTTAGTGATGAAACTGTTTAAAAAACTGTACAGCTTCATCTGTGTGTGATTTGTCAGGTCTGAAGCTTTGACGTGCCCAAGGGGCAGACCCCAGCGGGGCGCAGGCTGCAGAGCTAAATAGCTGTGAAAGAAGTCTTAATGTAGGATGGAATTCAAACTAACCTTGACATGACCTCGGGAAAAATATGCAAAAAGTAAAATGAATGCACTCTGCAAGATACATCCTAATTTTGTGGCCGAGCTGGTTAGTTTCACAAACATAACTGGGACTTTAAAAGCAAAATAAAACACGAGGAAAAAGGGGAAACTTCAGAATTCAGAGCAAAAACTCAAGAAGGCATGGGGTGTTGCTGTGGAGGCATATGAATCATTTGGAAACAATCCAAATAAAAACCAACACCGAACAATATTGTTGTCAGCCTGTCTATTCAGGAAAATTGTTTTTTTAGGTTGAATATAAATGACACAAAGCCAAGATTACATCATTACATTACAAAGTCTGTTGTGGCTTTTAGCTGAACAAGCCCCATGGATCTACTGGCTGATGGCAGTAATTCAGTAAAAAGTTTTAAAGGCTTCTCTTTTGGTTTTGTTTTTTTTTTTTTTTAAGCTTTGTTACTACAAATATAGTGAAATTTTGTTTAAATATTGATTATTTAAAAATTTTAAATCCACATTCCTGAGTTTGTTCTGCAAGCTTACTACTTCATACAAACAATAAAAATTTGAGTGGATATCCTGAGCCTTGATTTGCCTTTATTATGCATTTTGCCTGTCTTGCTCAGTGTTCAGTTAAGCAGGAAGACACCCTTAATACAGCAGCCAAGAACTGGCTAATTCACTAGATATATGGAAATTGTAATTGAGTGTCAACTTGCGTTGAAATTCAACCCCATTACCTTCAGAATGCAATTTTGTAGCAATACCAGTTATTTACCATACTATTAACCAGATTTTAAATTCAATTAAATTGCTGAGAACACATAGCCAAAATACAGCTGTTGGAATTCATATGGCGAGGGTAATCTGGTGTCAGGTGCGTGAGAGCCGCTAGATCCGCAATGGCCACCCACGGTGCCACAGAGCAGGCCATGGTGCCCTTCAGGTAACGCCACAGCATTGGTACACTTCATGTTTAACAACCTCCCGATCTCACAAACCGTGTGTTTTACAGGGTGCTTTGGCTGATACAGGAAGGAATTTCTGAGATTTGTCTTGCATTGCTTGCAATAATGCTGTTAGAGTTTTGAGGTTGTTTTCACACCTTGCACCACAGGGATGACTTTTGCTACAGACTAACACAGATGCAACCAACAGATATGTTTGACATATCAGACGCTGATTTAGCTAAATTTACATTTATTTGTAAATCTTTCTGGAGAATATTAAATAAATAAAAAATTATGCTCTTTAGGAATTAATTACTACTATACTGTTGGGCTTACGCTCAAGTATATTTTTTTGAGGAAAAACCCACAGACTTAGGGAGATTCCAAAACTCTTGTGTATCACTACAGCTAGCCCATTACTGAGCAGAAAATGTATTTGATGGCAGGGAAAATGTTTGGCCTGGAAACAAAAAGGTGTAGTTGCAGCTCCATCCTCGGCGGGTATTCGTGAAATCTCATACAGATACACTTTCACATTTACATTTTTACAAAATAAAATATAACAATGTAAGATTATGGAGATTTTTTGAAGAATATATTTAAAGAAAATCGTTTATAACCTGTTATCCTCTCTTCTGTTAGGCTGTGCTTGCTTTTGCACTATGCATGAAACATAAAATTGGAACTCCTTTATACAAAGATTTAATTCCAAATGCACCCACTATTGTCAGGCTGTGTGTTATAGGTATCATTCTGTTTTGAAATGGATGTTCCTGTGCATTTATCTTTCACAGACTGGCTCTTCTGAAGTCCTTATTCCATTGTTACTCAGCCAGAATGCTAATGGTGAGCAGCAATAGCCTTCCACGAGAGAAGTTTGATTGAAAATCTACAAATTATCCTCTCTTCTAGCAACACCTACTGGGATACGTTTGGCGTAGAATATCTCTGGACCCCCATCTTCTCACCTGTTTGCTATAGTGTTTCACAGGAGAAGAGGTTCCCTGCTGCAGAAAGACCCAAATGGAAATTGAAACTCCTCAGATCAACAGAGGCAGAACTCAGAGTTTCCACCAAAGGACAGGTAAATCCACAAAGATCAGAATTCAAGGCACAGTGTCTTTAGTAACACAAATTACTAGACCTTGTCAATTGCAAGAAAAGAAAATCATCCCTGGCCTATGGCAATAGCCCTACATTCTCTGCAGGCTGGTGCACGACCTCAAGTCAAGGTCAGACAAGACACTGCGTCGAGCTTGCTCAGTCTCTAACCACAGATCTGAGTTCTCACTATCTGTAGTATGCAGTAACAAAATTATCTTTAAAGTAATTGAACTGTTTTCTACACAACAGAACTTAAATCTCTTTGATGGCCCATCTAAGTGGTGATTGGAATGGGTGTTGACAGATTTCTCAATTTGAGCTACAGTTATAATGAAAAATGTAATTTTTATTTTAAATGTACATCTTGTACTGTATTAAGTGAAAGCCAATAATTTTTACAACATGCTATTTGATTTGTTCCTTATAATGTTCCTTGTGTTATGTCAAAGTTGGCACTTGCAGCAGGTCCACTAGGAGAGTTAAAACATCTCCACTGATTATCTAAAACACTGACATTTACCACAATTCCTGCTACAGCAATACCATTGCAGTGGCATCAAAACTATTGTTAAAACATGTTAAAAAGTAAGTCTTATAGTTTACTACTTAATGTTAGCTGCACAGAGACATATCCTGAACCTTTCAAGAAACACAGCAGATGATACGTATTCCTTTTCCAGTACACGTTAATGTTATTAAGACAAAAGGAGAAAATTGGTATCCTTATGCCATTATCAGTGTTAACAGTGGACTAATTTCATTTTTTACTGAATTTTGTAAGTTGTTAAGAGCTCAGTATTCCATTTTTTAATATTATTCTAGGGAAAAAGCAGAGTACTTTTATAAAAAAGAAAAAATACACTCCATTTGAAAAGTTATTTTTATGATCAACTACTCACCGTTCTCAAGAGCAAATTTATAACAGAACTGCTGACACAGCCTAAACTATGGCTGTGTGAATGCTGCAGAAACAGCTATTTCAGAAAGCATTTTTAGCAATAGAAGTCCAACTTTGTTTAAACCTGAACTTATTTTTTTAACAATATCAAGTAATGTTAACAGCATGCTGAAAATGTTAAGGCTAAGTGTACAGTGTCAAAATAGATTGAATCTCTCTGAAAACTGGAAATTCAGGCTTTTTAAACATAATCCAGATGTTTGGCTTTTAATCACATTTCAAGAAATAGGAAACTTATGCAACACAAAATTCATACATGCATATTTCATTAGTGCCTTTCCTATCACTGAATTAAAAATTTCTAACATATGTTTTCCTTGAACAGATAATGTTTTAAATTACAAGAGTTGGCAAGAAGTTGTACACCTCACAAATGTCATTGAAGTATTTTAAATTAGAAGAAAATATTTCAATTTTTTATGTTATTAACAGCTTTGCTAGGAAATGCTCCAGCAGTGATCATTTTGGGCCTTATCAAAAGGAAGTTCAATTGTCCCTGAAACAAACTAAGCATATGAAGATGACTGAACGGCAAAAACTAAGAACTAGTCTTCTTCAGAATATCTGAACTGAAAACACTCTGACAGACCTGTGAGTGTTTAACACAGATGCTTTCTGTCTTTCTCACTAATGATCAAAACATGACAATGCTGTGATCCTTCAGCAAGAACCAGACTGAAGGTGTAAAATCTCCTTCTGAGATGTATTTCAATTCTAGACTAACAACATCACTATATTTGATGAATAATATTTAAAGCTCTGTATCAGTGCGGCCATTGTTTCTAAAAGCCAATATATGTGATTAATTATACAATTTTTTTAACCTCCAGAGTCTTAGAAAATTAGCCTCTGAGTTCATTTTTAAAAATGGACTTTCTGAAAGTAGTAATATTTTAATATTTTAAATCATTTAAGACAGACAAAACCAAAGCAATAAAAATGAGAGGAACTATCACACATATAATGGGAAAAGGGAAAAAGACTGAAAAATTCTGCTCCTGGCTACCTGCATGTGGCATTGGGCTTGCTCTTCAAGACTCCTATAACTTCCAAGGAGTATGTGAGGTGTGCTCATGAACTACCAGGAAAAGAAATATGCACTGTTTTACTGGGATGTGATGGAGTGAGATGTGACTGTGAACTTCAAGTCTGTGTAGAAATGCTGGAAACCAAACAATCCAGGAGGTGCTGAAAGCCAGTCCCTCTATATCTCCAACAGCTGCTGTACCTAGGGGAGACACTTTGCCTCTTTCAAACGGTCACCAGCAAAGGTGTGCTTAATGCAGCTTTTCACAGGCCAGCTCAAGCTTGCTATTCCTATGCTCAAAATGATTTCAGACTTGCAGCAGTCATGAGGTAGAGAAATAATATTTTCATTTTAAAATGGGAAACTGAGGTGCAGATGGAAGCCGTGTACAGAAGATCTCTGCTGTGGGAACACGAAAGAGTCACTCCACCATTCCGTCCAAGAGAATATGTTGTCTGTGCTCAGAACTACTTAACACTGTTTGTTTCACACTAGACTGAAAAAAAATAGTCATAGCACTTACTACACATTTTAGTCGCTGCAGAAAATACCTCAACTCTGCATACTAGAAATCTTTAATTCTCCAAGACATTTAGGAATGAACACTAATAGCAACCTTTAAAAGAATACAAGAATGCAGTGACACTGAACTAGGCAAAGAAAGAAAGAAAACAGAAAGAAAATAAACCTTCTTTCTGTTTCTATTTCTCTGATTTCAGGTGTCTGTTCTCAAGGATTTATGCTGCTGCTATATGTGAACTCTTTTATTTGCTGGCATGATGAAAGCTGAAAGTTTTTTCTCAACTGTAATGGCATTCTGCCAAACTCTTCCTTGACAAAACTTGGGCTGATTCACAGATCTGAAGTTCAAGAAATTGTCATAATCTGACCTCACCATTCGTATAAAAGGTGATCTAATCTTACTTCTCTGCATACATTAAGCTCTCAACTTTCTGACTTAGAGAAAATAATTTGTTATTGCATCCATCCTTGATTTAAAGATGCAAATGATGGGAAATTTACAGGATTTCTTGGTAAAATCAAAACCAATAAGCTTCCCTCACTTTTAGGAAATGTATGGCTCATTTCTAGCTTGAACTTGTTTAATTCTAACTTCCAGCTGTTTTATCTTCTTGCCCCTTTCCAATAGCTTGAATGTCTGTGAAAGCATGAAGCTACTACAAGAATCAAACATGAAGCCAAATGACTTGCACTGATCTTGAGTTAACTGTGTTTGCTGTTTCTGAGGTTACGATTTATAGAACCAAAACATAGAGAAGCTCAACTACTTTTGCAGAGGCTGGTGAACTCAACTACATACACTTTGAACATTCTTAAGGTACTTGATTCTTCCCTGATATAAGTGAGAAATAATGGGTTTGGATTTAATTTGTGCTTATGGACAATATTGTCTCTACTCACATTTTGG
>JAWWEW010000165.1:36758033-36805351 GCA_035583185.1 Anabacerthia variegaticeps | reverse complement strand
CCCTGATATAAGTGAGAAATAATGGGTTTGGATTTAATTTGTGCTTATGGACAATATTGTCTCTACTCACATTTTGGCTTTTACTTGTTAAATGCTCCTGGTTCACTTAAAGATTGTTTGCTGCTGCAATCCATGATGAAAAGAAAGGTAGGGAGTGGGAGAAAAAGAACACAGTAAAAGATGAAGTCAATGATATCAATGAGAATTTCACCCAAAAGGTGAGTATTTTCCAGTGCAGACTATCAACTGCTCTAGATTCACTTTGGAAATTGTAAAGTTGAATGTGAAGTGATCTTGATGGACCGGCGAATCCACCCCTTTGTGTTTAGCATTTTGTAATGAGCTTCTCTGAAATTAGCACACGGCATAACCTGCATATTAATAGAATCTGTCTTTCAGCAATTAAAAAAAAAAATAAAAAGAGAACAGTTCTGTAAAGATACAGCAATGAAACTGTAGAAATTGATTTCAGAAAAAAAACCCCACAAGTTCATGTTGATTTATGTTGCCTCACAGAAATGCTGTAAGCAAACTGATAAACCGGTGACTATAGCATCGATATTCAAATCTATGTAATACTCGCAATGACAGTGGATTTAGAGACGGGTAAGTTATTGCCATTTTCATGTCTGAATTCTATTTCAAGAAGATGAAAAAGGGCATGTCTTGAAAATGGGAAGAGATATGCATACATCTGAGGGAAAAAAATTCTTCAAAGGACCGCAGCAGCAGGAAACACCAGGACACAAAACCAGTAGTGAAGTAATATAATATGAAGTGAATTCAGGATATCTTGAATGTACTGCAGCCATAGCCAACACTAGGGAAGATGTGAACTTTTGTCTTTCTGGCATTCTCTCAAGAGATTCTGGTCCTGTTTTGTGGAAAGCCTGTTCTGGTAACCACGCATGCCACGATAGCTGCCTGGTTGTTCAAATACAAATTGGAAAGACCTGTGATTATTAGGACAAAATATATGCTTACAGTAATGTGTATTGATGTCTTCAACTGTAACTATTGTCTGTTTAATAGATATTTTTTATGGGAATATACATAGGGAATTTAGTAATTACCAATGAAGATGGAAAAATGTAAGAAAACAAATGAGAAAAGGATGACAGATGAAGAACAAGATCCCATTTCCTATTCTCTGTTTTTCAGAATTTTTAAGGAATACGTTCTATTGAGAATATCAGCAAAGTAAGTGACTGATTCTTATGGTGAGAGAACCCTTGTCAACGGTATTTGCACTTTATTGACATAAAAAAAGTGGTTTCACTTCTTAGTTTGAGGGGTTGTACTTCTTCCCTTACTAATAATTTTTAAATTAGTAACAACTCTAAAAAAAAAAAACATTATACCTTGTTGAATACTCCACATTCTTAGCACTACTAGGTTACTTTTTTCAAATCTACATCTGAGTCAACTATTTTAGGTCATTTTGTTCGCTATTATGCTATAGAATTGAAGTCTAAAGAAATGAAAGCAATGAATACATATTTTAGAACAGGGCATAGAGCTTTTGTACATTAAAATATTTCACTAGCACTACATTAACCCTATTAAAGGTAATTTTTACAGCTCACTGGTGATTGGCATTTGGTACTGATGTTTGAAGAATTGCCATTGCATTGATTGTATTCTTTGCTTCTTTAGCAACGTGTGGAAGAAATGGAAGTTAACTCCAGAGGCAGCAGTTAACTGTCCTTCAGTAAAGCTATAAAGCACTTAAGAAAAAGATTCAGATATTTAAACCATGCAAAAATCTTTAGGGACATTACATATGTTTTTAATTTTCCAACATTTCATAGGCCTGAAAGAGTCCCACTAGTATCAATACATTTGCATTCGATTGGTAGAACAAAAAAAGACCAAGTTCAGATTACGAATGCCACCCTTGTTCTCATGGAATAACGCCATTGAACAACAGAAGTCTCAATAAATATTATTGCAGACCCTTCACAGGACGTGAGTCAGTGCACACTCTAACACAGTGTAGTAGGCCACCTGCTGGTCAAATCACCCAATTATCAATTCTAATCTAACAAATTAGAGGACCATACAGAGATAAACATGAAAGTGAATAAACCCCATCAGCTAAAGCCTTTTGGAAAGTAAGTATATATAAAATTGAGTGTTTCTTCATCTTATTTTAGGTTTTCTGAGAGTGGTCACTGCTTGAGTCAGGATACCAAGATTGATGGAGTGATGTTGTCTTGTGTTAAATACAAATAGTAGCTAAGTTCCTTAGGCTTATACATGCAACTTTATAAAAGAAGGTTCCATAACAGGTTGCACTATACCATTCAGCTCCCTAGGAATAACCAGAACAGGTTCTGGATATAAAAATCCAAAACTGTTTTCCAGGAGCTTCCCTGGGAAGCTTGAACACAGGCTAAACAAAAATATGTTGTGTGGCATCACTCCTTAAAATGATGCAGGAACTAAGACTAAACTGTGTCCATGAATCTGTATCTAAATACCTTATAGCCATAGAAACGCATCACAACAAGCAAGCTATTGTTGACACTGTACATTCAGACTCACAAAAGAAGAGGATGTGAAATGTAAGGTCACTGCTGACTACTGACAAGTTGCAGAAATGCCTGAACAGACGAGTTAAGGTCAGACTTCAGTAAGATCCTCAACCACTGGATGACCTGAGAGCGAGAGATCAGAACATTGGAAAGTACCTATTTTTGAGATTTACTCAATTAGAACCTGTTGGTGTTAAAATCTGCAGCACTAGGATAGCAAATTCTGGCTCTGGCAGATTAAGTCAGCAAGCTAGAAGATACAGCTACAAAAAGAATTCAACAGCCTCTGAAGAACCCAGAAAATAGACCATATGCTCCAGCAGGGAAGAATTTAGAAAGCACAAGACTGCAATGTAGAATGTATTTGACTGGAAATGGTGTGTGTTCTGCACTATTTTTAGGCTTATAAAACCATAACTATCAATAATAAGATTATATTTCTCATAAGACCTCTACATCAAATTCACAAAAAAATCATATGCATGAATCCAAAGAGTCTATGTTGATTTTAATGAAACCAAATGCCTGAGTCATCAGATCACTCATCACTCTGGGTCTCCCTATTTGGAGGTTACTCAGACAGTGAAGAGTTGTTCAGAAAACACATAAGCACCCACAAGCTTTTAAATGATGTGCAACATATCACAGTAGTATATTTCTAGTAACTGGCTTGAAGGGAAGGAAAGAATTGGTAGAAGATTCATTTTGTGGTATGAATTCGCTTGGGTAAAATGCAGGGAATATATTTCCTCACTATTTAGACATGGATGGACAAACCAGAAAATTTTAGCTACCATTTTGAGCATACCTCAGCACCAAAGTCAGGATTTCCTACCATGACAGTGAAGAGCATTGTCTGTGGAAATGGATAGTCCACAAAGAGAGAATACCCTGCTCTTCAACCAAGATCTAGCTTGTGGGACACGTGGCTTTTAAAAGGGATGCAAAAAACACCTCACATATGTCCCCCCCAACAAGCAATTCTGCCTGCTGTTGCTTGTTGCAGCCGGACAGCAATATTCTACCTCTCTTTCAATCTAGTTTCTAAAAGAAAGAGTTGAATTTAATTAATGTGAGACAAACAGAAATGTTTTCCATGAAATGCACATTTTATTCCTCAACATTTTAATACTCTGGCTAACTTTGAAATGTGCCAGGAATAGCAAAGCTTGCTTGTTTCACATTTGTGCTGTTAGACAAAATATATGTATTCATAGATGTGTATATATATATATATATATATATATATGCACAACTGAACTAAGTGAAAATGTTTCTTTAAATAGCTATATTCTCTTCTCTTACCATCTAGGCTAAGTGCCTAACTTTGTTAATCTGCTTTCATGGAGGACTCATACTGTTCATTAATTTGCAGAGATACATTCAGTGCTTGAATTGAGATTAAAAAAAACAGGTGTCATGTGTCTGAAACTGGAGGCAGCCAGTGGTGTCTTAGAGGTGATCTACTGCCCACCAGGTAACTCATGGTAAATTACTTCTCCTGGAAGACAAGCACAATGTGCATGTGAAGGGAGCAAGTTGTGCTGTTCCATTCAGGCAAGACAGAAATTCCTAGTTTCCCTGATTTCAGAAACAAGAGCTCTCTGGGGGTCTCTGCTGGAAGGAACTTACTTTTATTTGAACTTACACCTACATTCCTTCACTACTTCTGCCATGGTGCCAGGAAAAATGATAGTGGAACTGCTACAGGAGCTCTGTATAATCAAGAGATTCTCCTAATGTTCAGTCCCTTCAAATAATTGTACTATTTAAGGACTGGCAACTTGCTGCTTTGCCCTCCCCCCCTTCCTCTTCCTCCCCCCCCCCCCCCCCTTTTTTATTTTCTCTTGGCCTTTTAACCCTTTTTTTCAGTCACTCTGTATTGACCATGGCAAAACCACATAGACTTTTGCCAAGTGTGCAAAAAATTTGTAAAAATGTTTGTTCATCTCTGTGAAAGATGGAACTGTCCTCCTGTCAACTGTTCTGCCTGTTTCCTGACGTGCTCCTCGTTTCTCATGGCCAGCAGCAAAGTCCTTCAAAAATCAACATATATCACCCACAGGTGACTCACATCCTTTCAAATTTTCTGCATTTAGATTACTATTTGTGTTCAGGTTTCTGTTTAAGAGTTGGTTATGGATTGCCCCCTCTCTGACATTTCTGTTTCCTATGTTTATATTGTCATCAGCTACTCACTAGAAGAAGAGTGCCAGGGCCATGTTACACTGGAACATGGCCCTAGAAGCTCAGACTGATGAGCATAAAAGCCTACAGATACCTGACAAAGTATGCAGAAAACAACGGCTATGTTGTTCATTTTGATCAATATGTCAAAACATATTTTTGACATCATAGTAAAAAGTGTTGTCCTGAAAAACAAATTTGTAATACATTCCAGGTGGTTTGCACTTTGTTCAAGGATTTTGGGATCAGTTACTTCAAGATTTTCTGCCCATTAAGAGATTGTTTATCCGCTCTGTGTTACCTTCTGTGAGTGCATGGCCTTTTCTTTGCCTCATTGCCTTTTCCAGCAGTTTTACCAGACTAACAGAGTTCCATTTTGCTTCTCTCTAGGGTGATTTGTGGGATTTTGCACTAACTTCGATTTCACATCTAAACACTCATCTTCTTCACATATGTTGTATTCAACAACATGCTAGGGAGAAATAACAGTGGCTTTACTTTCAGGTACTGCCCCGATTATTGTCTTCGAATTGAAAACAGAGCTTGGGTACATAGAATTCTTGTAAAACAACTATAGTAAACTTTAAGAGATGGCATCTCTTATTTCAGGGGTTCCTTGTTGATTGACTGAATTTATACACTGGTTTCATTGTGATTTCATTACACATCTGCAGTGCTTGGTTGCATCTTTCCAGTCTAATTTTGCTCCTTATCAGTGTTGCACTGCAGCTGACTCCATAATCCAGCTGGAATCAAATTAGTCATTGATCTAATAGCATACTTGCAAATATAGCAATTGAATGCCTGGCAGCCTTGTGCATTGCTAGAACACTGAGAATCTTTAGATCTGCTTAAGTCACATTATAGATACCTAATTCTTCATTAAAACCTTAAATTCTCAGTGGTTTCAGACACTGTATTTTAATTTCAAAGGTAACTGTGATATTCAATCTGTCTGGCTCTTTTTCTCAAGAACATTTTTCTTTCTACTTTTCTTGTTGCCTCTTACGCTACATATGTTGCACTGAAATGCCGACATTTTCAGCCAGTCTGCATCTGCCCCCCTTTATGAATGAGTTCCTTTGACTTACACCTATGTGTGTGTTCTGCTGTGTCTGTTCTGGCATTTCTTCAGACAGTTTGCACACTGTTTGGAGGCATATGTTAGATTGGTTTTACACTATAGTGTCTTCTCTGAATGGGAAATGCCTATTTTACAAGTGATCCTGGGGAAGAGATACAATTAAGAAATGTTTCATGTCTACAGTTACACGTGGGTTCTCTAGTTCCTGGCACCTTACCACATCTCCTATTTAGTTTCTGGGTTTGGTTAAGAAAACCTTTTCCTGGCTTTATTTTTACTTAGAATTATCTGTATCACTCTGACCAATTCTTTTCAGAGACTAAAATATTGTTTCTATTACCTCAAAGCAAAGCCTTTTTCGCTTGGAGTTTTGGTGTTCCTGGTGCTCAAAGTTGCTTCTACCTATGTCCTCCAATTTTAGGTGTTTTTCACATGGGTGATCACAGATATTTCATTCCTGTCTAATGCGACTGTTGTCTCAGATCTCTTTATTCACTGCCTTGATTGATTCTTGAACTTTCTGGGCCCAGGCCCAGAGCAATAGTCTTCAACTGCAACAAAACCCGCTCCTTTGTTTCCAACCCTTTGGGCACTGTGACTTAGCTACCAACCATGTGTATTCATGAGTTGACAAGGAACTCCTTGTTCAGCCATACCTACAAAAAAATAATCCTGGATGTTTATAAAAACTCAATCAAGTACATATCTTCATAGTCATTGTAATTTTTCATAGGCATTTATTGAATTTTCCTTGCTACTTAGCAAGGACAATAACTGCTCAAAGAGACTATAAGGCTCATACAGCACAATGGCTATAGCATTAACCCTTACTGCTAAAAGAGAAATGGAGAGAAAGGCCCCTACCTCAGCACAGAGGCAAAGGTGTAAAAGATTTTGATCATCTGATTTATTCTCTCTCTTTTTATCTGTTTATCTGTCTATTTATTTATTTATTACATGTTTCAGCCTGTGGTGTAAACATCTTATATATTCTACTAGGTAGCTAATAAAAACAAGACACCTAAAAAACCCAACTAAAGCTGAAGCAACAAGGAAACCAGATATTTTCAGAAAGAAAACTTTTCTATCTTTATTTTTGTGGGACCTGGGGAAAAAAAAAGGCAAAAATCTTCCATACTCATACTGTGGGGCATTTGACTCACTGGAGATAAATGAACCCTTACTGAAAAACCAAAATAATAGCAATGAACATTTTGAGACAACAAAGTGGGATCACATGACTAACCACTTCTCACCTCTGATGGTGTTTATTTGATCTCTCTACACATGATAGCAAGCTAAGAGATCTTAGGAATTATTGTTCTTCCACCTGCATAGCAGACACATCACCCGCCTTGATGAAAGCCAGCAAAAAATAAGTATGTCAGTCTTGATACATTATTAAAAAAGGCTAATGTTCCTCTTTAGAAAGCTATCACCTGAAAACCTCTAATGGCAATTCTGCATCTATTGTAGCCCATTTTTAAGAAAAATCAATGGGTAAAGCAGAGATGATCAAGCTCCAGTGCAATGTCTGTCAAAATCTGAAAGCATCGCAACAGATTTTCAATCGGGAATATTACATAGACATGACATAATGGTACAAAAACCCCTCTTTTGGTGATATCAGTCTATAAGAGGTAAGCCAAGTGAGGCTGATCTTCATAACCTCTTTATACAATCAGTGGAGAGAGCGATAAGAGAGAAAAGGTTTCTCCTGAAACTATTTCAGAGTGTTTAACAAGCTTCTGCTCTGGACTACCGCTTAGAGGAACTTCCTCATGAGAGCGGCTGGTCTACTTAGCTCCCTTAGTAGTCTAAATCGGTCTCCACAGCTGACTCCTTCACCCAGAGTATTACTGTGGAAAAAACAACATCTCCACAACCTTCCCTACAGCCTGTGACACAACTGGCACATGTCCTGCACATCTGTAACAGCACCTGTCATTCTGCAGCAACAGGATGTGAAGGGTACAACTGCTCTTTCCCCACAGAAGTATCTCTCCACAGAGCCAATCACGAGTTCACTGGAATTCTATAGCAACTATGTTTTCTGCAATGCTCAAACAATGGCACACACAAGAAGTAAAGAAGAACCACAGGTATTTCATGCTGATCACAGGAGTCGTCTGGAGCCTGCCCTAAGACCCCATTGGACCCCATGCGACAACTATGAGTGAAATATAATGGTTGCTTATTTTGCCTTGTTAGAATAGAGAGGTTAGCACAGATGTTGTAGCTATTTTTAGTATACACACAAAGTAAAAACATCACCCAACCTTAAGTATGTAAAAAGGTTACAAATATATACAAATAAATAATTTATTTTGATATTTTACATATTTTCAATATATAAATAAAGTCTATAATATATATTTATAAAAATAAAAATACAATACATATACAAATAAAAATTCAGGATATTATAAACTGGTACACTTCACTGCAACTTATTTTTTTATAATTTAGACGTGTATTCATTGAATGTATTGCCAGTGCAAGTTTATGGAGATTTAGTGAATCTGGGTTTCATATAGAAAACCTGCTAAGAAGGTTTTCTGTGGTCATTTGTAGTTTTTTATTTTTTGTAAAAACAATACTACAGTATTGATTATGTATGAGGTATACTGATGAGGAGAAATTTGGAAAGAAAAGAGTAGTTTCTGTATTACATTTATGAAGCAAAACATCATGGATAAAGCATGCAATTCCTATGAGTTTTAAAAAAAAAAAAAAGAGGTTTTTTTTACTGGAGTGTGAGCTGAAAAAATAGGGAAGTGCATTAAAAATTGGCAACTAAGTTGAGGAATAGGGCCATACTACTATTGCCACCTATAATTTTTGCTAGTGACTTTTCTATCTTCATTCCTTTAAAACAGAGAGATACACCTAGCTGCTAAAAAACCCCAGGACCATGTCCACACACAACTTCAAAAATTATATTGCCATCGTGTTATTAACATTTCTAATTTTTCCTTATTTCATTATATTATCTGGGAAGACCAATGGAAGGCAGCTTTAAGGTCTCACTGCATAGGACCTTACTCTGCCATTTTTTACCAGCAAGGGCACAAACACCGAGCATGTGGAGTTCACTAAGATGCTTGATGTGATGACTGTAAATTGTCCACGTTTTGCAGCTGTAGTAAAGAATGGTGATGACAGCTATGTGGTACACATTTACTTTTGTTTGAAGTTGAATGCCTCTTTCATTCTAGACACACTGCTTTAATCTCCCAAAAGCTGTGCTGGCTTTTGCCACAAGCTCAGTAAATACTGCATTGCTACAATGTGAAATTCATCTTCAACATCATGCTGGGAAGAAATGGGAGCAACTCACTCTTGGGAAATGCATGAAGCCACTTCTTGCAGAAATACAGGGAGCCTACTCCACAGAAATTACAACGCTGCCTTTAAAAATGTGTGTTTACAGTTGAAATACATTGTGGAAGCAACCAAGAAAAGATAAAAAAATTTCCACATTCTTTATGTATCTATTCTATAGACTTTTTAATTCTGTAGATATGGCAGTCAGTGTTTTCCTGCTGGAATTATACAAGACATTAAAACTTCACATTTCTCCACTTTAAGTAAGACTTTTGGCCAAAATAATTTTGTTTTCTGCTTTCTAAAATATAAAACTTCCCAGAATTAGCAAGGAATTTAATCCTTACATAGTTATACATATGAACCACCGAAGAATGAGTTGGTTATTATAGGATGTGTCACAAAGGAGTTTTTACTCTGTTTTCCAGTGCAACAGAAGTGAAAATACTTGTGAAGAAAAATTTAACTGATTTCATCATCCCTTGTAATAAGAGACTAGGAAATTTTGCTGTGTCAGGTCCTGAACTCATTTAGTTCATGTTGTAATAGCCGTCAGATTTTTACTGCAGCTTGAGATGTCAGGCATTTTTGAGACCTCTCATACAAAACAGTTGATTTTTCTGCCTGGTGGGGAAAGTCACAGAGGTTCTTAATCTGTTGGGAAAAAAAAATCCAGCCTTGCACATGACAATTACTGAACGTCATGAAGAACGGTAACTGAAGTCAGATTTGTGGAAAGTCATTTTACTATATGTGACAGTTAAAAACATACTAAAATGTTAAAAGCGAAGACTAATTTCCATTGAGGCATGTATCAATTCATACACATACATAAGTATTTATATAGGTACATAAGTACATACATTACGTAAGTAATAGACATACTATCGCTAAGGAGTATCTCTATGGATATTATTGACCTGAGCAGAACAATCTTTTTTTTTTTTTTTAACATTATTGCATATACTTTGCCAGATAAAATAAAAGTTTTCACTTTCGGACATAATTTGCTAATAGCATTAAAGTAATACCGCATAAATGCAGTGATTTTTTGCAAAGCAGCCTAAAAGCTGATTAGCAAACTATAATGAGTATTCTGATTGCAATTAAAAAGACCTTCCAAATGGGTCAACACACCTAAGTGCTACCTACAGTCATTTAGATTTTAACATCATGGTTATTACTTATTATCAGTCTGCACAATGAGATATTGATTACTTCTAACCTTTAGATTTCAGAATTCAGGAAAAGTCGAGGCAGTGGCACAGCCTACCTTTCCTGTCTGGTAAACTTATGGCCTTTAGTGGAATTCTAATGATTCCTATTGGCAAGACAAAACTGAAATTAGTTTATTGTTTTGGATCATGTAGAAGTGATGACATGTCTAAAAATACTGTATGCATAGCAAATTTGTGGTTACTCTCTACGAGGGGTTCAGTCCTGCAGTGTGTTGAGAGCTTCTTCCAAAGAGACAACCATCATCTTCTCCCACTGACTGTTTTAGCAGCCCCGTGCAGGCACCAATAGATTACCACAGAGACAGGAGGCATCCTGGACTGTGCAGAATATGCAATGTAGCAGCAAAAATCTTCATGTTTTCTAGTTTATAGCCAATCCCCTAAACATATTGTCCAAATACATCACTCTACAGGCTGTTAATCTTTTAATAAGTTTTCTTTATATGGGAAATCTACTTGAAAAAAAGACTGAACTCCAATTCAGCTTCAGTAGGTACCCAGAACTCATTTTAAATGGAACAAAGTAATCCAATTAAACTAATCTGTTTTACAAGTTAAAATGATATGAAGAGCATTAATTGATCCTTATAGGCTGCTGCTATTTGAGCCCTCTCTCTGTTTGCACAGCATTTGGAACCGCTTTGCACATTTGTATCCTCTAACAGCAGAGAACTCAGGCCCCCAGTTCAGGAGAATTATGGGCAAGAGAAACATATAACTGTTATGTGTTAGATTAATTTGCAGAACACTTGGCATTTTATTGCCAAGTAGTCAAATTGTTCCAAGTTGTTCCGGAAGGTTGTTATTAATAGTATGTTTTCTGAGGAAAGTTCTGTCTACTTTTGGAACTGCGTTTCTGTTGCCAAGGAAACTCCTTGAAGCTCAGCATTCTAGGAGCACACTGCTGCTTTTGTTTGCCAGTATCCTATTCATATCATCTAAGTAAGCACTTTACATACTTTAGCCTCCAGCTTCAAATGTTGAAGTTTTTATGTATTTATATTACTGCATTAAAAATAGTTTATGCTTCTTTTTAAACTCAGAGTCTCTTGCAAGATTATTTTAACAGTTGCATTAAAGAACAGGTTTTTTGTGTTGGGTTTTTTGTTGTTTTTTTTTTTTTTTTCACAAGTTTGCAATAAATTAGTTTTAATTTGAATAATAGCTCCATAGGTTATAGCACTAGTCCTTAAGTGTTAATTATCTTTTCACTCTGAAATTAATGTAGTCATTTCCTACTGACTCCTCTACACCATTATTGAAGTGCTGAGGAAAACATGTCATTGAGTTCTGAGCCAGAACTGTTGTTGTGATTAATCCTGGTCACATGGCCAATCTCTGCCAAAAGGAGATCACTGAAAAAAGGTGACAAAGACAGTGATTTCCTGTCAGCAAAGAGTACGACAGGGCTGTCTAGAAGTGATGCAAATGAGGGAAACTTTCACCACGGTTTGTTTGATCCACTCCGGGCCCCAGCACACTGAGCCAGGGAGAAAGGCACAATGGAGCAGCAGCACACCCAGAGGAGGAAATTAACTGCACCTTCCGAGCAGGAATAGAGCTTCCAGCAGGGAAACAAAAACTGCTGGGAGAATTTTTTTCCTTCAACTTTTTTTGAAATGTATCCTTAGTTTTTGATGTGCGTTTTTGTGTTATTTAGTACATTGCACTGCTTCCCTTTGATGAAAGCAGTTAACTTGTCCAAAAGCCATGCCAAGTAAATGTTTTCAAAATCTTTGCACTACTACATATGAATCTTTCTCCATCATAACCATTGTTGCTGAAGACTTACTAGTATAAAACTTCCAGCTTATGCAGTTTGCGTTGAAAACACCATACCTAGCTTGTAATTCGACAGAAAAAAAGAAAATATTTATTTTATTTGATATTTTCAAATGTTCAGCTAATTTTATTCTAAACATACTAACAATTTTAACAATCATATTGTATTTATTTAAATGGCGTTTTAATCTAACACAATTAAGTTTTGCAATTAATCTTCTGAGGAAAACGGAAAGAATCATCATTAACTGTTCTGCCTAGTATACTCATTTCTAATCTCCACAGTTCCAATAAATATGGATTTGCTTCATTTTTGAACACTCAAGGTACAGAATTACTCAAGTTCCCACTAAAGGGCTAATTAGCAGAGTTTAAATTCTTTGGGTTTGATCCTCCAGTAACAGCAGATGAATACAGCTGAAGTCAATGCAAGTTCTGTGTACTTAGAGCTTATGAGATCAGGCTCATATGCAGTAGATTAAAATGAAATAAACATGATACATTTGGCATTAAACTGAGCTGTTACAGAAGTATGAAGAAGCAGGAGTCCAAAAACACGGAAACGCTCCCTATAGTTTTTTCTTAATTAATAGATAAAGCATTAGAGGACAAATAAGCTGTCATCAATTCATTCCATGAGTGCCACTTTTTCAAACACTAGTTGAGTTTCAAAACCATTAGCCAGTTTAGGAACGTAAAGAAGAAATCATTTAGGACTACGCTCTCTTTTTTTAAATCTTTGCACTGAAATCTAAGAAATCTAGAGAAAGTAATACATACGTATTCAGAGTTACAAAAAAATATGGCTGTGCTGTTCCTATTATATTTAGGGCAAAAGAAAACCTAGTTAAAGAGAGATAATAAGGATTCTAGTAAAAAAAACAACAACAACAACAACAAAAAACGAACCAAACCAAACCAAACAAACCCCTAAGAAGTTCCTGGAGTATTACAGAACAAAATTAAGCTAAGAGTTGACTTAAATGTATATTGACTCTGAAAATAGAGTACTGTGAAAATACTCTAACCAAGAAAATAAATTTCATTTACCCATATACAATTTTAGCATTTGTATATTTTGTTATGGTACTTTAAGGTATGCTTTTCCCTTCTGAATTACCTGTTTTATCATTGCTCCTTCCCATTCATAGGCTCCTTAGGGGCAATGATCACTGTTGGTAATAGTGATACCACAGCAGGTTCCCTGGCAGAGGCAGCTTGCTGAGCTGGCTCTGAGCAGCAATTACTTGTCAGCTCAGGAAGTGAGAAGAGGGATCTGTGGGTTTAGGAGAATCCACCAAAATGCAGAGAGTGCAATTAGCAGGTTCACATTTGAAGTTGTAATTGATAAAGGAAAACTAAAGGAAGACCTGTATTTTCGTAACACCCCGCATCATTGAGGAATTCTGCTAATAACAGCTGCCTGGGTTTCCGTGCACAGCCTTCTCTCCCTACAGAGCAGAAGGGCTGTGCTCTCTGGGAAGCGCAGGCAGTGCTTATGCCTCTGAGCTGTGAGCAATAGACCATCCACGACTCTGTTAAAAAGCCTCCAAATAAAACGCGTGTCACCACTGATCAAAAGAGAGGTTTACTAGGCTAGTTTTATAGAACTAAATACTGGTTTTGAGAGCATGGTTCACTGTTGCACGAGTCTCTGAAATTAAAGATGATAAAGACCTAGTGATTTAACCGATCTTTCCTTTGCTAGTGCAGAAGTGTTCCCTCAATTACATTTGCTAACGTCTTTTCTCTACTTTCAAGTGTCTGAAATTATGGGGCTTTCAAAACTTCTTCGGGAGATGGTTCATTGCAGGAGCGGGGCGGAGGAGGGGGACGGGACAGGCGGGAGGAGGGCTCCTTTTGTTCTGTTTTTCGGAAAGACTGATCGTTCTTAATGCAATACACTAAAGATTTTTACATGACCTGCAAATACCTCTCCTGCTTTATGGACACTCCTTAGTGATCTCTTAGCCAAACTCCACGTTTCTAGTTAAGTCTTTGTTCAATCCTTAATGATTTGCTTGCTGCTTTTACTAGAAAGGTACGTGCAGCGAATATTCACCACAGGAGGGCAAGGACTCGGTTTCTAACCTTCTTCAAATGGTTTTGCAGTGGCCGAGTACCAGATAGGTAGTCTGGGGATAGGGGCTCGAATCTGGTACAATAGCAGGTGACCTTCCAGTGGAAATTGCAGGACAAATAGGCTGCTTTTGCTTCGGAATCAGGGCTGGTTCGCCTGTGCTGCTCAGGCGGCAGACTCAGCTACCCTCTCACACACAAACTTTCTGCTTTATGAAGTGTCATACCTATCATAATACAGAATTTCATAATATTAAGAAACTATTACTTCCTATTTTGCATATACAATACTCCCCATTTTGCCACCATACTGTACTACACACGTTATTATATTATTGCTCTTTTACTCTGCTCATCATGAACTATTATCCCAGCACTACCACCTGTAATTATTCTTAGTAGTTACATTTGGATATCAGTAAGGGAAGTGTCCTAAATAGCACCTAAAATACTTGGGCTGGCTGCTTAAGCTTTGTTTCTTTTCATATTGGTGGTTGGATTGTTATCTTAAAATTTATCTTTATTGCTTGTTTGGTTTTTGGGTTTTTTTAGTATAGGACTAGAACTAGTGGTTAAATTAGGCATGGGTACAAGCTGGCATTATATAGACTGCAACTACAAAACCACCTTATTTCAGATTTACAAGAAACTTTTTATCTATTACTGACATTGGTTATTACTGAGCCCAGCCAAGGCCAGGACTTTTATTGTGCGATTAAGTCTGATTAAGTATTTAGAAAGTTAGGAAAAAGACATGAATAAAAGTGATAAATGATTGTCAAAGCAAGAAATGTAGGCCAGTGAATTAAACCCACTAACAGCCTAAAATAGTATGGATCTGAACTATATTTGCCTTTGTAAATATGTTTTAACTCAGGTGACAACTCTTTCTCACTGGTTATTTAAAATAAAAGTACTAAAATAAGAAAGAATAAAATTCAGGAAGACCATCAAGAAATGAGGATGCCAAAGCAAGAAAAAATGTATTATATTTAAGAAATTATCAAATCATGCAATCATCGAAGAAAGAAAACAACTTTTATTTGACCTTGAATGTACCAGTTATTTGATAAGAAATAAAAAAAAGCTAGAGGGTAGTTGTTTCTTGTCATTATAGTGTTGCTGATTCTGTGGTTAGTTATTAATTTTATTTTTTATGATTCACAATCTGCTCTTTGAAATATGCCATATGCTCAAAGCAATTCAAGGATGACAACTGTCAGAATTACTCCAATAAAAATTGCCTAAATGAGGAAGATTTACTGCAGCCTGATATTTCTGTCAAAAGCCCCTCCTCTCTTTCCCCCACTGCCCCTCAGACCCATAGACTACAGTTTCTAAGACACACAGTGAAGCCTGAATCAATTTTAAGATCAAATCACACATTTTGAGGAAGTTCTTAAAAGTACTGTCTGTCTAAAAGAAGTGATAAAGCTTTTGGGTTAAGGCTGCTGGCTGCTATGGCAAATAAAAGAAACCATGTGTGTCTGTGTGTAAATACACATATATGTTAGAATTAGATTCTATAAGTTCACCCTGCAAGTTCAAAATCGTGTCCTCAAATCACAACCAAGTGTGAAGAGTTAACATGACAATGTCTACTTTATGTAGAACTAATAAAAATTAAATTGGAAGAGTCCTGTATCCTGGCAGCAGCAAACCAAAATCAAGGCAAATGTCTTTCTTTCCAGATGAGGTCTGAAAGGTGGATAAAAATCCAGCTGAAAGCTCCAATCAAAACACATTTTGTTAAATGTTCCCATTTCATTTTTTTCCTTCATTTTGTTTCAGTCTATTTATTAATGCAGTTTCATTTATTTCTATTCATCTTGAAGACAAATCTTTGTCCTTCTATAGAATTACACCAAATAGAATGTGATAAAGGGAACTTTCTTGCAATTATGATGTCGGTGCAGCCTGTCAGCGCACAGGGGATGGAAATGAGGTTGGGGACAGGGAAGGGAATTCTAATAGACACCATGATACATACAATGAACGCAGCGATATCCTGTGAGAGAAAGACTTGTCAAGCTAATCAGATCTTCTATAGCTAGGTAAAGGCAGTAACGGTAGCGCTAACCTTGTAAAGATGCTGCTGCTGTTCCTCTGACATCATCAGGTCATGGCTGTCCATCACAATGGATTCCATGTCAATCAGCCAATCCCAGAGCTCCTGGTATTCTGAATCAAAGTCCAAAAGGCTGTAGATAAGGAACAAAATGTATTATGCATAAATACTCTGTAGTTGTTAAAATCTTGTATTAGAATAATGTATTCTTGAAAACTCATGATGTTCCAAGTTATATTTCTAAAGAGACATTCCGTATTTATACAGAGTGGATGAAAATGAAAACTGAAATCCAATTTAAGCCAGTGCCATGACCTAAATTCAGCAGCTGTTGCCAAATCCTGACAACTGTTGGCATACTGCATTTGCTTCAAAAATTTTGAAGTACAAATCCCCCATAGATGTTGTTTAATGGTTTTTATATTGCTGACTTTATATTGAGCTAATTTTACAACAATCATCTTGATATAATTCATATGAAAATATTATTTACATTAAAAAATTACTCAATCCATTCAGCCATCCCTCTGCTGTCTATCTGCCTGTCTCTGTAAATATCCTACATTTATTTTCATGGATGAGTAGCTAGCATTTCAACTTAACGCCTTAAGATAGGCTTGAGTGAATATGGTAAGCCAGTGAGAACTAAGGCCAGATACAGTATTAGACAGGTGTTCCCTACAGACATGTAAGAAACAAAGGTAAGGACAGGAAGTCAAAACAATGAATCCTTGAATAGCAAGCAATCATTAAAATTCAAAGGAGGATCACTACGGTTTTCAACAAAATAAATCATTAGAATAAGGAGCTTAAAAGGATTAATGTGATTCTCTATTGAAAGCCTAGTGAATAAGTAAAGCATAGATTCTTCTAAAATGCTGTGATACAAGACAGAAAGTATATGCTAAAAAACTGCACATTCGTCAAAAAGATGCCTCTTGAAAGGGGATCTTCAAACTTACAAAATTGGAAATAGCAAAAGCCTTGCCAGTAGTATCAAAAAACTCACAGACTGATCAAAGAATAGTGCACATTCCATTAAAGCTAATTTCTCCAATTATTGACAACTTTTTAGCAAGCCCGTTAAAAAAATTAGCAGTGTTTCAACAGAGAAACAATAAACTAAACATGTTTTCAATATTATTAGTACTATCACAGTTTCAGTTATTAACTAGAGTACCACATGCATGGTAATTTTGAAAGCTTGTAGATAAAGTTGTGACAGGTAGAACTGTCTTTCTGCAAGAAAGCAGGCAAGAGAGAAGAAAGTATTTGCCTTCAGTGGTATTATTTTCAATGACTTTACAACAAAGTAAGTGTTGTATAATGCACAAGCACTGATTCCTACTTCTGAAGTAACTCTCTAGTTTAATCCACTGTACTTAGTATACTTTTACTCAATAATTTATGAGGTGCACCTTCTTAAAACTGCCTGCTGCCCTGAGAAGGTAAGCAATGTTATTATAAAGAAAGAAGAGCAAGCATCAAAGGGCAAGCTACCATTTTTGAAATATATATAGTTTCATTTGGAGTTCAGGGCATTTCTCCTGTTTCAGGAGGTATTTGACTCTGATACCATTTTGAAACTAACAAAATTAAAGACCATTTTGAATGCTATATTTGGCAGTGACACTGAATCTTTATCCCTTCCTCAGAAAGCAGTATAACCATTTTGTACCTTCAGTACTTACTGCTCCTTTTCTTCCCTTCCATCTTATCCAAATTATTCAACGTCATAAAATTGACAGGCAGTTATTAAAACATATGTTTTATGTCATAAGATGTTAGGTTTCATATCATATAAATCAGTACAGATTCAGTTGAGCTCGGATGGTTTGTACCACTGAAATACCTAGATTAAGACACGAAGAGGATGTGAAACAAAGTCTACATCCATCATTCATGACCTGTTGCTGCCAGAATGGGATGTGATGCCTTTGGAAACTGCAGCAGGAAGTGGACTTAGATTTTACTATAATGGGCAGAAGATGTGCTGGATCCAAACATGTGCTCCGTGTCTGAAGAACCACATCCTAGTTACAGTCCAAATTAGTCCATCTATTGGTGTAATAGAATGACCAGTTCTTTAAAGAAACAGGAAAGCACTCTTCTTTGACCTTTATTAAACCCTGATAAACACTAGAAAACAGCTGAGCATTTTGATTTCAAACTTATGTTCTAAACAGGAACTCAACACAAAATGAAGTGTGAGACAAACAGGATTTACTGGAAAAAGCCCAGGAAGGGATACAAGATAAAACAGAGCAATTTTTTCCCCCTATAATTTACAAACTGTGCTTCTTGTCTTTTTTTTTTTTTTAAGTGATGTAAAATAAAGTCATCATTTTTAAGCAAACTGTCTATGGCAGTTATTTGCCTGAGTCTGAAGATAGCGTAGTCAGTCTACAAAATATCATCAGTATATTTTTTAATATGATTTCAATACTTTTAATAGTTTCAAAATATCTCTGAGATAGATAGATAGACAGATAGATAGATAGATAGGTAGGTAGATAGATAGGTGTATACACAAAAAAGTAACTTTGTTTTTAAAATTAATGCCTTGCATCTAAAAGGATGAATTTAGTCATCACTATAAAATTACTATTTGGAAGAGGATACAAGTTACTAAAAGATATTCAGAAAATTCAAAAATTGTAGTATCAGTGAAAGGTTAAGATTCAAATGTACCTGTCAGTATTCTTGTCATATATTTAATATTTCTTTTTTATTCAGAATCTACTTTTCCTGAGCTTAGCAGACCTTTTTTTTCATATCGCCACAGGCAAAACCAGGGAAGGCACGACTTCTGAAATACTGATGTGTGTTACAGCTGCAAGAACCACAGCAAAGATCTAATTTTGGCTGATTATCCAAATCCACCAATTGCTAAAAAAGAAATAAATTAGGTCATCTGTTTATAGAAAAAAAAATCTTCTATTAAAAGTACCCAAACACTGCCAAAAAAAAAAAGCTATCATATGAGTTAAACGGCAGGTAAATACAGCTCCTTTAATATAGGTTTGTTGGTTAATAAGCTAAAACTGTTAGCTGTGTAATAACTAAAATCACATATAAGAAGTATATTTTGTCTTGGTAAACAGGGAATCAGATATGCAGAGTTGCATGTCTAATCCCTTGAACCCTAAACATATTTCTTAAAATGTGGACATCAATTTATTATTTTGAATGAAAATTCATGAGCACCTTTCTCATGAGAAAACCAGTTCATCTGTGGCATTAATAAATAAAAAGGAATGTGAAGCTATTTCCATCAGCCTTTTTCCCCATGTTTAACATGCACTTGCAGTTTGTAGTATTTCTTTGATGGCATAACTCACATGGCATTTAGAAGTACTGTAAACACACTGGTATGCCTCCCAAAAAATTCAGCCAGACGAAAAGTTCCTTCAAGTTTCTGGGTTGTAATTTTTTGCTACTCTTCTCACATGTTTTTATTAGGAAGATATAGAAGAAATCAGAATTTTGACCTTAACGGTTTTAAAATTGCCTTATATTCTGTGCATACTTGAAGCCCCCTATTATGCATTTCTCTCATAGCCTCATCCATGAAGGCCCAATACTACCTGATAACAGACTCTTCGGATCTGGCCTTCATGTTATGCAATAGCGCTGTAAATAATCATATCCATATCTTCCAATAGCACCTGTATGAACTCCTCCCTAGTTTTGAGGTGATGCAATATTTCCAGCCAGATTGACTATAACATTTTGGACCTGCTCTCAGCTACTCTTGGTTACCTCTTGCTGTCTGGCTAGCTGGTGTTTTCCTGCAGTGGACATTCATTTTCTTCTCATTCATTTTAGCCATTTTCATGCAGATACACATAAACTCTCAGTATCACTGCTTTAACAAGATCACTGTTTTACAGGAAACCTCCTGTTCTTTATGTACCCACTAGCATCACCCTATTCTGCAAATGCTACCCTACCTATCTCAGGTTAGCTAATTCCTACACAAAGCCACCTCTCCCAGATCTCCTACACAAACACACACACACATGTCGTATAAAAAATTCTTCATCTACAATAACTCCTGTTCTCTCTGTGGACACTCTTCTTTCTCCTGGGTCAAACTTGTACAACAGCTTATTTCCCCACTTATGCAAATGGCCCCCTTTGTAGAGATTTTGGTCTCTAGCTGCATCATGCTGCTGTGGAGTTTCTGTCCATGGTTTTTATGCAGTCAGGAAATGTTGTATCAACTGTACTTTCAAATAGCTGAAAGGCATTTCCATTCAGTACAGTACCTCAGACTCGTTCAACTGGAAGTTTTCCATCTGAATTCAGTCTCCACTAGTTTCTACAATGAATATGCGGTATTGTGCTGCTCTGACTCCAGCCCTTTGGCCCCTGAAATCACCGTTGAGCCTCTAAGAGCTGGGATGGCCATACGGGCCCAGAAAGTGGCTACAGCACAGAAAAGATATGGAACACCAGCAGATGACCATTCCGAGTCCTAAGCATGTAATTACAGGTGCAAACAAATGCATTTAAGAACCTATTTACTTATCACATATAGTATGTAGAGTTACAAACTGGATTTCTCCATGAAGCTTAAAGCTTCATACCCCCTACCCTTAGGAAAATCAAATGTCTGTTGATGTGTTACTGTCTTACATCCTCCGCAATATTCCAGCCATAAGTCTTGTTCACGTTCAATGGTGGCTGCAAAATTAGAAGCTGGTTTTCAGCATGTAGCCCTCAGAGCACATTTATATACATACACACACCAATTCTGAACAAATTATTTTTATGGTTGGCACTAGCTGCACTGGCGTGTTTGAGAATCTGACAGATTTCTGCATATGTAATCAAGATCTCAGTAATCCTACATAATTAGCCCACATCAATTTTTCTAAAACAGTCATCTTTCTGTATAATAAGAGGGGATGTTTACAAGGCTCATTTATCTTTACAGTCAGTAATTCAATAAAACTGTGTTTCCAAGACCTGAACATTGGGTTAACAATGGGAAAGGGAAGTTCTGGAGATAAAGAACTCATGAACACCTTGGTCAATGACTTTTCTTGCATAGGAAACTGCAGGCAAAAGTTCTACTGTATTTACTAGTTATAAGGACACTTTTATCAGGATGAAGTCTTACCCAAACAACAGCTCCTGTGAACTGCTTTTGGCCCACACTATTATGATCTCACAGGTATGTTCGCTTTGGAATGCCAGCAGTTGGAAGATATGGTTTTCAAAAGACCTTAAAGTCTTAATCCAGAACTACAAATTTTCTTGATTGTGAAAAAGGGAGGGCAGCAAGAAGTCATTTTAGCATAGTCCAGTGATTAATTTGTCCAACAAACTTTGTTCAAAGTAGTAAGAGAGAGTGCTTCTATATGTACACTTATTTGGTATATGTGCTTTTACATTAATTGAAAAAACAGACTGAGATGACCAAGTCAAGGGAAAACAGTCAAAATTAATGCTTTCTTGAAGTAAAAAACCCAGGATGTTTGAACTATAAGTGAATGGCTTGATATTCATATTTCCTAGTCACTAGAAGAAAAATTATTATAGAGGTCTTGTAGAGATATGAATACACTATAACAATTCTTCCTTGGAAGATGCTAAGAAATCAAATTATATTTGATAAATCAGAAACCATTCGAGGAGAAAAGCCTAAAGAAAAAGGACACATTACATTTTTTTAAATCCAGATAATGGATTGCTCTTAGATAATGTTAGGCAGTGCTGTGAACAAACAATAATTTGGAGACATTATCCTGAACCCATTATTTTTACATTCATATATAAAAAACTAAACACATATAGAGTTTTTCCCTGCCTCTTGGGCTAGGAAGAAAATCCTGGTTAACTAGAAGTAAGAAAAAGTATATCATGGTAAAAAAAAAAACACAGATCAGTGAGAATAAAACAACAAAAAGAATAGTTCCCTACCCATTACTTCCCACTGTGTGAACTTTTGACATATCAGCAAACTCTTCCTTTCGCTTGCTACTACTGTTGTACTGCTCACTGTACAGTTTTAAGGACATCTGTTCAACAGCATCTCTTTGTGCTTCCAGATAGCATAGCTGAACCTCAGCCTAGAAAAAGAAAACAAAGAGGGGAAAAAAACAAAACAGTACATTAAAATAAAAAAAATCAGAAAGAATACATTTAAAACAAATACTTTTGGACTGCAACAATTTTAACCAAATGATTTACACCATTTTCTCCTTGCATGATATTGAAAAAGGCTGAACCATTAAATCAGAGAAAAAGTACAGTGTAATCCCAAATGCCAGAAGTGAACTATTTAGGTCTATCAGAGAATCTGTTATATATTCCACGAGTTGCATAGCCAATCAAATCCTGCTTAAAAATATCTGGACATGAATAAAAAAGATATTAGGAATGAAGCACTGTGATAGAACAGGCAGATACATAAAATTACATTTCTTACGGGCTTCATGACTGATACTGTAAACACAATCCCTGTGCTTCCTAATTAATGAAAGCCTTATTGCTATAGGTATTTTTCTTTTAAATAGTAAGCGTAAACAAACCCAAGCAAATTGGCATTATTCTCATTCTTCTTTCATGTATCTGGTGCACACTGATTACTCAGCAAGGAAAAAGGCACTAAGTGAGAGGTGCTGATTTCCATCAGACTCTGTGCCTGACCAGAAGAATGTTGAACAATATTTGGCATCATAACTGATTGAATAGACACTTTATTTATTGCAGCTGTGGTGATCAGTATGCTTCTGCAGCTCAGAGAACCAGATGATACAAGGATAAAATCTGCTGTTTGCCACACTTGCCCTTAGGAACAGTACAAAGAACAGAGGGTAGAGTAAGTTCAAAAGCTCTTTGTGACCAATATGCTATTGTTTTCTTTTAATATACTTCATTGAAAGAAAAACGCATTAAAATTCTCATAATGCTTCAAAAAATGCTACTTCTGTGTAACTACGTACTTTTATTTCCATTAGGAGTGGAATGCCTGCTTAACTATTTGGTGCTATGGCAAGCAAATGCAACTAGCGTGGAGGGAATTTTGCGTAAGGATTCTCCAGTGTTTTCTGCTGTGGGAGGCAGGAAGTGAAGAGTTTCTCTGCTAACAGCACAAGAGTTACCGATCCACTGCAGCCATAAAGAGAAAGTAGTGCAAGGGCTAGAGAGAAGAAGGGTAATCTGCAAAATGCAGGAAAAATGCAAGCAAGTGAAGGGAAACAGGCACTGAAGAATGTCAGTACAGAAAGTCTGAAGCAAAACGGGAATGTCTTTATAAAGTAGCAGTAATAACAGTTTCCTGTATTTGCTTATGCCTTGCCTTGGTGCAATTTTTGCTGAGTAATAGTGTAGGCAATTCGGAAATTCCATTTCCTTTTAAACTTTCTCATTCAAATATTTATAGCTTTCTCTCTCAGCTGCTTCTTACAGTGAGATTAGTTATGTTTTTCAGTAAGCCCCAATATGTTTTTGAGAAATTAAAAAACCCAAACAAACAAAAGAAAAAAACAACAGAAAATACAGAAATTACTATCAGTTTTCCAAGGAGACAGAAGACAAAAATTCCAGTTAATTGCAGGTCTTTAAGCGTGCAAATAAATGTAATGCAAGGCTTCCATACGTGCTTCAAAATAGCGGACAAGTAAGCCACAGAAGGTTACCAATGAAGAAATATTACCTGAATAGAAGACTAACTAGCTGAGGCTGTCCAGTTAGAGTACAATATTAAGGTCTGAGAGAGCTATAAAGCTTTTCTGGTTTCTCGGAAACTGTAATTAAAACTGTTGTTTATATAACTCAGAAATGACCAAAGGTAGCAAGTAAACAAATATCACCTTCTTGTTCCCCTTCCACCTCCAAATCCATTTCCTTCCATGTTGATAAACAGTCCACTTCCACAGATTACAGGGGCTCCTGAGAAAATTTCTTTTTTTTTTTTTTAAAGGATTCTTCACCAAGAAGAATAGTCTTCCAGCTGAGTATTTTGTATTGTTCACACAAGCTCATGAATTTTTTCTTTTGATTTATTCTTATCACAAAGGAGTTATCCATTCATTGTTTTTATTTTAGTTATAGTTGTCATTATACATTCAGTCTAAAGCACTGTTGTCAGTGACGAGTAAATTTGTAAAACAATTACACCTATAAATTAAAATTTATGATTGTTTTAAGCCTAGAGGGGAAATCTTGTGGAAAACTCGAAGTAAAATATTTCCCTGATTTTCAGGATGGGTTTGTAAATATCTGTAAATCAAGATAAACAATTCTTGCTTTTTTCCTACAGGTTTTGTGTGGGGTTTAGGTTGGGGTTTTGGTGGGTTTTTGGCGGTTGCTGAAATTATGTACACAACCTCCCAAGCCAGGGCTCCAAAAAGAGGGAATTCACATGTAACCTAAACTCTGCAACATCACACATATGAATTGAAACTCAGCTCGAACTACAAGAACACATACTATTTCTTAAATAGCACAACTATCTCAATAATTGAGATGTTTTTGTGTGTGTGTTCTGTTATTCCCCTCCCTATAATTTCCTCTATATTTTAAAATAAGAAGTGGGAAAAATAAAGGCAGCAGCTTTTCACAGATTGCTCATTCTCTGCTCATTTGCAAAAATATTTGTAAGTAGGATGGAAAGAGTAAGTAAAAATACAGAAAGGGATGAATAATAATCCACTATTTCTTCCTCACAGATATAAGGCCCTTCTGTACTAAGGATTATGAACTCCATCAACATCATACCCTACAACCCAGTTCTTACACCTCAGAAATACGATCCCTCTATAAATCAACTATTTTTGGTTTTAAACCCAATTTCTGTCTTCAACATTTGTGAACAATTACAGCGACTCAAACTCAGACAGCACAGAGTTTCAGATGGATCTCTCTGATTTCTTTTCTGTATGTATTCATCTATCTCACTGTTGTACTTAGGCATTTTTTTTGTCCCTGTTATACTGATATCAGCTGCAAATCCAAAGAGGCTTTCAAGACCTTGAGTAGGTATTGATCAGTCTAAGTCTCCAAAAACTACCTTCTGTAGAAGATGAGCTAATAGATACAAGGCACAATATAGAAAACAGTACACAGCACAGATATGTAATAAATCTACTGTAGTTTATTTTCATCTTAAAATCTTTACTGGTAATGAAGTTTTACCATATTCTGGGAGAATAAAGTAGTAATGTTATTAATTGCTAATCAAATAATAGAAAAGCCACTTGCTTTACTTTTTCTCTTACATGAAGTGTGCATTTTGAGATTGCCCTGCATATGCTTTCTTATTACTTAGCACAATTTTCAGAACTTAATCTCTATCACAAACACATGTCTATGGACATGGACATCAACCAAATCCTGATAAAGTCTTCTGAGATATGCATCATCCCAGATATAGATAACAGAATTTGGGTGAGAGGCAATCATTCATTTACTCTTAGTGACCCATCCTAGAAGTGGAATTCAGTTCCTTTTTTTTTTTCCGGAGGTATTTAACACATCAGAATATGTGAAGAATTGAACATGGAAAAAAATGCCATAGAATGATAATCAGTAGTTGTTTTCCACTTCATGGTCCTCTTCTAAGTGACTATTTTTGCAATAAAAAGACAATAAAGATGCTGGTGATGGTCTTGTTATGCACTTGTACAGATTCTTTACCTGCCAGAATGGAAGGAGTTTAAAATAATCTGTTGTAAATTAAACTGATATATTCCCAATAATCAAATGACAAAAATACTCTCATTTTCCTGAACTTGCAGGATCCAATCTCTGAACAAGACTATGAGAAAGCAGTAGTCTCTGGGGGAAAACAGTGAAAAAAAAATCTAGACTAGTGCCAAATATTCTGTTCTAGTAGTTGATTAATAATGGTAAATAATTTCAAGGCTATTGTCAGAAAGCTTGTTTTCTAAAAACAAAGACCTTATAAATAAACTGAGGGAGCCTGGGGTGCAGAATCTGTTCCTTAAAACAGGCTTTGCATTACAACATAGAATGTCCTTTACTATACAAATCACTATATAACAAAATGGGGTAATCAGTGACAATACAAATCAATGAAAATACATTGTATTTCTTGTTAGACCTACATGTTAGAATGACCTTATTCTGAAGTGGAGAAAGACAAGACAAGGGATAATGGCTGTTACTGTGGGAGGAAGGAGATTGAAAGGTTATATTGTATACAGGGTGTGAAATTAAATACTTAAAATTTACACCAATGTAATTTGGAGATATGAACTCAGAGCTAGTGCTGATCTGCTGCAGATTTTTTTTTATATTGGAATGGACTAAAATAAATAACAGTGAATTGGTGTTGAAAGGAAAGTATTTTCAGACACTTGCCCAGGGAGCACAAGTCTTTTGTTATGAGTTATGTTACTGTAAGCAAACTGTCCTATGTTTTAAATATAGATATTATAATACATTCTGCTGAATTTGAATTATAAAAGTATCCTATCTTGCATTTCTCTAAAGTTCTGTAGAAATGCTATACTGCTGCCACACTACGCTATGAGAATTACTTAGTGAGATATACAGACATAGTTCAGTTCCTCTGCCATTATTTGAACTTCAGCTGTTTATGTATTATGTCTATTAAATTAAAGCACAAATACCAGTTTCTGCCAAACAACGAGGTGGTCAGATGGCCCTATGCAACATGTGGATTTAGAATACTAGCTATGTATATTTTATAGAATTGCCTACTTAGCTGCCCCATTCTAAAAGGATGCACATCTGAGTTTGTATGTCTTTGCAATTGGTGAATTTCTTGAGAGATAAAATTGAGAGTAATTCCTTGCCAGAATTAAGTTGATCAGAGTAGCATTTATGTGGTCAAATACTTAAGCATTTTTTTGTTTTGTTTTGTTTTCTGTCACAATAGTCTGGCTACTTCTCCACATTATAAAGTTCTGGAGAAGGCTTTATTACAGAATATGAAAAAGACCCTGGCTCTGTCAGAGTATAGCTACTGAATAAAATTATGTTGAGAAGTATATGGCTCAAAGTATCTTCCATGGAGATGTAGATTACAGAAAGAGTTCTTTGGCAGGCAAGAGTTTGATCAAAGGCTTTATACAGACAGACTTGATCATCCATCACTCCATCCCTACACCAAGCCAACAGGTCTTCTCTTGACACTCAAAAACACTCAAAGGTAGAAGCAGTGCTTCTAAGAAATCACCCCAGCATTTTAAATGTCATTGTACAACAGAATCATAGGATCATTTAGGTTCAAAATGCCTTAAGGATCATCAGTCCATAGCCTGGCAGCGTTATGCTTCTTGAACTTCTGGTGACTGCCTCCACCCTAAGTGTAGGAGTTGTTTTTCCCTCCCCCTCCTTCTACATAATTAAAACAGGGACCTTGCTGCTGTTGACTACTTTCTTAGTCTGCTACCCTTCCTGCTTTTGGCTCCCTTGCCTCTTTCATCCTTCATCTTGCACACTCTCTTCAGGACTGAATCAGATTAAAAAATAATCCTTTATCATGAAATATGTTTACTGAGATCTGAATATTTGATAGTCCTATTAAAAAGGACACTGTGTTTTGATCATACAGGAAATTAATTCTGTTAATCAAGGCACGCTTGTTACCAGTTAAAATTTTAGCAAAGTGTTTTTATCATCATAAATCTCAGAAATGCTTTTATATCAGGAATAACTTAATAACTTTGTTTTTCAGTGTACTAAACCCATCACAATAATATGAAACCTCCACACAGAATGAGCAGAATTACAAGGCAACAACATTGTTACATATCAAGGTACTTAAACTCATCGTAGAGTAACAGCACAGTGAATTCTCGGTCCATCCACGGAAGCCATAAAATGAAATTTTCAATAGGCAGGGCTTCATTACAGCAAGAAGAACTTTAGGCAGTTCCCAGACCCATTCGAAATAAGAGGAGAGGGAAAAAAAGGAGGGGGGGGTGGGGGGGGAGGAATAACAACCTGCAAATAACAGCAACACCTTTTTGCAGAGTTTCCTTTGACTTTCAGAAATACATGAACTGAGACTTCAGGACTGGGGAGTGCAAATGCAATCAGTAACATGGCCTCAGTAGCATCGTCTAACCAAATCCATGGAGATTTGATGCCACGATCATGCTGTTGACTTGAAATCGGGACCTCTGGTGTCTTAATTCCTTACCGTTCACCTGCCTTTAGTTCTGTTCAGTGTAACATTAAACACAACTCAAGAGCATGGCATGCCCTGTGCATCAAACAGATCTCAGCTACGTACACAAAAAGTTCCGTCTCTCACAAATACCAAAAAAAAGAATTGAAGAAAAGTATGAAAGGATTAACCTCTCCAGGACCTTCCAAGACTGAATAATTTCTGACAATAGCCTCCCAAAATTACCAGGTGAAAAAAGGTTATTGTAAGAATGGGAATTGAACAATGGCCAGAATCTTTTGCTACTTCTCTTGTCTTGCAGGTCTGCATCTCCAGCCTGCAGAAAAGAAAGTGACAGGCAGGATGCAAAAGAAGACTTGGTAATAATCAGGGCCCCGGGTTGGGAGCAGGCTTGCTCTGACAATGGAAAGGGCTGGGATGACTGAACAGTGCTTGCTAAAACCATATAGAAAACACAAATAAACAAGGATGCAGGTCCAGCCTAATCCATCAATGTAACAGAGTGAATTTCTGCAAAACTGCCACATGCCTTCCAGCTCTTTCGGTGACATCTCTTCATATGCCACACTAACTGTAAACCCAAACATTGCCATTCTTACAAATTCAGATTTTTTTCTATTAAATTAACAATTCATCAAGACAATTGTGGTTTCTTTCCTGTCAGGCAGAGAAAACAATTTGTTTTAGGAGGCCAGAACACAAATATGTTGTACATATAGAAGGCTGAAAACCTTTCTGGGCCAGCCTCAAGATCCTCAAGCAGTCAAGAAAAGGAAAGACTAGTCATGCACAGAAAGTCTTTCTTCAATGTGCTAAAATTATAAACTTAATCTTACTTAATTAAAACCTCCACTATTTGCACTGTTCTGATTGTTCCTACCATTTCCTGTGTTTGCACTCCTAGAGCAATGAAGTGTTAAAAAGAGATTGTTAAAAGAGTATGCCTGTCACCCAACACACTGATACTTCTAAAAGTCATGCTCCTCCAGAAGGCTTGTTACCAAACCCTATGGACAGCCACTGCACCTCCCTCAGTCTGGAGGGCTGGGCATTCAAAGCAGCCATGCCCTTAAGGTTAAAGGCACCCATGTTCAGAATTCAGGACAGCACACTCGCAGAAGAAAAATTCCAGCATGCCGGTGCACGTTCCTCCTCCCCCATTTCTGCAGCAGATTGACATGTACACGTCTCTTTAAAAATAGCAAGGGAAGGTAGGTCTCACAAAACCAATGCTTCCTAGGAAAACTATCCAACGCATCCCAGGAAGGCATGAATGAGCTAATATAAAAATATTATGGCCTTTCGCTGAGACATCTACTTGGCGCATATTTTAAAGAAATCCCTTTCCTCCCCATTGGGAGATGCACAGCCTTACAGTGAAGTGAAACACAATGATTTATTTATACAAAGTGGTTTCCAAGTTTTATGAATTTAATATATTGAAAAATCTCACTTGGAAACAAATAGAAGGCAAGTTACTTTAGTAACACACATTGAGTTTTAATTAATTTCACCATACTGTAATAGTATTCCTGGTTTGTTTTCCTATCTTTTCATGAACAGATAATTTTGCATAATTCTCTTATTTATGCCAAAAGGAACTCTCAGAAAATGTAGAAATTACTAGTAAGACAGTATTGTATTACAGAAAAAAATAGGAAATATTTTTTTTGTAATGGTACATCCTTTGTGAGTACGTTACGTAGTAATTATTTTTAGTAGTACATAAAAAGCTTGATTTTTTTCCAAGTAGCTCCATTTTAAACTTCTATGTGCTTCCGAAATGTTTCATATTTATTAACCTAATAATTACAAATATATATGTGTTTCCAAACAACTAGTTCAAAAATTTCCTAGACATATCAACTCATAAAATTGCAGAAGTTTTGAGCTAAAATCTACTTCTGATTCAATATTTTGAGATGTTTGATAGTGTCAAACATTTTCAAGTCAAAACTCCTACACTGAGTGTGTACCTCAAAGACATTCATTGAATGCTTATTTGACTTGTTCTGAAATTGAAGGAGATTCTTTCCATGCCTAGATAGTCTATTTGATGTTATGTCACCCCTAGAGATGCAAATGTTGTCTTAAGATACACCTTCTTTCTCCTCCTACAGGGAGAAATTACAGGGGAGTTTGCAACAGCTTTTTAGATATTGAACTATTAATAACATAAAGTTGTACAATATGAACACAAGACTGTCTCTACCGCAAGAGTAAGTAAGAATAGTCAGACTATGAAGGAGGATGAAAAATAAATGTCTCTAATTAATTTAATTAATAACAGCAGGGAACTGCAGGCAAAGTATTTTTCTCTGTGGGTTATTTTTCCTATCCATATATATGTGATATATGTATCTTTGGGTTTTGCAGAAAATTAGGAGCAGAAAACTAAAAACAGAATTTTGAGGAAATTTTAAAAAGTATTTCTAGCAAAAATATTAGCAATTATTGTAGAAACAGCAAAACATATAGCTTAATATGTTGATTTGTTCAACTGCCTTGCCATGTATAAAAAGCAGGCACTGGCTGTTGCTCCTTTGAGTTTATTTATGATCCTCAGATGACGAGCCTCTTGAAGCACCTGACACTTACTGAGGTAGAGGGAACTGTAAAAAGATAACAGTTTTAAACATAAAATATTTGTATTGCTAAGAGGTCAGCTTTGCCGCTGCTGACTTCCTTGCAATTTGCATACTATTAAAGCATTACCCATAATGTTTGTAAAATTTAATTTTAAAGCTATGCTGTTAGAGATGTTTGCCGAATTGCAAGCACCTAAGACATTTGGGAAATTTGTTAACACTGTGATAGCTACAGTATTTCTGCATTACTTTGCTTCTTATTTAACCCCCGCCCCCCCGCACACAAACACTCACTATTTTCTTCCATTTTATGACAATGAATCTCATTTTAATGCAAGCTGAGAAACTTTAAAAAAAAATGTATACTGCAACAGTACAGTAATGTAGATAACTTTCCCTTTTATTCTCAATATATTTAAGTTTGTTAAAAATGTCACTAACTTATTTATTTACTTTTGCTGGGGGCTGAGATCCAATTATACTCCCATAGACCAGAGGTGATGGTTATGATTTCCTACTTCACTCTAATACAGGCTTTCTCATTAAATCTCACAGCTCGGTAATCACAGCCATCACATTTGTGTTTCAGTGCTGCATTCACACTCACATTCTCTTTCCCTGGATTTCCATCCTCCTTCCCTCACCCCATCCCCCAAGATCTTTATTTACTCCCTGGCAGAAACAGCAAAATTAAAGATGTATAATGTGAAGATACAATCTTTGCTTCCTTTTCTGTGCCAGACTAGCACACTAAAATACACTTCTTTTGGGAAGTACTGATATTAACTCAGTTACTATAGTACATGAACTACCATTCCCCTTTGAAGTACTGTGGAACAGTTGTCCTTAGATGATAATGGAAAGGATGGAGTAAAGCAGGAACAACAAGAATTACTTTACATACTAATAACAACAATTTAGTTATCAAAACAGTACAGAACAAGCATGCCTTTATAGTATTCTTTAAAAAATTTAGCTTCCTAGGGTTCTAATAGTTTTTTTCCTATGGTTCAGGAATGCACAGTAGCACTCAGCCCAGTGCCTGCATCCTTATTTCAAAGGGAATCATTCAAACCAACATCCACCCTGTCAAGAATCTTGACTTTGAGCTGCTAATGCAGAATAAAAATCAATATAAATTTTGATCATTTGATGAATATTTACTTCTTTCTTTCAAGCCTGGGGATTTAGAATGGAAAACTGCTGAATCAAGTCATTTTATTTTTTTTGTGTTTGTGCCAACACCAATTTACTACCCTACTGAAAGTTCCTGAACAAGATGTCTCATGTGGCATACATGTTGGTTTTTCCTGTCAATCATAACTGTGTGCCAGTAGGGAACCATAAACATTTTCCTTTCATACTCTTAGTTCTCCAAAAAGAAATATTTTGATTACTTCCTTGGAAAAGGTAAACTTGTCTTATTTAGACATACTGTAAAATGCCTATGTCTATTTTTCCAGGACAGCTGCTGTGCCTAAATTGATACTATCTATTAAATATTTTCTTTTCAGTATGAGTTGCTTCACACAAAGAAACAGTTTACAATCGCTGCAAACAAACCTTAGTAATACAAAATGAATAAAGATCTACATTGACATTATCACTTCCCCTATATATTTTCTGAAAAACTGCATGAAAATTCTGACCTGTTTAATGCCCACCACATGTTTGTGAAAAGGAAGATAGCAGGAGATAAATAGATCCGACAAGCAGGCAATTAAGATATGACTCTAGTTTGCATTTCATCTTTAAAAGAAATGTACCTTCAATCACAACAAAAAAAAGAGCTTTTAAAAAAGTATATGTAAAGTTCCTATGTTTCCATAGTGACTGGTGTGGGGGTGAGGGAACAGAGAGAAAAGGAAAAACGATGCTTCTAAATTTGAAAAAGACCTAGATTAGTTTAACAAGAACTGTAAATGCAAGCAATTTTCATCTTGCAAAATTTTCTTATATATGACTCAGTGGCAGACGGGCTTTATCTTAAGGAGCAATTTTGTTGGTCTCTTATAAATTAAATAAAAGTGGCAGCAGCTGTCTTTCAGAAGGCTGATATAGGCTTGTATAGTCATATGATATTATGTAGACAGATGTTTTAAATAAAATAAAATATTTAGATTGCTAGATACCTTGCTAGATACAAAGGCAATTATAGGATGTCTTTGTTAAATTAAATTTCTCATTCTTTTGAAAAGAAAAAAAGGGAATTGTCCTGGAAACCGTACCAACAGGAAATGATTCTATATCTAAAACAGCTGGAGACTGTAACTAATATAAATTTACTTGAAAATAAAAATTCTGTATGCCTCTAGAGACATGCAGCAACATGCAGTAAAACCAGATGTGATAAAATTATCTTTAAAAAGTCAGTTTACGTATACATATAAAATATTAAGATACGATCCACTTGCGTAGAGAGACTGTTCAAGGCTAAGACAAAGTAACAGAATAATTAAAGCCCTAAATGTAAGTAAAGTGACAGACATCTCTTTTCTAATAATAAAAAAATGTCCTCTTTCACTAATGTTGCTTTTTCAGAAACATGTCAGACACCTTACTTTGACAACGATTTTAATGTGATAACACTTTATTGCATTACCAAGACAAAATTTAGTGGAAACCTTTTCTCTCAGCACTTTAAGGTAGATTTTGATTCATATCTGTATTATATGTGTCAAAGTTCCAAAAATAACTTTAAAAGTAAGGCCAATATCCAGTGCTCAGATTCCTTAGATATTTTAGTTAGGTAAGCTTTCCACAATGTACAAAGGAAGTTTTCCAGAGCAAAGACTGCACAGCTGGGTCTTATGTGAACACTTAAAAAAATATACTACACATTCTAGCCCACGACTGTCTGATGTGACCCAACCAATTTGCTCTTTCCATTTTTGTTGAAAACAAAACAGTTTAACAGTATAACAGACAGCATTCTGAGTATTTGTAGTTTTACTCTTTGTCAAGACCTCTGTTACAAGCTTGTCATGTTTCCAGGCCCAAACCTTCACAGCTGATTTGGCTAAAGTACCTAGGGTCTTAACTTATAAAGAAAACATTCCATGAGGAGTGTGAATACTGAAGTGCAAGAATAAGAATTTTACAGCTGTGCCTTTCAAATCACCACTAACAAAAGTCGACCCAAATTTGCATGGCTGCCTTCTTCCTTCTGTGGTCCCTGATAAAATGATACTGTAGAACTGCTCATTCAGTGCTTTTTAAGTAATATTACTTCGTAATTTGAACAATTAATTAAACTTTTTTCTCCATCTCAGACTTAAGAAAAACACTCTAGCTAAATAAAACCAAATGAAGGAAGCTCAAGATATTGGAAGTGCTATATTATAGTCCCTATAATACAAGAGCAGTAAACGGTATTAAAGATTCCTTTCAGAAAGGTTCAGGTTGGATTGCTTTCATTTTTTCCAATAGCCTTAATTGGCTAAGTGCCTTTGGGCCAACTAATACCCAGAGAGACCTAATCTCAGTAATCTTGTAAATACAATGATTTCAACAGATTTTCATCAAAGACATGACCATTACATGAGATACTGCCTGTTTGGTGCTGTATTATTTCTCATTTAGAATGTAGTTAAAATTGCCATATTAATACAAGATTTATTATTACCATGTTCTTTGCTACCAAGAGTCCAACAAACAGGAGATATCAGGCTATTTCTATTACAGTTTAGACAGATGTTTAAATGGATATGAACAACCATTTTAATTTCAAAAGGAAAAGGAACCAGACTGAGAATAGCAAAATCATCCCTCTCAAGTTATAGATGTCAAAAATTACTTACACATGAAACAAATGTTCATGTGCAACATTAGGATGTGTAACTGAGATGAAAATAACCTATCACAGTATAATAATCATACCTGATGCATCTTTTTAGTTTACACCTGACCCATGAAAATGTGACTTCTCTGCAGCTAAAACAAGATGCATATTGACTCAAGGAACCTGAAGTTCAATAACTACAAAAAATATGTCCCGAGAAAGCTTTAATTAAAAGATGTACATTTCCAGTAGCCATAAATAAGATCATAATTACAGTTTTACATTATACTGTTAAAGAAGTTGAGTATTACTACACAGGGATTCTAGGTGCTGAGAATACAATAGACCTTAATCTGTTTTCAGAGACAAAAACAAGCATGAGTTGTAAACTCTTTAATGACTGTGCAACATGATGTGGGACATGGGCTTCTTAGAACATAGCAAAAAAATCATTACACACTGATTAATCTAGATCCAAGAGAGGTCAAAACATGGTAACTCGGAAGTCAAGAGTCATTAAAACATTTTTTTAAAACTATTTTAACTGCGGTTAAGTAAAAAGGTTTTATTCTAATCTCACAATTTTTTTAAACAGATTGACTGATCCTGTGAAGATTAATGCTATGACAAAAGCAAAACAATTAAAATGGAGGCATTAAACCTAAGTGTTACAATATTAGAAGTTCTATAACAGGCACAGGCACCCATGTAGTGCGATGGTCTAAGGCCTAAGGGTATTTTTAGCAGGAAAATACATAGGTACAAGTGAGAGATCCCAATGCTAAAGCCACACAGGTAACCTTGTGCTCCAGGTTCTCTTTGCTGAACATGGTTGAAAACTGATTCTCTAGTAGTCTGTTTCCACAGACATCACATAGGAATTATGCTTAAACATACTTTTGCATATATGTACAAACAAAATTTGGATTCGATCACAAAACCCTATATTTACTTCTCAGCTGTGCGTCCAAACCAGCTAAAGTTCGCATGCGTTTTCCGGGATCTTGGTTTCATTGTAACTGAAACATCAGTGTCTTATTGGAGTAGGCTCAGATTAAAAGTTCAAGTCTTGGAGCTATCAGGAATAATTACCCTAGAAAGTTGTATGGTAGCAGGACATTATGGTCTTATTTATGGAGCTTAGGTAGAATTTCCAATCAGCATGATTGCATCTATTTCTAGTGCTTTGTTAATCGCTTCCTGAAGCTGCTCATTAAAAGCTCCTATGTCAAGACGTAATGCTGTGGTGGCTGAAACAGAGATTGGGAATACAATCACATCCCATGGCTTGGCTGAGAAGTACACTGAAACATTGTGCACTTTATCACAAATGCTGTTTTCCCATTTGATAAAATGCCTTACCATGTCATGGAACAGTGGTCATTTATTTCAGAGGAACAAGCTGAATCTTCACCGTTAAATGCTGGATGTGAGCAAACATCATTCTACTTTTGTCTCCCTCAACAATGGAATTGCAGTGAGACCTAAGTATAGCAATTTAACATCTCTCTTACAACAGCCACAGAAGTGATGACAGCCCTAGACAATAATCACTTGCCAATACCATAGTACTTACCTACCAACTGTGAAAGCTCTCACAGCTGTAGTCAATAATTGAACCGACCAATTCCACTGTGCTGCATGTGATTGGCGATATTATCCCTTTAAGTGTGTTATTTAAGTTTGCAATGCAGTTAATTGAAACCCTACTAGATGCAAATCAAAAGTTTCAGTCTTAATTGAGATATTTTGAAAATTGAACCCATTGCTTCAGGCAGGTGCTACATGAGATTCCATTAATATAGGTAATTAACATTAGCCTCTGCTTTAATTAACATGCACACTTTAATTAGTAAAGCATTAACCAACATTAAAAAATCTGATCTTCATGCATCACAAAAACTGCAGAGTTATGACTATGTTATTTTTTCCAAGACTGTAGATCATACAACATATCAATACTTCTTTTTTTTAATACATCAAGATATTTTAAAAAGAGAAATAGACATATAAAATGTACATCCTTGTTTTAACTGAACACTTAAAATGGTGGGAAAGATTTCTTAAGAACATCTAAAATATGAAGAAAGCTAGCATAATACTTCAAAACTTTTGCCTGAAATGTATAAATATGTATACTATATACATGTATCTAGTCACTTTATAAATTAAAATATTTCAGTTGTATTCAGATTCACTGCTCACTATTAATTCTATGGCAGAACCCAAGACAGTATTTTCCAGAGCTGGCATTTTGAAAACAAATGGCGTGGCAACAGTACTAGCTTTGCTTTCCATGATGCTTGTTTCAACATCATGATGCCCCCCCCCCCGAATAAGCAAGCCTATGACTGCAACCACAGGTTTGCAAATATGAGTTGAATATTTTCTTGAGGTTGCTCAGAGCCTTAAGTAATATCTTCAAGAACAAGCCTGTTGCTCCAAAACTTTTTGTCTTACTGTGTCATAAAGCCCACTGCTGAGCACCATCATCTCTGGGACATCAAGTAACTGGAGAGCTGAAGTGACACAACCGAGCTGGTTCAAGATCAGCCTTTCTGCACAGCAGGTCCCATTTACAGCTGTACAACCTCTGTAATCAAGGGAACTTGCACAAGCAAGGGAACAAGTGCAGTTACACTCATGCTTTCAAACCAAATACAGGAATATTTCTTTGATACAGACAAGTTCTTTTTGGCTCTGGACTTTTGTTTTGCCTCTGAAGTTAAAAATTATTTAGAAGCATAGTATGTTCCCAGACACATATAACATAAGGAACACCATTCAAGCCTGTGAAATTAAACAGTGCACAGCTCCGGCTTAAAAACCTTCTTTAAATAAAATTTAACCTCAGCATCTTTCAAAATACATTTCCAAACTATGAAAAGATACCTTCATCTTCCTAATCCTTTCCTTCTGCTATGCATTTACCCATATGATCCCAATAGCATTGCTTTATGGTAAGTTCCATTTCTCTGACCTCATTATTACCATAAAGAAGATTTCTGATCCGCTACACTCACTTTAATTCCTGTGGGTTTTTTTCTTAATACATACAGGTGGGGCTGTATTAATTATTATTATATAATTCTCATTAAAAGATGCTGGATGTTTGAATGTCAGTTTAAACACAGATCTGTTTCTACAATTTCTGCACGTTCTGAACCTCCGCTGCATTTGGCAGTGAAAGGAATGGACAATGTTAAGGGATTATATACTCTATTCATATTGCATCCAAATATCTGCAGATCTCAAAGACAGCATGCACATGTGCAGAGAAATGAGTACGTCCTTTCTGAAGCTCCTTACAAGTACCACATCAATGTCACATTAGGACTGTGTTTGTTTCTTTTGTTAAATGGGAAAGCGCTTTAATGAAAGAAACATGAAGACAAAAAATATTCTTTAAAACTGAAAATATTCACTTAATCAATTTTAAACCCTTTTTCTCCACGGGAACAAATAAATCCTACATTATGTTTCATATTCGCAGCACACACACATCTCAAACATAAGGCTTTCCAGATACTGAATCTACAGTGCTTGCAGCTAAAAAAGCTAGATCTCTTCGGTGCAATTTGCCAGATTTTGTGGGATTCTGCAGGACATATTCTGGAATTTTGACAGTTCTCCCTGAAAGTAAAAGAACATTATAGCTAAAAGAATACTTTGTTGAGTGCTTTTCATGGCATGCTCTTGAATGCAACACGTTTGATAACCTGCAAAACCACAGCTATATCGAAACCAACATATATAGTTAAAAATCTGTCCTGACATATCTGAGCAATTCATAGTGATCAGGAAACTATTGTTTTCTGTAAAGCAATGTGATGATACTTATAAAACAGTGATTTTCACAATATCCTAGGTCCGTGCGCATTCAGATTTACATGTCATGCTGAAGGAATCCACGAATATTTTATGCCTTATTTACTTGACTGAAATTAACTACATATTTTTTTCCCATGGTAAGTAACAAAGAAACAATAATAAAATATTTGAAAACTGTGCTCTAAAAAATTCTAAGCAGCACCTTGAGAATCAAGGTAGACTCAACTTGAGGTAAAGAACCCACAGTGTATTGACCAATGAGCTACAGAAGCCCTCCTTTATCTGTAGAAAATGCAACAGCTCTGCAAAAGGCCAGCTGCTCTACAGCCCCACAAGCAAATCATCCTCAGTTCATCATTGCAACATACTGCAATAGCTAGCTCTATCTATATCACTGTTTCAGAGGAAGCCTCCCTGTCGTTGGGCAATGAGAAGTACACAAAGAGAAACTTCAATCTTCATTGCAGTAACCTGCAAGTGTTGTTGGGTTTGGGTGAAAAAGAGGTTCTGCTTGTTTTCACAGCTTGCTCTGCTACCTATGTGAGCCTGAAGTTTGGGTGACAGATTTTACAAACACTATACTCTGTTACCACAGAGTTAAAATAGACATGCTTCCCTTTTAAATACCAAAATAAAAACTGCGAATAACTGATGTGAAATTCTTTCATATAAATATCAGATCTTCATTCATCTGTATCACCACTTCTGAGTTTCTTTATGCAAACTTGCTCAGACTCTCTTTAAAAATCAACTGCTTAAAACAGTCTTAACATAGTAAAAATAAACACTTATCATATAATATCAAAAATAAGCATCTTCCAAATCTGCTAAATCCATCACTTTTAAAATACAGAAATCAGTCTTTCAAACTGGTCAGTGTAGCAGTTATGATGACTTTCTTCAGCACAGTGATTTCTTTAGTAAACAATTGTGTAAAAGAAGTTTCATGACTTTCACTAACACGAACGATACATGAAATAAAGTGCACTGCATACATGACCTCTTGAAAGCTTTCTCCTTTTTTTTTCCCCAGTGAGGTCTGTATAGTGCTAAGGGTCAAAATCTTCTAGCACCTCTAACAAAACAAGTAAATCTAGAAAATGAAGGCTGGGTTGTATTCTGTCAAAGTCAATGGCAATTATTATTATTATTATTATTTATGATTATTTTAAGCAAGCAGAGCATGCTCTTACAAATCATGTGACAAAAATTAATAAACATATCAATTCATAATTTTAAAGACAAGGACTTTAGACACTAATATTCTACATATCTTTTTAAGATATGGAATACCTACTGTCACATAACTATCATGATATGGGGTTGCAAGCAAAAAAAAGTCTGAAAGCAAGCTCAGAGGAGTCAGTTAATTTTGCTGCTCTAAGAACAACATACCTCCCTTTTATCATGAGGAAAACAGAACAATATAGGCTTCAGTTATTAACTTGTGCTGAAATTTGCAATATCAGCCTTGCTTCTCCAATGCCACTGCAGGAAGGAAGGGCTGGAGATACCAAATGTATTTTGTTCCCCATGGGAAGTGTATTTTGCCCTCCTGTACCAGCTGCCACTCCTTCTACATTGAGTTAGTCATTTGTAGCTATAGGTTTCCCACGACATAGACACAGGTAGGTGCAAACAGCAGGGTCATGCCTACCACAGACAACCACCTATCCTGAGTTGTGCTGAGAGCCATCCCTTAATCTTTCTGTTCTTTTTCTGACTCTAGCAGGCCATCTAATAAAAAGTATTAAACTTTGTCTCCCTTATCTGTAGTTCATACTTGTCCTTACATACTCAAAGTATGAGCAGTATTGTACCTATATGGTTTGACATGGTCTGAAGAAGAACTGTAAACACAGCTAGAACACTTCTGTAGTTACTAAAAATAGATCGTGTGTCACATATAGCACCCAATGGCTTTTTCTTAAGAACCATTACTTTTCTTAGGCTATGAAAATACATAGCTAACATCCTTTATGAAGTGATAACTATGAATGATAACTATTATTTTTGTTTTGTGGAGGTTTATGGCTAATTTGGCAAATGTGACTTACACTTACAAAAGTGACAATGAATAAGAGAATTCAACTTTGAAGTTAGCTTACTAAACCAATTTGCAAATCCTACATTTTATTTTTCTATGTTTAAAATGCCATAATATAGAGAGTGGAACATCAGAAACAGTCACTCTGATAGGCACATTTTTAAAAAAAAGATAGTAGAGCAGTGTGACCTTATCATTCCAATTAACATCCATCTGCATTTGGCATTACCTATTTTTAATTACATAAAATCAACCGTGAACTTAAAATTGTGCTGCAAAGTAGAAATAGTCCACTTAAATGGTGTTGGTTTTTTTTTAAACTTGTGACTGCATGGTTGTCCCAGAATCCTGAAAAGAGTATTTCTTTCTGTTGATCTTGCTGCTTGCCAATACTGACACTATTTGTGTCTGCGGCAGAACTTTTGCTCTCCACCTGATTTACTCCTATTGAAACGTTACCAGAAGCATGGGAAGTTTGCTGCCATGTTGAGAGAACACTTTCTGTTTCCACTTTTCTTCTTACCCATCTAATGAGAATGTCAATCTTAAAAATTCTCTGCAACCAACTTACATATTTTTCTTCATCACATAATGAAAAAAATAGAGAAACTCAGTATTTCCTGTCAATAAATATATATAGTGGCTACATTTGTGGTTAGTTGGTTTAAGTGGTAATAATTTCCTGACAATCTTTAAGCACAGTATGGTAATTTCATTCAAGGGTAAGACCTTCAGCAGTAAGTCAAAATACCCAAGGATTCATTGGCATTTTGCATCTCTTAAGACAAAAAAAAATGGAAAAGGAAGTCTAGAAACCTAGCAGAAATGGGAGAAAAATGAAAGATAGGTAAGTTTTGATCATGTATTTCTTCTTGCCAATTGACATACATAATAGAAAATGGTAGAGAATAGGTTAAACAGTCTAAAAGGATTTTAACCTTAAATTTGACAGAAGCTAAATGGCTGTGACATTGGGTTCTTCTACTTTATTCCAGCTAGTAATCCACCTTCAAAGTTCCTGTCAGGTAAATGACCTTGTATTTCATTAACTGATAATTAAATGGATTTATTCCACTAACGGTTTTAATTAAAATGCTAGAAATATTGATTACCCCTCTCATCCTTATTCCCCCAGATGAAAAAAAGGTTTTAGGAATGTTTATTTAGAGAAGACAGAGAATTAAATTAGATTGAATCTCTATGAGACCTGAAGACTGGTTCTTTCATTTCTGCTGCTCAAGCAGAAAAAGGTTTCAATTTTTTGATGTTTGATTAATTATTTTGAAATCCATTTATGCTTACCTTGGTGTTTAATTAAAAATGTCATTTTTAGCATAATTTAATTGGCTATCTGTGGAAGACTAACTTCAAACTTATATTTAAAAAATGTTGTGGGTTTTCTTTAATTTGAGGTAAAAGAAACTTTTTACTTATTTGCTTTTGCTGTAAAGGTATCATCTCATGAATGAAAAACTAAGAAGGGCTGAAGATTAACTGGATTTACTACATTTGAATATGAGGACACATATGCTTATGAGTAATGCAGCTTTCTTTAGTTGCACACTTGAATCTATTACCAGTAATTCAGAATCTCTAATCTAACAAACATGGAGTGTGTGCCTTCAAATATTTGGGATTTATTGTTACTAACATTAACCAAACTCTCTGCAGTGTGTCCAGAAATGCTTTTAGTATGGGCTGGAATCCTTTTGCAAATTATTTAACATACAATATGTTTTACTGAAAAAGAAAAAGTATTTGGTTCAATTTATATTCAGCAAACAAATATTAGAAAGCAACACTAATTTAATTTTTTTTTAATTTATCTACCATGTGCGAGTGTTTTACTGTTTTCTTACCCTATTGTGTTACTGATCTAAAATTTGCTTTCTACATGAACCACTATTCTACTGCAGAACCAAGTCTTTTTATTAAGTGAGAAAGATTAAAATCAAATTGGTTTGTATCATTTCAATACCAAATAAGGATATGTTGTGTTCTTACAAAGAGCATATTTTATTATCACTTGCTAACTCTAAAACGTATGATCTAGAATCTGCTATACGGAAAGTGACAGTACTTTGATAATAAAAACAGTAACCAAATAACTAAAGCCCTAATTCTGTAAAACACATCCTTAACTTCAAGCACACAATCTGTCCAATCGAAGGGCAATAGAATTATTCCCACAGTTACCACTACAAGTTATGGACTTGCTTAAAGGTTTTGGTGGCTCGAGGCCTTCACACCTACTTATTTTTCCTTTTATGTTATTTACTTATGAATGGAATGCTACATAAATGTGGGTCAAAAACCTAAGAAAGGTCTCAGTATTACAGAAAGACTAATTGCAGTTGGTTCTTTAAATTCAGGTCTGAAAAGAGGAAAAGTCTCCCCTGCAGATACAACATTGGACTCAGGCTTGCCAAAAACACATTCATGATCTATTTTACACGGTCAGTATAATTTATATTTCTCCCTTTTTTATTCAAGTGTTTAATGAAGAAAAATTTCATAGGCTGTTTCAAAGCCCAATGAGTCAATTAAAATATCTATCAAAATATTTGTCTCCAGAACTCCACTTCTTTAGTTACTTTAAAATGTCATGCGAGCCTGAAATACAGTTAGGTGTCAGTGGCTTGTGTACGGTCATGAGTCATTTAGGAATAGGGAGGCTAAAGGTCTTTCCAATGATTTACTGTCTTAAAATCATCATTGCCTTTTAACAAGTAACGGCAAAAAGGAAGTGACAAAAACCCCAAACCAGATTGCACATTTGTGAGCTGCAGAAGACTTATGCTGAGGACTTGAAGAAGATAAACTGTGTAGCATGATGCTGCCTTTCTGAAGGCAGTGGATGTTCCACTCCCCTGATGTGCTCATTGTTACATTTTCAAAGCACTACACGTGGTTTTACTCATGCAGCTTTCCATGACATCAGTGAGAGTCCAGTACCTAGCACGCCAAGTCACACTCTTTCCCACAAATGTACTCGTGCAGAAACTTTATTCATAGAGCACTATTTCCAGATTCACGGCAGCTACTCCAGTAATTACACATTTCCACTCATACAGGTTTGCAGGATGAGGCTGTTCCTGCTTTTTGCTCTAGCTGTCAAAGGGAATGGTAAAGTTGGACCTCCCAGCTTTCACAGACTGTGTCTGTTCCAGTGAAGGCAGCAAGGCCTGTCAAATCTTTTGGTCAAGATTCTGCTTGTTTGACATATCAAATGCCACAACACATTCCTGTCCTCTTTCAGAGAAAGACTAAAGAACGCAGTCACAGTGTTTTGTTTCTGAGTTACTCTTTTATTAATTCTTTGATTTTGATTACTGTGAATGCAGGGAAACAAAGTATTGTGTTATTTTCATTTAATTTTCTGCTATCGATTTGTTCAATGTTTAATAGAATCATTTTGCCTTATATGGTTACATTTTCTATATTATTGTGCAAATTTAATAAATTACAGAAGAGCTTTTGACCATGTGGTGCCTATAAATTAAAATTCTGACAATGTGATCTATTGGTTGTTTTCCATGTATACTTTCAATTATCATTTCCAAGAAAAATAAAAAATAAAAAAGAAGTCACTGAATAGGTTGTCCATGGACAAAAAAAGGACTGAAAATATGTTGAAGCTTTTCAATAAAGAGCAATCACTATTCAAAACTACAGAAATTACCCAGGCAAATCCATATAAAAGTGCTACCTTTACTATTGCTACCACTGAAATTGTCTGGTTTGTTTTCAGAGACATGTGAAATAATTTTTAAAGATGCACATGGCATAGATTTTACCACTTTTTTTTCCCCTGAACTTTCAGAAAATAGCCAAGATGAATAACTTTGTTTTTAACACTGATATATGACATATTTTAACCTGTCTACATACAAAAGTAGCGCTGTTAACAACTGCAACTTTCTTCAAGTATGCTATGAATCACTGTATTCCTTTTCCCTTTTTTCATGCACCATTGCCACTATCTTACCTTCAGCGGTTTTGCTAGATTTCAATGAAGATGGAACCAGAGGGCACACATTAGAATTTTATATCAGTTCAAGAAGGGGAGAGAAGAAAGACATATGAAGCTAGAATGACATTCATTGAAGGTTCCCTAGGGAAGATAACACATGTTTTTGTCTTTCACCTGCTAGGCATGCTAAATCAGTGCAATGATAAGCTAATTTATGAAATATATTTCATTGAAACCTGGACATCTTTACTGTTGCTAGTTTGGATATTAGCCTTACAGAAATAAAAGGCAACTAATTTAAAAGATGTTAAAAGACTGGTTTTCTTAGGTAATGCTTACCATTTATGTTCACTGGGGCTCTGGATTTCAGTACATAAACATTTTTAAAGCAGTTATGATCAGATGAAAGTTAAAATTTACACTCACGGCTCCTTCAAAAAAGAGTAGCTTTGCTTTCAAAACCAAAAGAGTGTTCTACCCTATGGTTTTTTTTAAATGTACCAAGATAAAACCTGCAAGAAACACGACAGCATGTCTTTCCAAAACAGTGTCTCAGCCACCTTCCATAACAGATGTGTAGCAATCCAACACTCAGTAGTTCATTTACTATCAAGGCAGGATAGGCTGCCTTTTGTTCCTCACAGAGTCCAATGCACAAAAGCCTGCTCTTCAGGAGAGACCTTTAGGCTACCTTTGTTAAGGGATTGCATGCTAGATTTTAAGACCTTTTTATTCTTACTGTGGGGAAATATATGGCTGTTAATGGAAGATGGTGTTAACATAAAACTTTACAATTTACTTCAAAATCAAAAAGTACACTGGAAGATACGATCCTTCTGGTTTTGTTGAGGTTTTTTGTTTTGTTTTGGGTTTGGTTTTTTTTGTGAACAAGAGCACCTCAGCGCTTCACAGTCCTGGCTGAACACACTCAGAAGGAATTTAGAGACAGTCCATAATGCAGATGTAGAGACATACAATTCAAAAAGCATGTACTAATGAGGTTAAATTTTATAAAGTATCTTAGCTGTCTTACAGATAATTGTGTTTAATTTTAACAGTTTCATGATCAGACACAGATGTGAGCATAATATCAAAGAGGATTTAATGCTTACAACAGTTATATCTCATCATTTATTCTATTTATAGTTTTGGTGGTGGTGCATTAAGAATTATCTTTTTTTATTCTTAAATAATCCAATCAAAGATGTTGAAGAAAAAGTGTATTTTGAAATACTGGACATATCTTCTTGCTGTACAACGGGGACTTGAATATTGCATTTTAAGAAAGAAAACAAACAAAAAAAAAAAAAGTAGCTTGGAGAAATTGCAACATCCAGGAGCTTAACCACCACTAGGTAACACAGCTGTTTTCACTGCCCCCAGAACTGAAGACTGCACTTGCTTTATCTTTAATCAGCCCCTTGACTGCAGTGTTTTTGGCCCCAGTAGAGAGAGGAACTTTGGACTCATGAGCAGCTTCAGCAAGGTCAATGAAGCAACATACACACTTTAAGTTTTAGTGCATGTTTAAGCATTTCACTGAATTCGTGCGACAGTCTTTTTCTGAGCATATATGTAAGAGGTAGGAGAAAATGCATCAGTTCAAGTTACCAGTCCTTTTGGGGTGATGAATAAAATCTCTTTTGCTCAGGCAAGTTTCCCTGGGTGTTTCCATGTCTTTATTGATGTGCTCTTTGCACTGAAATATATATATATATTTATTTTTTACCGATAATTCATTTTCAAGTAGTCAGGACTTAGTTATGCCCACATTAACTTTTATAAACCAAGAAAGAGCATGATTTCCATTGAGTTTTATTTATTATTCTTCCATATTGACGTAATACCTTTTAAAATGGTTCAACTAAATCAGTCCAAATTTTTATCCCCTCAATTCAACTTCCTTTGTGAGAACTTCCCAGATACTGAATGTCTCTACATGTTGTCTTCAATTCCTGCAGTATACTGCACATTGACAGAGCAACCCTGCTGGACCAGCGTAGAAAGCTCCACTACAACCAGTAGATATCTGCTCAGACATAAGTAGTTGCAAGATGAAGATTTTAACAAACAAATATAGAGAAGCTCACAAGTATGCCTGCATGTGTCCAAATTCCCACTATTTTCTAGGTGACAATGATGCCCAGTTTGTACAGGTACTTCTAGAAAAGCACATACAGGTTTGTAGACCTTTGGGATATCTGAGCACCAAAGTACATCAGTAAATGTCTCTTTAAGTGACTGCAGCACTACAGTAATTTTTAAAGTATTCAGTATAGTATTTCTTTTTCTTTTTGAAAAAAAGTATGCTCCTTGACTATCTGAATTCCTCTTTTATGCTTGCTATTAACCACGACATACACCCGCAAACTCTTTTAAGAAAACTGTTTCATGACGTTATCCTTCCAACATTTAATGTTAAATGCACAGGATTATGCCACTGCAGCATAGTTAGGGAATCATGAGATAGTAACCAAGAAGAAACATAATTAAAAAAATATATATAAACAGAAGGGGAAAAATAGTGATAGTTGGATACTTGAGATCTCCTTTGTAGTCTTTTGCAGTCTTTTGTAGAAGCATGGCAAGACTTAACTACAAAATGAACTCATTCCAGAATATAGGACTGTCTGGATTCAGGCCAAATTTGGTATTTGCAC
>JAWWEW010000165.1:36715459-36757933 GCA_035583185.1 Anabacerthia variegaticeps | reverse complement strand
GGCAAGACTTAACTACAAAATGAACTCATTCCAGAATATAGGACTGTCTGGATTCAGGCCAAATTTGGTATTTGCACAATATTCTTGACTGCTTCTAGTGATTTTAATGAAAGATACATTTTCAGCATTAACATAACTGTGGGTCTTACTACAAATAAGCTTTAGCCACTATTGCTTTTTAAAATGTGCACAGATTTATGCATAGAAATTAATAACAGCTTTTTCTGCTCTATTTTTTTGGTACACAGTGTCAGAATGGTACCTTTGACCTTTAGAAAGAAGGACAGTCTTTTAAGAAAGCAGATATTCTTCCTTTATAGGTAAACTGTGTAAATGTAAGTAATGTGCCTGTGAACACACTATGATCAAGACAATAATAAAGGATTTAGCTTCAGAATTTGCCACACAAACTAAATCTTTAACACAGCTGACGGTTTTGTGACTTCTTAAGCTGCATACAGTGGTGCTTATGCTAACCATCCCTTTTGTGCTGGCAGCCTTATGAGAACTCCCAGAAAACCTTTCCTGTCATTAGACATTCTCAGTTGGTCTCCAAGTGAAGAAGTATCCAGCCCCTTGTCAAAGAAAATGTCATCATAAGATTATGAGAAAGAGAGGAGTGAAGTTAAAATTAAGTGAATCAGGGAAAATGGAATTCTGAGGAGGATGTGTAAAGTATATTAAAAAATAGTGAAGATCTGCATCTTGCTTAGTATACATTTGAATATTCCTACAGGAATAGAGAATATAAAATTAAACTACTGATCTCCTGAGGACTAGATCATTGTAGGGAGGATATTCTCTTTTTCTCAATGGACAGATGGTGTGTAACTGAAAACAGAAAGTAATTCCTACTTACTATCAGGAAAAGGTATGGATATGCAATGAACATTACCTTGGAAGCAGGCACTGTGGTTTATATGTAGTAAATTTTTCAACTTGGAGAGACAACAAGAGTAAAATTAAAATTATCAGCTATAAAATAGGATGTGGAAGGCTAGGTCCAGGGGCATTTTCCTGTCATAACCCCCTGGACTACCTACGGGAAAATGGATAAACTTTAATGATATATTACTTTGAATAACCAAGGATTATTCATACAGCGGCTTGCAGAAAAAGCCACTGCTAATAATAGTTAAGAAGGCTATAAACAATATGTACATACATAGGTGATCTATAGTTGTCCCTGTATATTGTTTGAATTTTTAAGATAATATTCTTTGCTTTTCCTCTTGAATGAGGTAAAAGGAAACATCAGATCAAAACAGTGAAGAGATCTGAAGAATCTCAGACAGGAGATCTTTTTTTCCAGGAGACATTCTGATATCAGATGATAAGACAAAAACATTCATGCATACATAGCTAAACAGTTACATAGCTTAACTATTACCTGGACATTCAAATAAGCAGTCTGATTGTCAGAACTAGTCCCTGACAGCCCTAACTCTTACCAAAAAAAAGCCTAAGATGCTCAGGCATCATAGTGTTGATTTAAGTATGCAGTGCTTAAATACTTGGGTTTGAATATTTTTACTTAAGTGACCTTTCCAAGGTCAGGAAAAATTTTATGCATAACTCTCTGTTGACTTACACCTACTCAATTCAGCACTTTAATACTAGGCTCCCTGCTGTTTAATCTATCTCTTTTTTCTCTTCAGTACAAAGTTGTAACTAAAATCCTGAATTTGCCATGACTTATGCACATGTTGAATAGTATGTACCTAAAAGGTATGTAAAATTAGGGAGACATGTCAGACTCAGATCAAGATATACACATGGGAGGGAATTTAGAAATAGAGTTCACAGTGCAGGCAAGGTGGCCAACTTCTCTGTACAAGGCATGAAGATAGCTAGGTAGAGAGAATGGGATTTCTCACATTCAGTGTAGTGAGCAGAACATTAAATAAGGAATCAATAGGAAATTATGAAGAAGCCCAAATTTCCCACAGATTTCCTATAAGCCTAAAATAGATGTCATGGAAATCTGGAATTCAGACCGTAAAATGCCTCCTGAGCATACAAAATGCACATAAGACATCCCTATATGTTGCTCTACAGGAAACGTAGACCACCATTTTCTTTTTAAAAAAAATAAATCTGCTACAATTAATCTGTTTCTTGATAGCTTGGTAATTACAGCATTCTCTTGGGAAGCTGAAAATAGAGATTTTATTTCTTATAGAAACTGCTCAGACAGTGAGACTGCATGAAAGCAGCTCTTTCTGCTGAAGCTAGGCAATGAGAAACAGAAATGCGAGATTCCTGATGCCAGAGAAGAAGCAAGAGGGTTCCCTGCCTATCGCTCAGTGAGAAGAACAATCTTCTGAGTAAAGGAAAAAAAAGGAAGTCTGTTCCTGGCCCTAACCTAGAGACCAATAATAATTTTTCAGCAAAGAATTACTGGATAAAACTACATATAAACACACTTTAAACAGAAAGCAAAGCTTAGAATTTCTCCTTTTCAGGAGTGAGGAGGGTATTTTCTCTATTATTTCTCCTTCCTTTCTTTATATATTGCTACACATGTTATATACATACATACATATATATATATATATAGATATATATAGATACATACATGCATTCTTTAAGTGTATTGGCAATGTTCTACGCACATTAATCCTCTGTCAGACTGTAGTTGTTTTAATAAAAAAATAAAAATAAAAAAACCCCACAACAACAACAAAGAAGTAATGAAGACTGCAAACATAATCTGAGTTTTCTCTTGTGTTGACCATTTCCTGTTGTATTGCACTACCATCGTGCATTTACCCTGGGAAGTGTACACACAAATACACTCTATTAGTATGTTCATAGTTTCATTTAAACAAGTAACAGCATTTCTTCAAAAATATAACAGCCTTACATTGGACAGTAAAGAAATATTTCTGAATCCATATAACTATATATTCCTATGTCAAAATTACCAGGGCTTATTTAACTTTTTTTTTTTTTTAACAATTCACTTTTACTTGTAGCCAGGACATAACGTTTCATGCAGCATAACAGTAACTTCCACAATTCTATTCATGGACATTTTTCCAATTTTCTGCTATCGGTGCCATCCATTTAAAAGGTAGATATATAATTTCGAGAATTTTCTTTTTGCATTTTGTTAAATAAAATCTATGAGAAAAACAGCTATAGAAAGGAAGTATCATTAAAAAAAATACACCTTCTTTTGACTGAAAGAGGAAGGCAAGAAATTACATGGAAATTTTGAACAGAATCGGAACTTCTCCACCAATGTAGATAAAAATCTTTTGGAGACAAAAGTTTTTGGCAAAACTTTGCAAATACAATGCTTCTGACTGCAAGCCCATTATTGAATGCAAGTAGGGAATAAGTGTAAGCCTCTGAAAGGGCAGTCCTAAAGTTACAAAATACAGACCTAACCACTGAACTATAATTTTTCCTGTTAATTTTGCTCTCTTATCATCAATATGTAGTCAAATATAACAAGAACAAATCAGCAGTAAAGTTAGTTTGCAAACATGAAAAAAACCACTCCTAGTAAAATAATACTGATACCTAGTTAATTAGTTTAACAGCCTTTTATCTTGTGGAATAGTTTCCCTCACACAAATACTCTATTAATGATCTCTTGTTCATCTCTACAAATGATAGTGCACTCCCAGAAATCTACTGTTACCTGCTTCTTTTCTTAATGATAGAGCTGGATTCTTCAGTGGTCGAATTGCTGGAAACACATTTTTCAGCATAAATATCTTAACATGATTTCTGTGCCTCTTCACATAAATAGATGTAATATCTAAGCTCAAGACAGGATTCCTTTGAATGTCACAGTAGGATCTCGTCCTTCCTTCTTAAGATATGTGCATCTGGTCTCCAACTTTACTACATAAAATACAGAATTACTGTTTTACTGCTTTATTCTTTTGGGCACACAATACAACAGTCACACATATAGAGAATTATGGCTGCCAGCAAAATAAATAAGCAGTGATAAACCCAATAATATTATTACTATAGATCCTTACAAGAATTGCTTAAATTCTTGTGAATTCTTGAACTGTATTTTTAGCCCTCAAACTGTGCCACATCTAACAGCTACTCAAACACAAAAAGATGAGATACAGATGTAACATTTTCTCAAGCCTGTCTTATGATGTTCAAGCATCTTTCACTATTCTCCAACTTCTGCCCTACTGCACTCCTAAGTATCTATGATCTATCCTGTGATCAATCAGTATGTTACATTTTTCTCCAGTAAAGGCTCCTTATCACTGTTCAGAGTTCTAATCTGCTTTCTAAATAATTTTAATTGCTTCTTTGAATTTATTTTTTTATTATGTCTTGCTCTGGTAAACATCCTTTAAGTGATATACGTCTGTATTTCTAATATTTGCAACATGGGTGAATGGTATTGACTATTTTGGCAATTCCATACATACCCCATCTGAATACAGTTCAATGCATGCTTTAGCTCCTTTATAAATAATAGAATATGCAAGACACTGAACAGACAAAAAGGTATAATACAAAAGCATTATAGCTGCAAGAATATCTCATTTTAAGACAATGCAGAAATCCATAAATAAGTAACCTTCTCTGAGAATTGATTCGAGCAGATGTTTATGTTTGTACTCATGTTGCTGTTTATAAATGGTTACAAATGAAAATGGATATATTAAGGTTTTTTTCAAACATCCAACAGGCTGGAGAAAAATGATGACAAGTATCTGGGGCAAGCCCTTTAGGTCTTAGGAGGAGTGACTATTCTTTCCCAAGGCCCCATAATCATTTAAAATGATGAGGATTTTTTTAATGATTTAATATAGTGAGTTGAGCTACATTCCATTAGATATAATTAGACCTAGACAGGAAAGGTAGATCTGAAAAGCTAATGAAATATTATTCAGATTCAATCTAAGACTGTTGATTAGGATAAAGCTAACCCTGATTAGTATAAACAAGATAGGTGTTAGAGACCTTATTTTTTTTTCCTTTTAATTTCATTTTTATGTTAGTCTGGCAAGAGTTATAACTTGCCATTTACTTAAAGAAAGTACATCTAGAAGTATTATTTTCTTTATATTTCCTAATATTTTTTCCTTTCATCATGTTATACTTTCAAAGCCTTCATGATCTGACCTCTTCTATACCTGTACTCTCATCACTCTCTCTCTCTCTCTCTCTATATATATATATAAAAATATATATATATTCCATATGACTCTTAAGTCTCACCACAATCCTCCTCCATATGGTAAGTGCTCATTTTGCAATGAGTTGGCACAAGATCAGTGTTCTGCATGAGTCCCACTTAAGCTCTATCATAATTTCTTCAAACAGTTCATAGCTATATAAACCCCTACCTTGAGGGATTAAGTAAGATCTAAGTGATGTATAGATTTTGTGCTGGCCTTTCACATAGCAGTGAATTTCATCTTCTATCAAGTCCCACTCCCAGCTTTATACTTTCTTCGTACTACTTCTTAACGCTTTCATCAGCCTCCCAAATCCTATGTGTCAAGCAGTTGCTGAATCCTCATACAAATCTTCCTTTAAACCCATCTCTTTCAAAAAATTGCCCTTGCTTCCAATGTCTAAATACATGATGCTTTTGAGACTTGAAAAGTGCTCAGTCTAAAAAAACTGTCCATGGAAACAATGAAGTGTTGCTAAACTCGGTATGTGTCCCAAAGTAAACCTCAGTGTTGGTGCTCAAATAGTGAATTAATGACGTAAGATGCTTTTAGCTAACTGGTTTCACTTTGGTCTTTCAGAACAGACTTTGAAAACTTGTAAATGGAATTTGCAAATCCAAAACAAATTTAATCTGTAAAAGGTCTTTCAGAAACTTGACATGTGCAATCTGAATACTTTTATCAGTCGTCTTGATGTGTACAGAAATGTACCTTAATTTAGATCTCTGGAATTAACAGTTTGAGGTGTATATTATCTTGTCTGAGATTTATTATATAACAACAATATGTTTATAAAATTATTATGTTATTCATTATTTCTCACATGGTAACTAATTCAGAAAATATCCCGCAGGTAATAGCCTACAGTAATAACTTCTAAGAGGGACACCTCATCTGCCTCTAGGCAGATCTGAAACTTCAAAAAAATATAGCTCTTTTTAACAAAGTACTTGGGATCAAATTTTCTGACCAGATGAGTTGTAAGTTGTCAGAGTAATAAATGATAACAACCCCTTGATAAACATATATTATGAACAGAAAATGCATGCATACATATGTACATATACATATAAATTTACCTTAATTTATGCCTTGGTAGAAATACACAAGCAGAGGGCATTAGGTGGGTACAACCAGCTATAGACTCAACTAATCAATATGTGGGCATTGTTTGTGCTTTTGATTGTTCTTGTTAATGAATTCTTTGTACATGGACAGCCTAGACCACAGCAGCTTTTCGTAGTCTGTGTTCCTGTAGGAGCACACAATGGCATAATGGCATTCTATTTCCAGCCAAGTATAGAAGTTACCTTGGATTTATCAGACATAATTTCTATCAATGCTATTTCAGATTACATTTTAATTCATTCCTCTAATCCATCTACAAAAGACTATTAGTCACAACTAATTTACTAATACAGCTCTATTATAGGAAGTGCTTTCTGAAGTAACTCTGATTTTAATTAATCTCTATTGTGCACTCAGTCCAGATTTTGGAGTGACAGATACATAAATAGAAAAAGACAATGAAATACACAAATACAAATGCTCTCTCTTTCATGCTTATATTTTAATATCCCAAAACAAAGTTTTGTTTCTTATATACTAACACCCCTGTAATTCTTTTTACTTCACGATTATATAGTTTTCCAAGAGATATTTCAATTCTTCCTGCCTTAAATTAGTCTCTCACAGCAGAGATTTGTGGCAAGGGCCACAGAATTTAAAATACAGGTGTAATATAAGGACCAAATTCAGCTTTTTGCTAAAGTTGTAATTGTGGTGCAGCTGAAAATCGAGGACACCGTGAACCTCTATGAACATCCAGTGCACTTGGTCATTAATTCCCTGGATGGCCCAGGAACACCTTGCCCAGTCTCTGAACAGAGATAATGGGCTCATTGGAGACAACGAACCAATTTAAGAGGCAACAGCCTGACTACCTTGCCATCTTCACTAAAAGGTTATTTATTGTTTCAGAAGCTCTCCAGGTGGGACTCTCAGTCCTGGAGATCCTGCAGGCAGCTCTTGCTGTGCCTAGACCAAGTGACAAACGCTACTTGTATATGTCAAAGCACTGATTAGCATCCTGCATGGACAACCTGGCAGCGCTAGAGACCACCCAGCTGTTCCTGCTGCAGAACTGACCAAAGTGGACATAGATAACATACTTGTAAATAGTCACTACAAACCGTCTCTGCAGATAAAGAAATGCTTATGCAGGCAGACATTCCTTTGTACATAACTAAGACAATAAAGAGATGTTCTGTAATGAATTGCTAATAATTGATAGCAACGGATCCTTCACATATTCTATTGGTCACATAGGACCATGGCCCAGCAAATCATAAGAATTCAGCAAACCACCATTGCAACACCCTTGTCTATCACCACTTGGAATAGGATCGGTCATCTTTGAATTGTTTGACTCCTCATGGAAATGCTAGCGTGTGTGTGTGTGTGTGTGTGTGTGTGTGTGTGTGTGTCTGGTGCGTGACCTGTGCTCAGAAAAGCTATGAGTTCTACTAAAAGGAAGACAAATTAGTCTAAAACAGAAAAAAACTTTCCATTTATCTCTATTTTCACTTTAAATAATTTGAGTACACTTAAACTCAGCAATGTGCAATAGATTTTTTTTCTTTTGTTTTTGGGAAACCAGACCACCTAACACATGAAAGAAAAAGTAAAGATTACATTCAGGTAGAAAATTCTATGTGAATAATTTAAAGTTAGCTGCCTTTTCTGATTTATCACAATCTGAATATCAATCCAAAGTATATAAATGGGAGCTCACAAAACTAAGATTTCCATTCAACACTGTCATTCCCACAGGATCTGTAGAAACCAGCTTGAGTTCCTTCTTCACAAGTTTCTCTGAGTTCATAAATCCATTATAAAGATTCTTTTGGTGAAACTTCAGGTGCAGAAGTTTACTGCAAAAACCAGCTAAATCTGCTCCTAGTGTTAAGTACAACACTGTCCATGGCAGCTATTGCCAAACCCACTATGACCTACTTCCTAAAATTAACTGAATGCAAATTTTTTCTGTGCTGAGTAAAGCATGTTGATAATTTCCCGGCATTACCTTTTTTTAATGTGTTGTTTAACTATATATTTTGAAAAGCATACAGAGAGTCAAATATACCGTGTTCATCACTGAGATTAAGTCCTAGAGATGAAAAGACTCATTTTTCCATATGTCAAACTATGGTCACTGGCAGTAACTGATTTATTCCTTTGCATGAAGCAATCAGTTAGGACTGGAAAAAAATCAGTTAGAACACAAAAGTATATGGAAGGCAAAACTGCAAAGCAACAAGTCATATTATGTACTCATTTTCCTGACGGTTGTTTGTACTGTTTAACAATATATTTTGTCATTTTGCAAAAAAGTACTTTACAAAAACTTCTTATAACCATTTTTTAGTATAAATTATGATCTACTACATTTCAGTTTTCATCTTGAAAAACCATGTTCTGTATTTTTCCAGTAAAAGTATTTCATAGAGAAAAAGATGGGATGTTTTCCAACTAGCAATAGTTGTGAGACATTAAGATCCCTCCAGACTCTTCTTTTTTTCTCTTTTATGATAACGAGAATATAAAAAAACCAAAAACTTAATTAACTTAAGTTTTTAATTATAGGTATACTTTAATGAACTGACAACTCTGCATGCATGATGAATAAAGAATTATCTTTTCCCCTTTCAGACTTTATCTTGGTTTTGTTTCAGAGTTTTGTTCTGTTCATTTTTTTGGGGGGGGAAAGGGGGGCGGATCTGCATGGTCCACAGTCTGAGCAACAAAGCATAGAAGAGGATAAATTAATATCTGCTTAACAATACAAATAGTTTTCTTAAGTACAGTTCTGGATATATCTTGGCCTGGGATGGGAGAAAGCAAGTATGTCTTTTCAGACAGTTTTACCTGAGGGTTACTTTTATCAATTATACAATGATAGGTTAGGCAACAGAGGGAAAAAAAGCAAAGAATTTTCAAAGTTCCCTTTTTATAGCTAGACAGCTTCCTATTCAAACAGCTGCAGTCAAGATGAACATTTAAGAATTGCAGATAAATGAAGTCAGGCCAGTAATTTCTGTCACCTTTGCATTCTTGAAGCGCCTCAATTTAAGTTAATGTCCATTTGGCTACTTTTCAACATCCGACTTCCAAACAACATTACAGGAATTATTTCTGTTTTGGCTAACAATAATACTACCGATCAGTATTCATTCTACATTTGCGTACCTGTTTTCTGACCTAAATACAGATATGCCTTGTGTAGTATCTACTAAAACTCTGTTTCAGAAATAAATAAAAATGATCTAGAAAGAAAATATTTTAATCAAATTCAACCGCAGTGCCACGGGAAACTATCAAATTGCAGGAATATTTCCACATACTGGTATGCTTTTTATTTGCCTAACTTGACAAACACAATTTTAATAGCTTTTATATACTTACCCAAAATCACAGTATTGTGTGAAAAATGTATACCTAGCCCTGTCTATTTTTATGTGATGCTTCCTCTTTTAAAGATGATTGTGATTTACTGAATTGCACTGAGTTCTACTCTGACACCACAGTGATGTCAACATACATAATCCATTTGAGATGGTGCTTTTGAAGTTTAAAATAAGAAAGTAATAAAACTTCACATTTAGAAACTATGCGTTTAAATACTGAATTCAAAATATTTAAGAATATGTTCCTTCAGAAAATGTCATATTAGGAGAGATGCAAAAAGGACTAGTGCTTTGGGAGTCAACATTCCTGGAAGCTCTCTGTGCACTTGTTAGCATAGGGACAAGACATCTAAGATTAATTAACTAAAGCTTCAAAACTAATGTGCATAAGTTAAAGTGCATTAACACCCATGTGGACATTCATTCAGGACTAAAGTGGCCTTAATTTGCTGTAGCTTAATCCTTCTCGAAGGAGTTAGAGCAAGCTATGGTGACTTCCAAGTAAGAATATTCATATGGGAGTTTAACGTTATTTAACTATTGCACAATAATTCCATCAATTTAATAAGATTTCCTAAGTGCTCACCATGTAAACAAGCTTTTAGAGTCCAAAACAATAGTATCGCTGCTGACCACTCCATGTGGGATGTCTTCCCCCACTCCTTGCCTTTGCTGATTGAAGATATAATTGCATTACCTTCTGCCATGTTTAAGTAGCAATCACTGGACCATAAACTGAATCAAACTGGACTTGCAGAGTCTACATAGAGAAGAACTGACAGTAAGGACAAATGTATCTGATTCTGCCTAGTTTCTGACCTGCTATGTGAACTTCTTAATAACACTGCCATCTTTGCCTCTGATTCCCTAACTGTAAAACAGAACCACATCTGATTTCCTATCCACTTGTTTCTGGTACACATACCACTAATGCAGATTTCCCACACCATAAATTTCCTCATAACTTATACATGTGCCCTGAATAGAGACTAGAAAAGATGAAATCCAGGCACAGGTGCAAGTCTGCAGTGCAGCTGTGATTTTCTACATATGTCTGATCAGCACAATTTAAAACTTTGGTTTACAAATGTAACATGTGATGGCGAGATTAGTTCACAATCCCTACAAATCAAAGTCACAAATTGGAACCAGATACCATGTGACCCTAAGCTATTTCAATTACTGTTAAAAATCAATACATGTGGTCATTTGACCTTTCTGACAATATTGCTCACAGAGCATATGTGAGCCTAACAGTGCAATTCATATGAGAATTATCAGAGGATGGCTCGTGTTTATTCATAGTCAGTGATTTTTAAATGTGTTTTTTCCATTCTTTGGGGGATACTATTATTATTACTCTTATAGGAAAGAAATTGTACTCAAGTTGTCTTCCACAAAATTCCCAAAACAAACTGGACAGCATGAACATTTGCTTTATTTTATTTTGCTTTGCACACTTTAAAGAGACTGCAATCCCAGAGAAATATGAAATGTGCAATATGTCCTGTACTGCCAGGGGATGGGCATAATACTTATGCCAAGCTGCTCATAGAGCCCCTATCTCTACCACTCCTCTGGGAAAAGCTCCTGGGAACAGCTTAGCTTTCCCAGGGAGCTCTGATCTCAGCATGAGATTGCACCAAAAAAAGTAAGTTTTCACAACTGTGACATCTCCATATATATCTTCACTATCATTCATAAACGCATCATTTCCTTGTGTCATGTATGTTACCCACTGTTTTACTGCCTCTGAAAAACAAAAATACCCATTCAATGACAGGTAATGCAGAGCAGCTCTGATATCGGCAAGCTTAGAGCCCTCTCCCTTGTTTAGATAAAATAGTCACTATCTAGGAGAAAACAGCAACCTTATTTCTTTTCCCATTATTTTACTCTATATTGCTTCATTTAATTATATGTTTATCATTGCTTTTTCAGTTTTTCATCGGATTCAGCTTGCTTCAGATATCTCCCTTCTCCATCAACTTCCTTACTTCAGCCTACACAGTTCCAATAGGCAAATGAGAAAGGACTGTAATTATTAAAACAAATGTGACTTTGACCCCTAATTTTTAGCTAGCATGATGCATGTGTGTCATGCCTGCCCCTTGTATTGTTTTCCTCCATTTCTCTAAACTCCTACTACCATCAGTTTTTTTTACCATTTATCATGGTATGTTTCTACACACATCTCAACTCTGGCAGTCTTTGAAAACTTAACTCTGCTTATGTTAACCTTTGTCTTTAATAAGATCATAACATAGGTAAAGACATGTTAATACTTAAGAGATGAGGACTTTAATGTACTTTTGCCTTTGTCTGGCCTGTGCTACACCTCCCCAGCTACTCATCTACTTGTCTTTTAGTAAGGTCTTCTTAAAGGAAAATTCTGCAGATCGAACATCCCAAAGCCATTACCTGTAGTGATACTGGGCTTAGTCAAGACACAGTAAAAATCTAAGAACAACTTATAATTTTTAAGCATATGTTTCTAAACATACATATTACTAGAGACCATGAGGTCCAGGAAAAAGTACATTACACACCGAGGAGAATATAAAGTAGCAATGAAAGGAGTACAGGAGAAATTGTACAGCTCCTTGAGTAAACAGTTGTTCACTAGCAAGTTAAGTGCAGGAGCTCACTCCTAGTACAATCGAGGAATATTTCTACACATTTACCAAAGGAACAGAAACTTTGTCCTAATGAAGAGGTTGGCCAGAAAGTCTCATCTACTGAAGACAAAAACAGAAGTATTGAAGAGTATAGGATTAAAAGAGCCTAGACTCTAGAAACTTCTTTTGTTTGTTTGTGTTTACCATGGAAGTTATTTATCTTGACATTCATTTATAATTGGTTTTACACTATGTTTGCCATTTGACAGAACAAACTCCTGCAATATGAAATAGAAGAGCAAATTGATGGTGATCCTCAAATACGTTAAAGCTTGCCACACAGGATAAAGTAATGATTGTCTTCTGGGGATAGTTCTTCACTGTGCATAATCTGCTGTAAGGTAAATTGAGGCAAGAGAGTAGGAAAAAGCTTTCAAGTTTGCTGAACAGAGGAATAAATTGATTTGGATGCTACCGAATACCCACCACAGGCTGATTTTCAGAAAACAGACAGCAGAAACCCTTCAGAATATTTTTAACTTTTTATGCATTGACCTTATGGGATGCCAATTAATACTTTGTTCTATAATTTTTTGAAAATACCATGCATCTATGAAACAGAACTACAAAAACTTGCACATCACTTTTTAGAAACTACCTTCTCCCAGTTACAAGGGTAATACATTAGAACACTGCACCAGGCAGCCCCAGGAAAAGGCTCTATAATACCAAAGTAGTTCTTTGCATGGAAATACGCACACACCACTTCACAATTTTTCAAGAGGAGTCAGCCGCTCAGCAAATCACATTGTTATATTGTGTTATGATGAATGATGTTTTCATAACGATGTGGCATGTCTAAATGACACAAACCTGGCTTTCTACCAACAATGTAAAGCAGTTTACTTTTTTTTTTTAAGAGGAAAAAGCCATTATCAGTTCTTACAGCAAATTTCCCTGCAAGAAAATGGCCACAGATCAATGTAATGCAAGGTATTCCCCAAGTCCATAATTATAATAAATCAAAAAAGGGTTAAGTATTTTAGAAGAAGATGCTTTCATAGAATGGTGCATAGCTCCACAGAACAAAACTATAGAAATATATAACAAACAATAGAACTGAAAGTCAAATATTCCTGGAGGTTTTGGAAACACCCAAAACATTTCCAAAACCCAGAACATTTTTTTGCAGTAAGATCAGTTGGCATTAATAGTACAAGCAACTGGGTTTTCCTCACTGCAAAAAAACTCCCTTTTGGATAATAATGCAATAAATAAACAGTATTTAATATAATTGTTTTTATTTGATGCATTAATACAAAAGCAGCAAAAAAATCTTTTGAGTAGCATATTTTCCTTTGTTACAAATAGCTCACCCTAAGATTCTTTTCTCCTTGAAACTTTATAAGACTCCTAGATCTCTTTTAATGTCATAGTTTTTCATAAACACAATATAGCTTTTTGCTCTCAAATTGTACCTTGAAAAGTTGCCATGACAGCATGAAGGATTCTGTTCAGCTTGCAATCCTCTGTATGCTGTGCTGCTCCTTTCTTACCAAAGTCTCTTAGCACCTGCCCAGACATGCACTTGGCAATGTGATTAACTGCTATCATGTATCAGCCTTTTCTTTTGCTCATCATTCCTCTGTGTGAACGACGTAGTGTTTAGCATTTTGTTCTTGTAGCATGCTGGTTTTGTTGCTGTTACTTTACAGCATGTTCCTAGGTCCTCGGATGAGAAAGGCAAGGACAAAAAAATTCTGTTGCAAGAAGACTAGAAGGTGGCATGACATGTGGCCCCTCTGGCCCCCTGAGACTTAACTCTAGAGTCTCACATCTCTTCTCTAGTGCTCCAGAACTTTAGACTTACTCAGCAGCCTGTTCCTGAGATGGGCTGGAGAAAAAGACAACACAGAAAGTTGGAGCAGGAGGGCTACTCAGTATTAGCTCAGTCCTTTCACCTAGCAGCTGATGTTTCAGGTTCCTGGAGCCCCTGCCGTACCCTGACTCTGCCTCCTGAAGAAGTTGTCCAGAAGGACACCAGTACTATAGTCCCTACTTACTTTCAGCATGAGATTCTCTATACAACAAGTACTGAACTTAGTGTAGAACTCTAAAATCAATTTAGAATTAAATCAGTGCTGCTGCCACCATGCATCAAGTTTATAAGACAGATCATTTTAGGCATCAGAGGATTTTTGCTTTAACTGACCAGGTATTTTGAGATCACATGTAACGATATTTATGAGAAGTTCTTTTTTACTCGGGAAAATATACTGTCTGCATTTGCTATGGGTCAAGCTGGGATTTTTTTTTTTTCATCAGTCACCCAATCCTAATTCTAATAGAATACCTCTGAATAGTTTTATACTAATAACTGCTCTGTAGAGACTCCTGAAATTATAATATATTAAAGACCCATCAGCCTATCAGAAGAACATGTAATTTTATGTTCATTACTTCTTGGTTCCTGACTATAGAATTTGGATGGTTGCACCTCAATTAAAAGTTGAATCAAAGTTAATATAATTTAAATAAAAACTTCAATAAAAAGTTAAAGTTCTGTTCTTAATAGCATTAATACCCTTTAATGACCGCTACGGTCATTACCACTAGATAACTGACCTTCTTGAACCTCTCTTCACATAGAAACCTTTCTCCCAACACAGTCAATTATTTAGCAGTAATGAGTGCTCTGTAAGAGATTATTGTTTAACCAAGTACCTTGACACACTGCTTTTCCCCCGTTATCTCTATTCTTCAACAAATGGTACATTTTTTATTATTGCAGGCTTTTCAGTTCTGAGGATAGAAGGCTGTGGTCTTATTCTTTCCAATGCAGAAGTTCACCATATAATTGGCAAAGCTTCAGATATAATTAAAATCTTGAAAATTAGGGTGCTATGAAACACTGTTTGTGAGCAGTAAATGTGGCCCTGTAAGACAGAGCAGTTCTAAGGGCAGATTTGAGATACCTAGGGATAATGAGGAACAAAAAGAGAAATATCGTTGGGAATGAAAAGATACAATTCTATAACAGTATGTGGAAAAGAAGGAAAAAGAAAAATTAATTATAAAAAGACAGAAAGATTCAGGAGCACAATGGATGTGAAAGGAAAAAGTGAATGAAGAACAAATAAAGGGTGGAGACAAATTAAATTTGGGTGGACATAATGAATTTTCATAAAGAAAGACATTTTTTGGGCAGAGTCTTGGAAGCATTAAATGTTAAAAGATCTTTGTAACTGTAGAAGTGTGAGCATTACTGGTTCAGTGAGCTCAACACAAGTCTGGAAGACAAAACTGCTGAATTCTAATTCCAGCTGGCCTAATGACTCACCTTGTGCCTGTGGGGAAGGCTCTTCCCCTTCTCCGCCTCAGTTTCTTTCTTTACAAAAATTATCTTTTCTCAAAAAGCACTATGAAGTTTACATATGCTGTGTTTCAAAAATACCAAGCAATAATAGTTACTAATGCCATTAACTATGTCTTTTTAAACGTATCTCTCTTAAAAATGTCAGGCAGGTTATTTTCAAGATTTAATATAGGATTCATGAAACACCTTCCAATTCAAATTCTTGGATTGAGGTATCTCGAGCATTTTGCACCAATTCAGTTAGAAATACCTTATTCTTTTTTCCTAAAAGAAATCTTGCCTGATCAATTTAAGAGAGCAATATTCTAATCAGTTTATTTTGAATGTTCTGATTATTCTTTTACCTCTTCACATGAAGTGTGCTATGGTCAGGCTGTGGAACAAAACCTTATAAATCTAGTAGAAATACCATTGTGCTATACTTAGAAACAAGATAAAAAGTGTCAGATATTTAAAACCTGCATGGCACTGTTGTACATTACTTCCTGTGTGAGAGGGTCTTTTGGTACGAAACACATGCAAAAAAAAGTCCATCTAATGCCTTAAAGCAGTATATAGAAAAGAATGTCCTAAATTAGTCCTTTGCTCATTTGACAGCAGAAAATATCTTTTAATGTCCTGGATGGATTTCCATCTGCTTCCTTTCCTTAGAAAAAAACCTTGAAAATTAAAACATGGGGGAAAGCAATACATTTTTCTGTTATCAACAATGCTGCTATTTAAAAGACAGCACATGAGAAAATTCTTCAAATTGTTTTTCTACATTAATATTCCATCTCCTAAAGCCTCACCTTTTTTTCATAGTATATCTATTACTTCATTGAGGGTCCTCTGTAATGGAGCTACCTTTCTGAGCAAGGGGACAACAGAGAAGAACAGGGAAAGGGCTTTCAAAGAAAAGTTCTTATTACTTACCTTCTATCCTAAATGAGTTAAGCTAGATTTTTTTATTAATGAGAAGACTGTAGGAAAGTATAATATTCTGTTCAGTTCTGGAAAATACTGCAGGTAGGACTGCTGTATATAGAGCCTTGTCAACTAGGCAGTTTACTACCTTCGAAGAAAATGGAGCAAGAAGGATTTTTTTTTATTTGTGTAAAATATATTGTTCTTCCAGGCTGTAGTGAAATAGTTTCTATTTAATTGCAGAGAAATCCTAAGAAGGTTACAGCAGTGAAACATTAAAATTCTAAGGGCAACTAATAACATTAAAACTTTATAGCCCCAGATAGAATAATTTAGACAAAAACAACATGAACATATGTTTTGTGTAATAATAACAAACATTTATAGCTGTCAAGAGAGAAAAACACAGGTTTATGCACACCTTAATGGCGTGCATGGGTGAGCATGAGTATATTTAAAACATAATATATTACAAAATTGACAGCAGGCATGACTCTTCTGGGTACTATGTTAAATCAATGAATAAATTACCAAAAGTGTGTTGTGGCTGTTTGGATGTGTAATTGAGCTTAACGTATGTAGTGTTATTTCAAAAGAAACTATTCAAGGAGTTTCTAGACCAATCCACTCTGCATCTTTACTAAGCTGTTTACAAATAACAATAAATGAAACTGTCTCACAGTAGGAAGGAAGTTTAGTTATATGCATTACGTAAATGGGGGAAAAGTTAATTTTAATATGTTTTTCAGGAATTAAACCCAAACTTATTATAATATTGCTAGGATTCACTGAATTGGAAATCAGCATTTTTCGTGTTCAGTTTTAGATTTATTTTAATTAGCTGATACTTTACAAACAAAAATGTCTCAATACATGTCAAGAAGAAGTCCACTGAGATAAATATGCGTGCTTCATTCAGTGTCTGTACTGGAGACTAAGAATCAATGCCCAAATAAATGAACTAACAAAAGGATGAACTTAAATATACAGTTTATTTCCTTAATATATTCCCTGTCCAATATTTAAAAACGTTTTGTTACATTAGAAAAGCGTGAAATTAACTTTTAAACCTTATTGTTGTGCACTACTTAATAACAAAAAACCCACAGATTTGCGAACCAACTTAATTGTCATATTTGAAAAAAAAAAATGGGCACATATGTCTATTCCTTGTTTCAGGGCTGTGTAAAAGAGAAACTTATCCTATTTTCTTCCATCTGTCTTTATATTTTGCAGTTCTAATAGTATTGGGTTATCATACAATGCTCTAACTGCGTGCACCTCAAATCTAAGATAGGAAGCGCAGCCTGTACAAGTTAATACATGCACTTAATACCCTTGCAGTCTCCAGGAAAATTTGCCAAACCAACAGTGAGGACAAAAAAGACAAGCTGACCTGATCTCAGTCACCTTCCTCTTGCCTCTTTCCTCCAAACTGAAATGACTGTCCTCAAATGTAAGCAGTCATAAATACATCATTCTAAACTTCTCCTGCATATCATAGCTTTAATTCATAGTATTCAAGAACACGTAGTGCTGAGCTCTTAAGCAGGTCTGAACTCTTTCCTTTGCAATTTTCTCTCTCTTTTCTCAACATTTTTCTCCATTTCATAAGGGATGATGTGGACTGTCAGCATCATCCATACTTGCGAATTTCTTAGGGCTCATAAAGCAAGGATTAAGGCATTCTGTGCTAAATGCCTGTCTCCTTTCTATAACATGACTGTAAAGAGGAAAAATAGGATGAAGAAATGAAGTGTACATGCCCAGATGAGATATTCTTTCTCTCTGGCGTGGTGATGGTTCATAAAGCATGCTATGGGGCGATTATAAAAGAATATGGCACACCACCTGTCTCCTGGTCAGAAAACCCATTTTACATTTAAAGCCATCTTAGGTTAACTGTCATTAACATTTACAGTTGCCCATGGGATAAGGCAAAGTACACTACTACCACACATATTTTTGTTGCAGTTACTTCCAGGTGTTTAAGGAACAAGTCTAAATTTCTAAATGCGATGCAGTCCCCATTGTATCTCCCCCATTAGTTACACTACTTTGGATAAGTATAATTATCATGAAATGAGGAGCATCTGAGATACTTTAAGAAAGGCTTAATTAAAAATCCAGACAAAATACTAAAAGAAAAAAATTTACCCACAAGTTACTAGACCTTACATACAAATGTGTACATGTTTTTGCCATAAGCATCTTGCAGTCTTTTAATACATTAGTCTAAATTTCACCCAATGATCTACTGAAAAGGTAATTTTTTTTTTTCATAATATAGATACACATAAAGAAGTCAGATCACACAACACTCAGCATCATATTCTGTTGCCTTCTAATAGATTGGCTTAAAAAACTAGCAAAATCTGTAACATCACTTTGAATTTAAAGTTTAAATATATTCAAGTATACTGTGCCACAAGAGATTTAGGAATAAGTCAGCTTTAAAATGCAGGATGTCCAAGTAGATTTTTTCCTTCAAACATTGTTTTACCTGATTTTCCTTTTGTGACCACGCCAGTGAAGAACAGCTGCTTTAAGTAGAGAGCTGAGACTAGAACTGAATGATTCTACAGATTAAATCATTGCTAGAAGATATTCTGAAAGACTAAAATAAGAAGTGAATTGAAAAAAAAAAAAACGGAAAGAAAAGGAAATGCCACCAAATCATGATGAACGTAAACGTAATTAAAATACTTTGAAAAGAAAAAAAACACGCAGAAGATAAAATTTACCTTTATCTTAAAATATCTTTGTTCACATCAATGTTTCTTTTGTTCTCTGTTACACATTGAATCACTCTCAGACATCAACCATAACAGCAAAAACTCAAATACCTAACTGATAATTAAACACAGTAATATTTATAAGAAGTTAGTTTATTCTGCAGATAGGAACACTTAATTTAATCCACAAATACAATGAAAGTAAAATTTCTTTTTAAAGATCAGAGGAGTGCCATGCCAGTCACTCTTCAATAGAATAAAGCAGTAATTTTTGTTTTCAGACCAGTAATACAGTTTAATAAAATGACTAAGTTAGAATGCTATTAAGAGAAGCCACAATCTTTAGTCATGACAATTAGCAATAGCATCCACATTGAGATGTCATAGAAGACTGTATCAAAAGGCAAAAAAATTTCAAACATGATTGTTTTTAAAAAAGCAAAACATGGTGGAATGTTTTGGCACCAAAAGAAAAAAAAAGTACAGCAGACAAGCACTCCACTGAGTCCCGCACTACCAGAAGTACACAGGATGAGAAGCATGAGGTGATATTACATTGATACTACTAGAGCTAGAAAAACTGAAACAGACTAGTAGAGAAAGTAGATGATAACTTTTTAAGTCCAATGCCCAGATCTTATGCCACATCATCTGAAAAATCCAAAATATTTCTCGTCGTGATGACTGGTAAACAGCACAGGAGTAGAAGACACATTCAAACATTACTATTGGATCTGACCATTAGCACGTTTGTCAGCAAGTCAGTTCCGATGTCCATGGAGTGCCAGCTTTCAGTGCCCCTACACTGCCATCTGGGCCTGACAGGCAGTGAACCCTGTGAGAAGAGTCTCCCCACACACTCCTGTGTTATATTGCACTTGTGATCATGGTGAAATCCTCAACTGTTTTGAAGAGCAACAGATGGCAGGGAGGCAGAGAGAACAGGAATAAGATATGAGGAAGCGAAGTTATCCAAAAAGATCTGAATTTCAATCGATTTGCTTCATTAGTGATCACTATCTATAAATCTAATCACAAACGGTGCATGAATACATTTTCAGTCAGATAGGATTCCTTCATTTCACTTGTTTATTTATTAATTTATTTTAGGATGGGCCATCAACTTCTGAATTCAAACTCAAACAAAACAAAACAAACAAAAAAAAAAAGCAAAAAAAAAAGCTCTGTTTCTGCTGTAGCTCTGAAACCTTGAATGAGCACGTGGGATTCTGAGCCCACATAGAAAAGGAGACAAGTAATAGCTCTGACAGGCTATCCCAGAAATTTCTGCTTCAGAGAGGAAGATGTTGAGTTTTCAGAAAAATTAATCTCTGTATTTGTGTGTGCATGTTACTAAAAGTTATTAAATGTGGATTTCTCTGGAAATCTGAGAAACGTGAAACAATAGGCAGACATGAATAAATGAAACCTTCCACCAATATTTACTGCTGAATCTTCTGTTAAAAATAAAAGGACAAAAATGAAATGACTGGGGGGAGAGAGCAGAACGGACAGATAGTGGCAAAATAGAAAATCAAGCCTTTGAGTGGTTAACTTAGTTTATGTCATTTAAAATAAATGTATGAATACAGGCCAAATCCAAGTAGGATTTTTACCTAAATAAAACGTGTCAGAGTTGGCCCTCTTATGCATATGAAATTAAAACAGCCTAACACACTTTCAGGGTTTCAGATAATAATGTTCAAAGACTCAAACAGCATTATAAGAAAATTTGCCCCTTGGGCGTATGTCAGTTTAAATATCTGTTCTCATCAAGTTCTCAGTCGTGCTCTTGTTCTCAGTGGAGTGATTTAGATTTAAAACATCTTTCAAACTGAACTTGATCTATGTTTTAATAGAAAGTAGCCTTCCTCGCTCCTGAAGTAAAAAGATCATAATTTATTTGCTAACTATGTAAGCATAACTGTTTCTGCTAACACTGATGGCTGTTAAAGAGCATACACTTGCCAAAAGTAATCAATGTACAGTATGGAGAATCATCAACGTGTAAAAATTAGAAGCATGTTATCAGTAGAATATTACAATATGACTTTTGATATTTTGCAGTAAGTTTTATAATATGTTGGTTAAAAATGCACCTCCATTTTATAACAGGACTGAATATTGTGCCTAATAGTACATACAAGTTAGCTGCATAAAATATGGCTTTTAAGGTGTGTCTCTCTAAGTTTTACAGCTGGTAGTGAGTTCAATAAACCGCACATAAAGTTACTTTTATATTCACTAGGAAAAATAAGGAGCTTTGCTACTGTTTTAGATATTTGGTTCATTAAAGATTATTGGAATTATTTTAGATACTAGGGAAAAAATACTGTAATACAGAATTTGCCACAAATATGCAAGGAAGTTGATGTATATATGAGAAAACAACCTCTGTGAGCTAAAATGGGACACATGATTGCTTACCTAAGACTTCAGAGTCATTGTTTCTTGGAAAACTGGCAAAGCATTTGGTTAACTTGTGATACAGAGAAGTTTTACCAGGGCTTGTGTAACCTGAAAGAAGATGTCTAGCATGGAGCTACTGTTCATTTGTCTTTTCTTATTGCACTCCAAACACTGACTGCTTAGCTTCATTCTTTTTTCTGTGAAGGGAGATTCTGAATTAAACACAAAATCCTTCCTCCTGCCCACTAAAAGGCATACGATTAACAGCTCAGGAGAAACAGTTTCCAGTAAACATCAGTGAATCCGCTGTGTGGAAGCTGACAATACATCTAACAGCCCTAAATGCTTTCTTGGGCACCTTTGATGCTTTTGCTTTCCATCCTTTTGGAAAAAACTACGTCTATTTGAAGAATAGAAACCTTTTCAAAACAGAGCTCTCCCAAACAAGTAGCATTTAACATCTTCTGTTAACTGAAAATTACGTCCAAAGGCAGTGGTCAAGTGTTAGCAATCCATTTGCGAGCACATCTGCATAATCCTGCACTTTAGCTGGTAGTTACTATTGCTATATTTTTCTCTCAGAACAATGGATTAGATTCATCCCAGGTGGCCTCAGGAACACAGGCTGTGGATTTCCAGCCAGTGGAGAGAAAGGCAGTGGGGAAGAACCACACATCCTCTTTTCCTGTGAAGCAGCCATCACCACCACGATCCACAGCAGACTCACAGAGGCACAAGAGGAAGCTACCAAGGACATAACTTGATTGACAGCCTTTCCTGGAAGACCTCAGCTGTGCAAATCCTTATGAACAGCCAAACAGAATGTAACATTCTTCCTCTGAAAAAGGAAAAGTAGTTCTGACACCTGCTTCTCACTGGGTGTGTTGGGGAGAAAGCCCTTGTAAAAAAGCTGACCAAGGGAAGGCTTTAAGGTTCAGTTTGCTTATGGCTGTGTTTTGGAAAAAGGACTTCGTCTAATAACCCAAAAATTCAAATTTTATGATCTTGGAAACTTAAAATCACCCCCAAAATTACTAGCTCAGTTGAAGTATTTTAACTAAGCAAGAACTTGTTCAACTACGTAATTCCTTTCCTCAAGGATAGATACAAAATAAAAGACAGAAGAATCTTGACAGATTTAGGAATCCTATTCTCTATCCAATATATCAATTTAAGATTGCACACACTTAGAAACTTAAAAGAAACGTTCTGTACATGAAAGATTACATAGTTACTTTGGGTTTGTCTGGGTTTTTGAAAGCTTCTGTTTAGCTGAAGAAAATTTTTCTTCCAAGTACGATAGAGGTACTTTCTTGGCAAGGTACTGGTTCTGTAAATAAACACCCCTATGCCAGAAAGGTACTAAAAAGTTCTAAAAGTCTATGTTTTCTTTCTATCTATACTAAAATTATCACAAAAAATTTTTCAACTAATTTTCAGAGTCTGGTACAGTACTGTCAGTAAAGCTTTTCTGCTCAGTTGACACAATCACATCTTTCATACACTTCAGTAGATCCCATTTTTCTGTATTTCTTGTTTCTTCCACTAAGACTCGCTATAAGTCAGTCCCATTTAATTTTCCATGATCAGGCTCTCCTTTTACCAGTGCTAGCTTCTGCTACTAAACTTATTCTAAACCAACTTTCTGTTTCCTTTTATTCATTCATTCTAAAATTGTGTGTAGAATTATGGTTTCACCTCTCAAATCTTTCCTGAAGATTCCTTTTGTTATGATGATGGCTAGATCTGTGCACATTCTAGACAATGTCAGTAACATTAAAATTATGTGACTTGTAAAGCAAGGTACTAAAAACCAGCAAGCTGAGGAACTTGAAGTGTCTAGCTGTACTAAAATGCACAAACTGTCCTTTAGCTTGTTTTGATTAGCTTGGAAATTCTCAAGGGGTGTTCTTAATCCTGTATTTGGATACTAATATCAACAGAACTCAGTTGTGTTTTACATCCTCCAGTTAAAGCACCAAAACACAGGTTTATTCCTTGCAAAACCAAAATTTTTTCTATTGATTTACAGAAAGATTTTGTAAAAACACTACCCTTTTTATCCATTTAACCAACTCATACATGGTACAAATCCCCACCACAGAAACTGACAGGTCAAGAATATTGTAACGTCACATATTAAAATACCTAAAGCCAAGCAAAATAATAACCACAATTAATTAGCATCATTTGTTTTTAAGACTGAGATCTTTAGTCTAGACTTCCTATGTTCCCAAAGATTCAGGATTGAAATGTCATGTGAATGATTTTAAACTCTTCAGCTGCTAGGCACAGTAATAGTATTTATATACAGATAGTATTTTAAATATTCACCAATTTAAGAATATGCTTTAATGGCAAGATAGCAGAACTTTCTGTTCTAACTACAGGAAACCACTTCCCTATTACCACCCTTTGAAGTAGTAAATGGTGAACTACAGACTGTGTTATACTTTTCAGAATGCTTTGTAATACTTTTCAGCAGAGAAATATGTTGTAACATATTATGACGTATTTTATCCACCAGTGAAAGGTAGTGAATACTGAACTGTACCCAGAGCCTATCCAGTTGTTCTGAGCAGAAGAGACTAGTACATTCAGCTGAAATTGCAAAGAATTAAGGTGGCAGATGGTAATTACTGGTCCTGGAAGTAAACCGGGGTAAAGGTGGATAGAACTTCAGTTTAATGTCTCATCTATGAGGTGTTGCATTCGTGACGTAAAACTATTGCATGTTTATGTGGGAATGTGGCTCATGGACACATTAGAGGAAAAATACCAACTTTTCTTGTCCATTTCTTTTCCAAGAAGAGACTTGATTAAGCCATGAGATAATGATAGATCAAAATGGCATGTGTATCACCAGATGAAAAGCCCTTTCCATATGTCTACAGGGTCAGGGGTGAAAGTCTGATTTCCATTTCATTATTTTTCAGATTTTTACCGATGATGTGATGGCTATTTACTTGACATTTTATCCCACAGTATTAAAAACATGAGACACAGGATTGAATCCATGAGTCTCATCCTGAGTTTGTGCACACAGAAAATAGAGAAAGAGAGACTTTAAGGTAAATAAACAAATTCCGTTTGAGATGTGGAGTTTTATAAGTCCCTTGCAACTTTAGAAACTCCAGCAACCCAAGCGAAATGATCCTTCTAGTGTATGCTAGTGTATTCCTGCCCTTTCTCTAGAAGCAACCAAGGGGAGGAGAATGAAGGCCGGTTACATATGCTCTCTGACAACTTCAAAGCACTAACCACTACAGTAAAATATATAATGCTGAACACCAAAAATACAAGTTTCAAAGTGGTTATGTAAGTAAAAGCACTAGACTCTGAAATCATGCTCCCTGTTATCTGTTGATAATATTTAAAATTGTCCCAGTAATAAACTTTCCCTATTCTTAAATAATGAAAGGCATCAGAAAAATAATCCTAGTATGTTGCTTTTAATACTACAGCTCATGCATCACATTCATGGATGCAGATTAAAAATACAGAGTTGCTAAAAGACACTGAGAGAAAGATAATTATCTACTCACAAATATGGTATTTCTCTGCACTAATCACAAAGATGCCAAAACATTTCATTTATATATTCCTTTTATATCAAAGTATTAATCTGAAGTAAAAAAGAAAAGACTTTTACCATTCTCTAATCTTTGCTCTGTCTTGCTGCCCATTTCACAAAATCATCCTCATATTAGCAGGATGTAATTGTTCTGGACTGCAGTATTTAGTCCACCCACCAAGTCTGAGACCAATGTTACTATAAAACTGTCTTTAAAGGAGTGTTCCCAGAATCCCAAATTGTGGTATATATTAAAAAGATTCACCAAGTTTTCATTTTTTAAATGAAAATAACTTTTCTGTGTACTGAAGACTGTTTGTTTAGAATGGTTGTAAAAACTGTAAAATTACGTGCAACTGAGTGGGAAATGATCCTGTAAGTGTGGGATGTTTAATTATATATCAAAAGGAAATTACACTGGTTTTCTTTTTCCCTTTATGCAGAGGTTTGTTTAATCACTTCAAACTCTGTTACCCTGAGCCATTGACGATTTCTGTGATTTTTTGGTTACTTTATTAAATGCATTTTTACTTCTTCCTCTAATACTCTTCAAATGCTTACTGCTTCTGTGATTTACCCCACTGCAAGTCCATTATAGAGTTAACATGCTCTTCCCAAAAGTCTTTTTTCACCTGAGACAACTTAGTCAAATTTCAGTGTTCTAAGCTTTAGGCCCAATGTCCTAACCAGTTTGATTCTTGTTTCTCTGAATCAGGAATGGAAAATTAGAGATGTTTTTCAGTAAAACAGCAATTATTCTGGAAAGAAACTTGTCCAGAAATACAGACTATATATTTGCAGAGTACACCATTATTCTTTTAACCTACCAGCCTTTAGGTTCTGATGTTATGCTCTGAGTCATTATCAAAAAAAAAAAAACCCAACACTTAATTAAAAAATTTACTTGCAGAACAAAAATATCCAGATCCAAAAAATTATAGTCATGAATTAACTGTACAAATGCATGCAGGGAACAGGACTTATAACTGACCCTAAGAATACTATTCCATAAAATATTCAGTGAAGGAGAATGCCTACTATGGGAAAAAGCTGTTAAGATTTGTATGCTTTTAAAGGGTATCAGTTACAGGATTGATTTGCAAGCTCTTCAGAAAACCATGAACCTTTCCACCAAATTATGACTTAAACAGATCAAGGTAATATTGGGGCAGTAACACTCACAGCCACTATAGATAAGAAAGCACATAATGCTGGTTTGCAATACCATTCTTTACCGTTCATGGAAAGCAATGCTGTTCCAGTAGGGCTTTCCTGATGGAGAAGTGGCTCAATTGAAGACATCACTTACAAAACAAATGGTCTGAAACATCTTCAAAAGGTGAAAAAATGCAAGACACACACATATATGAAAACAGCCCTCCTATTTCCAGATATTTTAGAATATTACTTGCTGTTTCCATCAAGACAAAACATGTACTGTAGCTAAGTGTCTCAAAATTCTAAAGGAAAGTCAAGTATATAGTGTCATGTATTAATTATAATGCTAGAGCAGTACTTGTTGGAATGTGTCATGGCAATTCTGACATTCATTTTTTAAAGGTACTTGTCAAGGGAGAAAGAAGACAAAACTATATCCTTCAATTTAAACTGAATGTCGTCACCAATTCTTTATTTATAAAAATGACAAAATAATAGTTGTAGTAAAGACTTAAAGAGATCTCAATGTTTTTATAAGTTCTTTCGGAGAATGCAATACATTAGAAGTTCTTAGGCATCAGAAATGTCTAAATTCAATCCTAAGTCTTCTATAGCAATCACTATAAACCTCTATGAAACTTACATACAATAAAATGAAAAATTTCCTAAGCAAAATCTGAATTTTTTAATACAAATGTTGACAATGTATTTCTAGAGTTCAGAACATCTCTCTCCTTCTCCCACTCTTCACTGCTCTTATAAAAGATGCCATAGTGATATCAAAATATGTTTTAAAAAGTCCGAAGGGAAAAGTTTCGTAGGGTCTTTGAAATTCCTCCTTTTCCTATTTCTTTACAGATTTCTAACACCAACACTGTTTCTGTAGTTTCTCAAAAAAAAGCAAAAATAAAAATACCCTCTAGGTATAGTCTTTAGATTTTCTGTTATACTTCTCAGGTTCCTTTTGGCTTTTGAAAGAAATGCAAACTGAAAGCTACAGTTATATTACCAACTGTATTTTAGTTTTAGTTAATCTTTTAGGTGAAGAGTGGATGGTATTTGCCCACACTCCTGCCCACACTTACAAGAATCATATAGAGATGTGATTTAATCAATTAAATAACTGGAAAATATTTCATCAATTTTTTTGTCTATTTTTTTAATTTAATTTTAGGCACCAAAACAAACAAACAAACAAAAAAGCATTGCTTCTGATTCCTATGTCTGTAAGGAAAAGCATCAGGCAAGGAGCTACCATCTAATCTATAAGAAAAATTTGCTGCAACATAAACCCTATCTCCATTTATCCCCTTTTAAGTAAAGATTTGAATAAAATTCCTCCAAGCTAGGGATTCCATAATTTTCATAACAAAATCAAGCTGAATTTTAGAATACTTTTTACATGACAATGCTGATCAAGCAGTTAAACTTTTGGCCATGGATGAGTAAAGCTGTTCAGAGATATGGGATCATTTATTGTCTGGCTAAAAAAATAATCCTTGAGCTAACCTGCTTACTTTAACAGACCTACTTACAAAATCAAGTATTGCTCCACCACTAATTCCTAAAGGAAGAGCCCAGAAGCATTTTCCACCATGAAAGTGATGAGAGATATCAGCTCAAATTTTGTCTCCTGCACATATGTGTTTTCCTGTATTTTTATGTCATTGTTGCCCTTAGCTCTTCCTCTAAGTTCATTCTTGCTATGTATAATTATGGTACGAAAACACCCAAACTTTTCACATAATCCTAGCCAAGAGTTACTCAACAAACTATGCTCTAGGAAACACTGAATAGCAATGCTAAGAATTGTCTAGCATCAGAATCAAAAATCTACTCAGCACAACCATCTCTGTTATTTCTAGAAAAAAGAATCATGATTTTTTTTTCTTTACATTTCAACCTGATGAGTGTTGAGGTGTTGAGTTTTTTGATTGCTCTGCTGCATGTCCTTTGCTTAAGAAACACCTGTGCTTACTATGGGTGGTAATGAAAGGTCATGGACCCTAAGCTCGAAGTTTCTGCTATGTGTAGTATCCCTACACTGCTTGCACCAATTTGAATAAGAATGATCTGTATTTAAAATGCTCTTGCAAATATTAAGTTTGGCAACTGGTAAGTACCATAGCCCTCTTTAATAATTAATATTCACGAAATGATGATAAGTGTCAATACCTTGCTCTTAAAGTACTTGTTGCATTCAACACAGGCACTACTATGGACAACTTAAACTCAGAGCAGAAAGATTTGTGAAAAGGCTTATGACCTTCTTCCCACTACAATGGCCATCCCCTAATTAAGCAATGCATCTGATAGTCATTAACAGGAATGAGATAATGAATCACTTTCTCTCTTCTTTGCTAATTTGCTGTAACCAAGCGGCTAATGGATGTCAGAGCTGAGTGATTGCACTGATTATAGTGATTTATAGTTGCAACAAAACAATTTAAAACCATTCTGATTATTCATGTTAAAGATGCTTTATGTTTTGTTTACTAAATGTTTTATGTTCCCCCTCATGCCCCTCTACACAGAAGAAGACAGGTTTTCCTGGAAAACTTGAAAGTTCTAAGATTTTTTTATTGTTTCAGAGTAAGGCATTTCATTTTGTTTATAAAAAAAAGGTTTACCCAGTAGAAATGAAAAGCCTTAGGGTGGAAAGAAAACTTCAGTGGTGCCTAGTTCAAAAGAAGGCGGAAATAAGAGGAAATAAGGCAAACTTCAAGCCACTTACCTTAGGGCTCCCAGTCCCTTCCTCATTCTCTGCAGACACATCAGTAGCCAGTATCTCTGCTTTGATGATATCCAGAGCCCTAAGAATCCAGCTGTGTTGCCGTTTGATTTGCCTCTGTAGTTCTTTCCATTGACTTGCAATCATCTGCAGCATGTCCTTCAGTCCTTCTCCACAATGAAGGGGTAAAAAGTAAAAGCTGTAAACTCAACAGCATCTTTAAACATTATCCTTTATTCAAATAATTAGCAGGATGTTTAAAATAATAAATGCAACAGGAATTTTAATATGTTTTGTCAACAATAAATCCAAGCATTACTATAGTTCATACTGCAAAACAATGCTGTAGGGTCAGACATTTCTCTTAGTCATCATTAAATTTTGATTATACTTCCACTGACAATTTTGAGAGAAAAACTCCACAAAAACTGCCATTTCTCTGCAGTAGGGAACACTGTGGTAATCTCCCCCTCTAATATCTAGTCTTTGTCTTGAAACATTTTGTAACATTCCAAAGACATTTTTCTTGCCTCCAACTTCTTTAAATATTTAAATTACCAATTTCTACATCTATGGTGACATGCACTACTCTTCTTTGCTATGGCTATCTTTTTGGAAGTATACATAGAAGTCAGTAATTTCCTATAGCTTTCAATTTACACAGATCTGTCTGATGCTGTGAAACAACAGAGGTACACATAACATAATCAGAAAACAGTAGACCAAAGAATAACTTTAACGTGGATGAAAAGCATGCTAAGTAGGCCAAAATTAAGATGGCATTCTGTAGCAGTATATGCTGATTAAAACCCTATTATCAGACAAGTCACGCAAACATCTGAAAATATAGGAGGTAGTGGGGATAAAGAGAAATCAGTATATCTCTCTCCTTCCTCTCCATTTAGGGCCTCTGCAGAAAAAGAGAAGCCTACCTACCCAAAGGAAAAAGGTACTTTTAATTTTAATCTAGTCCTCATGAATATATTTAAATCAATGTAAGAATTAGTTTAAGTGGTAAAATAAAGCTTTACCAATGCAATTACCCATGCAGAGTATGTAAATACATATATATATATATTTGAAATCCTAATTCATTATCTTAATGTTATTTCCATAGCACCTACATCAAAGAACATGTCAGTGTGAAGTTTTCAGTGATGTGATTTCAATTGAAACTCAGCTGAACAGCAAGACCAAAATAAAATGAACAGACTATTTGCAGGCAGTATTTCATTTTATAAGTATCACTGCATTGTATGCAGTATATGAAACATTTATAAATCTTGAAGGTCAATCTGATAATGTAAATATTAATAATACATAAGGAAGTGAATATATGCAGTAATTTACAGCAATGCTTCTTCATTCTTTAATAGTCTGGAGACATAAAGCCTTGCAATATTTCAGAAGGATTTACCTGATTTGTGAGATACAATAAGCTCAAGAAGTTGGCGTCCTTCTTCTACCACTGCTTCTTTTAAAGCACAGTGGCTATCTACATTCAACTTAAAACTCTGAAGAAAAAGAAAAAAAAAAAAAGAAAAAAAATAAGAAAAAAAGAGAGAGGAAAAACCTCAGCATCAGACATTGGAGAGGCAGTTATCATAAAACACAAAATTACTTGCTGCTTTTTATCAAGAACCACATCCCTATTTACCCAATAGCCAAACTAATTTGTGATACTAAAAGCTATTGATATTTTGGATCTGGGCTCAAAATGTTTCCATTAGATCAGCAAAGTGCATCTGTGTTGAAACAGCTGACAAATCTAGACATTCATTAGGTTTTATGAAAAGTCACAACCCGTAGGCTATATCTGGAGTAAGAGTGTTCTATAAAATACACTAAATTTATGCCACCACATATGAGCTCTGTTTTTTTCAGATTTCTTTGAAATGTTGGTGATAGCACTATTTATGAAACCATAAAAAAATTACAGCATTGAATATATTGGCCTTATGTGCACTCATACAAATCTATTAATACTGTGTTCCCGAGTTAATTCTCACATTCATTTTCAAAGAACAAATCAGTCTACTTTAGATCTTTGGATTCTTAAGGTGCAGAGAAAGTATATTTCAAACATTTTTCACTAATATTTTTGTTAGTTTACAAAGGGTGTCTGCTTTAACAGTCAAAAATATTTTCCCTCCTTTTTTATTTTTACAAATTACATTAAAATATAGTAATAAAGAGAGAAAGTAGAAACATGATATAAGTTATACTGTTTAATACACCAATGGTAACTTGAATATTTTTTTTTAATTATTTGCCAAAGTTTCTCACTGTACTTGCCTGTAAGAAAGAGAAACAAAATACAGTAGAGAAAAGGGTACTTGCTGTATTTAATCATAAATTGTGTGAATTTCTGAACACAGATGTGCAACACTTTTTCTTTTTGAAATATCTATGGAATAAATGGAAATGGAATATGACCACTTGGAAAAAAAGAGCTTTTCCTTCTCTTGAGAATGAGTTAACTGGCAGAGATGAAAGGACACTTTGCAAGTGCACATTTATACTCTCCAAATGCTAGTGACCATGCTAATACTGGAGTAGCAGATACCACAAAATACTCTAAAGCCATCAATTTTTAGGGAAACAAACATTTTCTTTCTATCCCAACCCCTGCAGACAGCCTGATTGACATAGCAGAAAATAATATTGCCAGAACTGAAATAAAATGAGATACTTTTACTGTATTTGTCAGGGTTGAAAGAGGGATGTTGCTCTGACACTCTTAACAGTCTCAGGCAGCATTGTAGCTGACAGTGACAGAATGTTTTTGAGAATTCTCCATTCAAATAAAGAGGAATAAACAGGAATTTGGCTACCTTCAGCATTTTGTGTAGTCCAATCTCCTTGTATGGACATCTGAATATACTGGTTTGTACCAGCTGTTGAACAACTCTGTCAGCCAAGAGAAGTTAAAAGCGAGAAAGGATGCCTAGTTTATGTCTGTCCCTTTCTTAAATCTAGAGTTTTATGAACCCAAATCTAGAAGTCCTTTTTCCTTCGTAAGAGCATGTCTGAACAAGCACTGACAATATTTAATTTACTGTTTACTTAAAACAGGCTTGTACTGAATAGTTTGTAATCATGCACTTCACAGGAAATGCACTGTGCGTGTGTCTCACACAGCAAAAGAGAACCTAAAGGACCTGAGAGTAGGTTGTGTAATTTCATATAATTGAAGTCGAGTATAGATGCAGCTGGATTTGGCAGTGTCTCGAGATGATGTGGATGTGTTTGATAGGAAAATTGGAAAAGATGAGGTATTCTTTTTCATTAGGAAAAAAAAAGAGACTTGCTGTCCTAGAAAAGATTCATTTAACATAATGCACCAGTTACTACAATACAGCTTGATTTTCAGGTGCACCTATTAACCAGTAATAATGTTAAACCGAAGAAGCAAAATATGATGAATAAAGATGGGGCCAAACTTTAGAGGTTTGACTAGCAATATTCTCCTCGTGCAAAATTCTTATTTTATGGATAAATTATGTGTGGCACAAATACCATGAACATACATGAAATTTAGTGGAAATAAGCTTTTGTCATCACATAGGCATCATGTCATAGCTTAATCCCAGCCAGCAACTAAGCACCATGCAGTCTCTTGATTACTGCCCCCTCAGTGGGATGGGGGAGAGAATTGGAAGGGTAAAAGCTAGAAAGTGAGTGGGTTGAGATAGAGACAGTAGGGAAAACAAAAGCCACATGCACAAGCAAAGCAAAATGAGGAATTCATTCATCACTTTCCATGGGCAGGCAGGTGTTTAGCCATCCCCAGAAAAGCAGGGCTCCGCTATGTGTAACGGTTACTTGGGAAGACAAATGCTATAACTCCAAGCAACCCCCACCTTCTTCCTCCTTCCTGCAGCTTTATATACTACGGAATGCAATATGCCTTTGGTCAGTCTGGCTCAGCTGTCCCAGCTGTGTCCCTTTCCAGCTTCTTGTTCACCCCAGCCTACTTGCTGGTCAGGTGGCACGAGTTGCAGAAACAGCCTTAATGCTGTGCAAGCACTGCTCAGCAGTAGCTAAAACATCCTTATATTGTCAACACTATTTTCAGCAGAAATCCAAAACATAGCCCCATACTAGCTACAATGAAGAAAATTAACTCTATCCCAGTCAAAACCAGAACACATTAAAAAGAAAGAACTATTCATGTAAGCATAAATACAGAGGCGAAGGAAACTGCCAGTTGATGTAGTCAAGTATGAGTTTTGAATTTAAAATTATATACATGTATATAATTTCTTACAGGTGGTAATTTCCTAAGAAAAATGAATAACTGGACAAAGAACACTGGAAAGAAGAGCCCTCAACCAATGCTCAAGGTTCCTCATACCTGAATGGCTGAAAATGTGACAAAAGAAAAAGACAAGAGTTGAAAATGTAACAAATATTACATGTATATACAATGGAGAGAGGCAAATTTGCACAGCTAAGGATAAAATCAGACCAAATATTTGGAACTGAGGAAGACCTTCAAACACAAGGGTCCTCTCCCATCCTGGATGTTTCCTGTCCCCTACTGTTTACTTATGGCATTTGGAAAATTGTAACTCTAACAGCATGTGACCCAGGTACTCTGCTCCCCTCCTCCTCTGATCTTCCCCGATAATGCATCTGAAGGGAGGAAAGGAGAAGAGGAGGGAAGTCAATTAATCAAAGCCATTTTTCCAGACACATTTGCAGCTATAGAGGAGTCTAAATATCACACGTGAGCACATATACATTATGGAAAATGCATGTGCATTGGCCTGACAGCAGCTTTTTAAACAACACATTAATGTCATCCCTCACACTACAGTGTATATAATGTAGTTTACAAGCTGCAACAAGCAAAATTTCCTTATGTGGTTCTGTGCACTTTTCCCAGTCACCATGTACCTATATATAACTATCAACTGTTCTTATTTAGCAAGAAAGGAAAAGTGAGGCAGGAATCATGCAGTTTTAGAAAAGCTACAGAACTGTAAACAAGAATAAAGACTCCAAGAGTGTAAATACAAAGCCCCAAGAGTGCTATCTTCTGTTGACGGCACAGGGGCAAGAGCTCAGCCTTCACAATATGAAGCTGTCCCCTGATTTTCAGAAAACTTATTGATCTACCAGACAACAATAGTGCAGAACCTCCATGAGGAAAAAAAGCATCATCTCCTTATCTGTGCTGGACTGTAAAAATAAGAGAGCACTTTCCCAGAATATAATAATCTCTCCCTCTCTTCTTATTTGTCTTTATAACTGGGGATGAGAAAAAATTGTTTGAAAAAAAAATTACCTTGATATTCCCCATAGGATTTATTTTATTGAGGTAGCTACTTATATTTAGGAAACTCCTACTGAGTACCTATCTTACACTATGTACATATTGAGCTCTGATATGCAACCTTTTGCTCTTTTGTAACCCTCCATTCTTAGAAAGTCTTTGTAATTTGGTAAAACACAATCTGGGTCTTGACCTATTTACATCTGCAGTAAGGACAGACAACTAGCAATTGGTTTTGGTTTCCAGAGGCACAGAGACTTTGCATAAGAATGATTTTTTTTATTTTTTTTTTTAAGTCATAATATATCCAACTAACTGTTTCCAGTATACTGTCTCTGAAACACAAAACAGCAACTAGGTATCATGTTAACATACAATATAAATATATAAATACAAATATAGTTTGGATGACACAGCAGTTTACACCTATTGCCACATTAAGACACTGTATTAAAAGAAATATTTCAATTTTCTCAGTCAAGCATACTATTAACATGTGGGGTGTACTGGAGTACACATGAAAGACACTTTTCTTGAGGTTCATTTATAATGTTTATAAATAACTGAAAGAAATATCACTGCTTCTAGGGTGTTTATTTTGTAGAGCAATGGTAAAGACAATTAAAAATTATCTGACTGTCCTGGATTCTATGATTTCAGAATCTGAAAAAGAAAGCTTAATTTAAAATTTCCTAGTGGCATTTTGCATTTTTTGAGAAATGTACAATATTACCAAAATATGGACTTCTATATTTAGGTACAGTAGAATGTATGTTTTGTCTAAGAATGTAGCACTTTTAATTATAACACTCACTGTGACAGATACAATTTAGAGTGAAAATTAGAGTGATGGGAACAGTTTCTGATGGAAAAGTTATGTGATTCTTTTGACTGAGACAACCATAGAAGGATAGCCAAACTCCCACAAATATCATCAGAAATCTTATGTTTTGGAGATGGAGACAGTTTAAACATGCAATAAAGCTCCAAGAAAATGAAATAACAAAAGTGTGCAACTTATTTGTTAAATATATGCTATATACCAATGATCAGCCAGAAAAAAATATATTATTTTGAAAATTCAATTTTATTTTTTTTAATTACCACATTTTATTTGTCATAAAAGGAATATTACTTAAAACAGTTCTTGAAAATTTATTCTTATATGCTTCATTTACGGGTACTTTTGCCGGTCCTGACCTTCCCATAACTTGTTCTGACAAAATACCGAGATATCAAGTACTGAATTCAACTTTTGGTTATGGTCTTTCTTCCATTTTTATTTTTTTTTTCCCTTTTCTGTTTAACTTGAGGAGTTCTGATGACACAGATTCTATTTGGTCAGTGCCTACTATTTCAGTTAAGAATTTGAGTAAATAATTTAAGAATTTGAATTAATAACCTAATGTAACCATGTAATAACCAGGTGGTATTTTCAGATTCATGAACACTACCTACCAATGATATTCAGTGTATCAAAAAAACAACTAATACATAAGTTGTCCTTATATTAACAGGCAACTGGTCACACTCTCAGCGTTTAGGAAGGCCTCATATTTTTTTTAATCAGGACTATAAAGCTTGCTTACTATTAAGTAAGTATTACTAGGATATGTTTTCCTGGGAACTAAATATTACATGTGAGATGGTTCCAGTCAAAGTCTCCTTTGTTCACATTTTCCATAAAATCTAGGTGACTGCAAATAATTTTTTATTTTCTTCTTTTAAGCTGTGTTTCCATCTGAATGATACTCTACCTGTTAAACAGAACACAAGCACTATGGAAATGCTTTATGTAGCTCCATAGTCAAGACTGAGTTTTACCACAATAGCAGAGATTTCACTTTTGCTTTTTAAAGACAACATGGGGTATCTCATGCCACTGGCCTCTGTAGGCAGATAAAAATGGCCAAAATAACAATATTGCTGTCTATGTTGATTCACAGTATCAGGTTACAATCTAAAATGCCTTTAAAATTGACATAAAACTGATCTGGGAACCTCCCTACTAAAATCCCATAATCATCGCATACTAGCATAATGCCACTGTAGATGTAGATCAGTTGTAAGATGATTTAACTGCTCAGATAATTTCTCTGTGTAAGTTTATCATTCATTTAAACATAATATTAACTGAACATTCTGATATCAAAATGCTTAATAATGAGCTAACTACAACAACCCTGGGAATGATTTTGCCTCCTGATCACTTGTACACATTCTCTGTCTTTCACTTGATCTGCATGTACTTTTTTGTCTGGGAGGAATCAGCAACGTTTATGAGGAGACAAAGTGTTGGGAGCTTAGTAAAGAGCAAGTAAAATATGTTCAAAAATGGAAATGGTAGAACAAATAAGAAAAAACCAATACTCACTAAGTGTTAATTAAGAGAAAGGGCCAATATTATCTACTTATATTCCATGACTCTGAACACCAAGCAGAAAGAAGACAGTGCATTATCAGGGGTTAGAGTAGATGAAACTAATGGAATTAAATTAAGAAAGAAAAAATTTAAGTTAAATACCAGTGAAATTTCCACAGAAAGTCAGATCTATTAGATTGTATGATAACCTCTTAAGGAAATAGTGAAAGCCCTGATCCCTTGAGACCATTAAATCTAGACTGGATAAAAATGTGAAAGTAAGGGCTGCAATGCACTGATGGAGCAGTAACTGAGCTCTTTCATATGCCACAGAGTTTGTGATGGGCCAGCAGAACTAAATATGAAGGGCAGGCTCCACTCCAGCAGTTCTATAGTAATTCATACTTTCGTAAAATTACCTCACCCCTTTCTTCTCTGTCACAGCTTCTGCTACTACAGTATTACACAATCAATGTTTTTCCCTTTGTTACCTCGAAAACATGAATAACACAGTCTTCCTCATATTAAATACTTTAGGTCCCTCAGTTTCTGTTTCTCATTCCTCATTGTGTTTGTCATCTCTTAGGTAATTTAGCCAAGTTTTGAATGCATAACTTTAGATGTGGAGAAAAAGGATAGTTAGCCCCACTCTCCAGGAAGCTTATTTTGCAGATTTAGAAGACAAACTCATGTAAATTCTTCTGCTGCCAACTTTAGTCTTTAATTTATTTTCTGTGTTTCAGTATGTAAATTTCTCTTTGATTTTGTGTGTCTAAACGTTTTACATTGTCATAAAAAACCCCAAAAAAACCACCTTCACATGAGGCTTTCTAAATTGAATCACAGTTTGTTTATTATCAAGAGAGAATGAGGAATGGAAGAATGCATGAAGGAAATGACATGGGCAAAACAGTCATACAATAAAACAATCACTAAGTTGCCATAATCATGGTGAATTACACACACAGTCCACTATATACAACAGCCCTTAATAATTTCTTGCCTTCTTGAGCTGCTTCAAAATCTGCAGAAATCACATTCTTCTGACTCCTTGGTCTGCCTGATCTTACACATTTCTAGGTACACTTCTTCTACCTAGAGATACACCACGTCTGAAAACTATCTAATCAGAATATGTCCACATTGTATTGTCCTACCATATGTAGAAAAAAAGTCAACCAAGAGATAACAGCTTTCCACAGCAAAGATAAATTATTGGGACATTTGCAGTCTTAGCAAATATGGAGTTATCAAGGGAAAAACAACATACACATAAGTAGTCTTTAAATATAAATTTACTAACAAACAGACCAAAAAGCACGCTCTGGCATTAAATAACACTATGTAGTTTTAAAACAATCCTTGAAGGATTTTAGCTCTATTCAAATTTCAGGAGAATAAGAAGATGTTTAATGTATGTACAGATAAAAGGTTTTATGCAATTTAAAGGTGAACTAAAACGCCTTCTTAGCAAAATTCAGCTAATAAATTAAGATCTCAAATTATTTACCCAATTCACCTATAGAGTTAAGAAATGGGGGAAAAATAAATGTTATAGGAGATGCAAAGAAAAACCTTTGCCAAGCAAAACCTCCATTCATTCCCTGGATTTTCTATGTGTCTGCTGAATGCTTTGGCATTGCAAACATCAAAACACAGACAGGAATTGTATTACTTCTAGTACTTAAAATGTGAATGATATTATGCCTCTGAGAGACATAGCAGAGAACCCATGGGAGTGGACCATAGCTCTTGGCAGGTAAGTAAAAGCAAATAGAGTTTAAATGTTACTGAAAGTGTGCTTTTTCTTTTTCCTTTGAGATTCTGGCATTATATTCTTTCAATGATTTCCAATCTCAGAATTTTATAAAAATAAATTTCATTTCACTTTCAAAAGCAATTTACTGACTACATCCATATTGATAATACTAGCATACTAAAACTTCAGGCAATAGCATGCATTTAAACAGACATAAAAATTACAACTAACAAAGCCCCTACATAAACTTTATGCAGTTTATTAGTAAAATAAACATTCTTTTCAAAAAATATTTAAAAGTGTTTCAAAAGTTGTTACAGTGATAAATTTCTGTAAAGAATATGACCAAGTTGTCATATATAAAGCTACAAAGCTTCTAAGTCAGAACTTACGTGAAATGCTTTTCACTGAAATTTTCTGATCAAGTTGGTTCAAAGCATTTTATAATGGCAGTTTAATTTCATTATATTATTATGGGCACCAAGTCTCCTCTATCCAAATCATTTCTCCTACAGGCCGGACACACAACCCACTGCAATCCCTAACTTTTAGGACTCAGACTTACAGTATCTGCATTTTGGGATACCTTGGCACCTAAGGCTTTTACACCTTTGGGTGGTGAGACTTGAGAGGGCGTGAACAATTGCAACACTGACAAAACAGGTTGCCCTGCCTTGTCCAGCTTCACTAACAAGTGCAAATGAATTTAAACATTTTCCAAAGTCTAAATGATCTCAGTTTAATGTTCTCAGCATTTGGCCTTGTTTCCTAAGAAAACTATAACGCATATATTTAATACATACTCAGAGGAATATATGATCTGCTATATTAGAACACTGTGTTTTAAGGATCACATTGCTTCCTCTTCCGAAGAAATAAACATTAGCTTAAAAGAATCCTGGATATTGGTGAAAATAAAATCCTTACTTTTTAAACCTCAAACATCATGAATCAAAAAACCCAAAACAACAGGGCAATACAGTTGTTCTCGAGACACAGATCATACTCTATATTTTCATATATCTAGAATACAAGACTTCAAAATCCTCACAAATGATACAGTTCAGATTTTGGGCATTACAATTTTCCCTTTTTTCCTCTGTAGAAGAAGAAGTACTTTAGCATGCCTCTGTCCAGAGATAGCTGCGGCTCTCAGAACCAGAAAAGCTTGGACAGCTTCCCACGGAATGACTTAACAACTAACACATTACAGGCAGGCCCAGCAGAGCTACCTTTTATTATGGGGTCGTATCCCCTTCCTGTGCACAAGTATGCAAATCTGAGGCGGTAGCAAGAATGTCCTGGCAAGGTTTGAACCAATCAAAAACCAAAATAAATGCAATCAAGGTTAGGTACCTATAAATTTGAAAGGGAGGTTTAGAAAAAAGTAGTGCTCTTAAGAGTCTCCAGGAAAATTACAAAGAGTCTATTTCTTATGCTTCAGGCTTGCACAAAATAAACCTCTGGAGTGGTAGTATCTGGTAGCAACAGTGTAGGAGAACAGTAAATGGGCAGTCCTTTCCTTCATTAAAAACACCTACAGTAATAACAGATCTCCATTACAACAGATCTACTTCTGTGCTGCCAGGACCATTATCATGGCCTGCTCCTTCTCCTCACAAAGGCGAAGATTTGTGTCAGCTTCTCGTCATTGCATGACCTTATGGGAAACATCTTTATATCAAGTGCAGTATTTTTGTATTGGTCAGGACAGCAGTGCTCTTATTAGTAGGATATATATCCATTCTCTCTAAGATACCTGATTTTTCTCTTGCTTAGTCTCGGAAAAAATTGCTGAAATTCGAAGAACAGTTCAAACAGTTTAGAAACCTCTATTTTTCCCACTGCCAGCAAGTATCCACTCTCTGGCTTCAGACTATAACACAGGTAGAGCCAAATGTATGAAACTGACAGCAACATTTCCTTTTTATGTTCTCAGACACTTTAAGTCAACAAACAGAAAAACTTACATAGGGTTATTTGGTTTACAGATTTTAAAAGCTGAATACGAGTCACAACTGACAACATACATGTATTCCCTTTGTTTAAGTTTGCTGTCTTACTTCCTATTAAGTCATTTCATTTGCCTGTGAAATCTGCTGAGTTTAGTCTGTGTCTCTGATTAGTGTTTTGCAGACTGCTTCCTATATTAAAGGACATACATTCAGGAATTCATGCATACCCAAGATGCCTTTCAAGATAAAAAAACATAAAATTCAGTTTTAGGCTAAAATAATAGGCTAAAAAAAATTCAAACCAATGTCCTTAGAGAAACAAAAGATCAGTCCGCTCATGGTGCTCAGACTCTTTAGCACTGTCATCCTGAAGACAGTCTCCTATATTTTAAGAAAAATATCTATGTTGGCTGCCATGGACACTGGAAATTCCCATGCAGCAAAAGCACTATACATAACTTACCCATTTCAGAGGCTTTAATGCCTTTAATAAAATTACCATTACCACTGCTACCACAAAGACAGTCAGTAGATTAGCCCAAGGCATGTGTATTTAACCTTATTTTCAATGAGAACAGATATTGAATACTTCTCTAAACTGACATTTTTCAGAAAATGAGATTTTCCAGGGAGATGAGAATGATTATTTTTTCAGACATAGGAAACTTTTTACAAAGAGACAATCAGTTATCATTAAATATCACAGAAGCATCATTACTTCACCAACACGATTTCTTAAATGTGAAATTACAACCTATTTTCTGTATGAAAGCATTTGCTGTTTACAGCTAAGAAAGTGTCGATCCCTGATGTGGCCAGAAACACTTAAAATGGACAGAGAAAAATTCTTATTTCATTTCTCTTTAGATAATAAAATTCAAACCCCCCATATCTTAAGAAAAATTCAGTTCTAGAATGCAAACGACATCTAAATTTCATATACAGAAAGGAAGTAAATGCCAGTGTGAATCATCTTTTCTGATTTGTTTTGAAATACAGTGACGCTTGCTGTATGATATTTTTAAGACTGTAAAAAGTAAAGTAAATACGGTGACTGAGAAGGTTAATATAATGAAAGAATTCTAGGTTAAAAAGAACTTTGATGTGGCACAAAGCTTGTGACTAAACTGGAGTAAAAATTACTGACAGAGGTCTAAAAAGAAAACCAAGAAATTATGATTCATGGAAATTTTCAGTTAGCATATCCAAACCACACTTCGCACTCTAATAGCTACATGCATTCCTAGCAACTTGTACTTTGTACAGAACAATATTTGTTACTCTAGTTTCAACTAAACAGAAAGCATTGTTTTGCCTAAAAAAACCAAATCCAAGAAGCAAATAACTGTTGTGTGAACAATTAATTGTTTTTTCTCAAGGAGGACATCCTCTTCCTTTCTTTCCACAAGTGACAAACAATTCCTCTTTGTGCTATCTGGAAAAATAGGAAACTGCCAGCCGCCATCTTTTCTAAAGATATCTTATATCCACTGTTACAATGAGAGTAAAGTGAAACAATGAGAAAAGCCCTGCAGAGGACTTGGGGATATTGGTGGATGAAAGGCTGGGCACGAGCCGGCAATGAGCACTCACAGCCCAGAAAGCCAACAGCATCCTGGCGCTGCCCTGAAACCAGTGTGGTCAGCAGGTCGAGGGAGGTGACTCTGCCCCTCTACTCTACTCTCATGAGACCCCATCTGGAGTACTGCATCCAGCTCTGAGGTCCTCAGTACAAAAAAGATATGAACCTTTTTGAAAGCGGGTCCAGAGGAGGGCCATGAAAATGATCAGAGGGATGGGAGCACCACCCTATGAGTAAAAGCTTGACAGTTAGAGTTGTTCAGAGACCTTGTGTCAGCCTTTCAGTACTTGAAGGGGGCTTATAAGGAAGATCACAGTGATGCCTGAAATCCTGCAAAACAGACACTCTGCACAAGGTTAATGGAGATAAGATATTACCTTTATTGTGGTTC
>JAWWEW010000165.1:36695083-36715359 GCA_035583185.1 Anabacerthia variegaticeps | reverse complement strand
GTGGCCTTCAGAAGGCCTGAGAAACTTGCCTTAGTAACTCTAAACAACACTTAATATGTGAGCAAGAATCCCTTACTTCCAAAGCTATAAAGATCCATAAAATGCACACCAAAAATACATAAAAATACATAAAAATCCTTAGGCATCAACAGAATCACAGAATAGTTAGGATTGGAAGGGACTTCTGGAGATCATCTACTCCAGCTCCCAAGATAGAAACAAACTTTTTAGCAGGGCCTCTTGTAACAGGACTAGGGTTAATGGTTTTAAACTAAAAGACTGTGGATTTATATTACATATAAGGAAGAAATTTTTCACAATGAGAGTGGGCACAGGTTGCCCAGGGAGGTCGTGGATGCCCATCCCTGGAAACGTTAAAGGTCAGATTGAAAGGGACTCTGAGCAATCTAATACAGTTGAAGATGTCCCTACTCATTGCAGGGAGTATAGACTAGATGAATTTTAAAGGTTCCTTCCAAGACAAACTATTATATGATTCTATGATTTGCTCTCCTCGAAATTACAAACTTCAGTGTAGGCAGGTTACAGCCATGGTGTTACTCAAAAGGACAAAAGGGAACAGCCACTTCGAAAGAAACTGCATCATCATGAGAAACTCTGAGCATTCTTTACCTGGTTTTGAAGAAAAAATGCAAAATCTATCATTACTTTTTCTCTCTTCTTTGTTCCCTATACTCTGGGTTTCAGAATTTTACACAAATTCTAAAGAGGAAGACTGTTAGGACAGAAGTGCCTGACTACTAATTCCAAATTTTATCTCTACTGAAAAGTATTGTTTGCCAACATCTATTAATGATGCAAGAAGGGCATAAGTTAAAATAAGGTAAGTAAATAAGTAAAATATGATCTTTTTCATTTTCAGGTTCCCATTTAAAAGTCTTGTATTACCTAGCTCTAAATATGACACTAAACATAGAAATGGCTAAGGACAAAAGACCTAAGAGCGCATCATAGTACAGTGCACAACTAGAAGTTGTGCAGCAACAAGAAAACAAAGTACTGTTTTAACAACAAAGGAAAAAGAATTAAAAGTTTCAGGCCTCACCAAATATATATATATATATATATATATATATATATATATATAGTGCCTTTTGTCTAAACCTTTTCCTCAACAGATCTTCACATTTCCTTATTTGCTAGCTTACTCCTTTTACTGTGCTAAAACAATATATCTTGTCAGGCCAGTTATAAATCTAAAGTTAAATGTCTATTTTAGCAAACTAAAATGGTCAAGAGCAATATAGTGAATTTTTATTTGTTGAGCTGCTAAGAAAGCCTGTTTGGTTTCACAAGCACAGCAGTACCACCTAGATAGATGCTTTTAGTTCATAAGCTGCCTTTAGGATACTGTTTTTGATGAAAATTGATTTGCATACCACCAAGTCTGTGCTTAGAGTCTGCTAGTAGCTGATTTTGATCAGGATGCCAATGGGAAAGAATCAGCATAACAGAAAAAGAGCGATATAAAAGATAAAGTGAATCAAAAACCATTTTCACAAGCTCCTTTTTTGGAAAGGTAAATGAAGTTATCTTTTCATTGGTAATGGACTTGAGCCTAATTGTTCTCAAAATTCAAAACCTGCCTCATTTTTTTCTCTAGTAGGACTGAGTGAGGCGTTTGTGGAAAAGTAGGTTTCTGCTGAAAAATACCCCTGTTTTATGAAAACGTATTAGTGCTTTCGACATCTGCTGGCTTGGGTGGCTGCCTGCAGAGTGCCAGATGTTGAAGTGGTGGCTGCTCCATGTCAGCCCTTCCATATGAATGGGAAGCACGCAGCTCCCAAATCAGTTTAACCAATGTTACTCAGTTGTGAAGACCTGTAAAATTGAAAGAATAATTTCAATCACTATTCCATGAATCTCTGAGAGCATTTTCATTTTTAGCTTTGTGCTTTGGTGTTATCTAAAATTAAGCATATAGCAACTTCTGTTCTGCAGAATATCAGGGAACCTGGTTTTAAAATTTGCAAGAAAATGTTCTCAAAGCTGAAGATTGCCTGTTTTGGCACATATTCAAGATGTAGACTACCTTTCAATTTACAGAAAAAAATCATACTCTTTAGCAAACTGTATGATTACTCATCATGGAAAAATCTATGAAGTTTAAGTTGTAACTGTGATTTAAGAATGAAATTCCAATTTGTGCTACAGTCAATAATTATAATTTTAGTGCATTTGGGTATCAGGCCTGTGTGCACACTGTGCTTTTAGTCATGAAATCCCTGGGTGGCCCAGGAACTCCCCAGCCAGTCTCTGTGCAGATGAGATAATTGGGAGAAACGGATCAACTTGAGGCGAGGCTGCCTCCTACTTTCACAACAAATTGCTCCGCTATTTCAGGGGCAATCTGGATTGGACCTTCAGACAGTTACAGAGGTGCCTGAAGGCAGCTCTTGCTGAGTCAAGAGCAATAGAGACACATTATTCATCTGCTTCAAGGTGCTGATTAACATCATGGGTGGACAATATTGCCAGACCATATACAAGAATTAAGAAAAGTTGTTTGGGAAGTTCTACCAATTTAAGCTGAAGATGTCATGCAATGATGCTTGCAATAGAGACTTGCATCACCGTTCTGTTCAAGATATTTGACTCCTCATGTGAGCATTACCTTATGCAAAGATTCTAATAAGTTGATGTGTAGGTTTCTTCTGATGCTGCTTTTTTTTTTTTTTTTTTTTTTTTTTTTTTTTTTTTTTTTTTTTTAACACAGTCTCTTTAAGGGTCTATGCCACACTATTTTTTGAGATGTCAACAACAGTGAAAAGCAAGGATGAGTGAGGAGAGACTTGAAAATTCAACCATTTATCAACAGTTTGCATAGGAATCCTGAAATGACTGCCTAGAATTTTACATACTGAAAAACTTGGAGGATGTTCACATCCTTGTCCTTGTCCCCTTTGCAGGACTTTCCCCAACCAATAATGAAAAAGGGGAAAACTACATTCTTTTTCTGTTCTCCTGCTTCCATATTTTCTTTTCTTACATTTTGACAGAAGAGATTTCACTCATGAATGCAAAACATTATGACACTAATTTTGTTATCACAACAAACATATTTCAGAAAACAATTATCACAGGTGGTGAAATTGATAACTTGTGCCAAAGGCTAAGGCCATGTCTCTACTAATAAAAATACCTATCTACACTGAGTTTTCATCTACACTGAGTTTTCACTATTTCTATGATGAGAAAACCTACACCAGTGAGGAACCACAGTTAAGAGATTTGCTAGCATAGATGTAGCACATAGAAAAGAACTCAAACATTCTCTGTGTTTTCCAGGTTAGTTTGCTATCAGTGTCTGTACTATAAACCCATAAGTCTGGAATCTAATCATGTGAAGTTCTAAGTCCTTTACTTCAACTTATCTTAGATGAGTCTGACAACATGTATAACCTGACTGGCAAAAGAAGAAAATGGGAAGTATAAGTCCCTCACAAAGACCTTGATCATCATTGTCTTACAATGCTCAAATAAGAGAAATTTCAACATTGAGCTTAATGTGAATTGAAGTTCATATACTTCTGTTTAAACACAGATTAGGATGTCTGACAGATAAATGCCACTGAAAAGCTGACAATCTAATTAATACAAATAACAATCTTTCCCACTATAAAAATGCTCTCATTTCTTCAGCTATGTAGAAACTGGTATGAGAGTATACATTTTCTGAAATCCAAAAAAGAAAACTCAGAGTTTTTTCAGGTTATGCCGTGGGGTTTTCACTGGCTATAGATGCCATAAAAATAATTATAATGTTATCAAATTGAAATTGAACTGCTCTTTACACATTTTACTTCTTCGGAGAAGTACAGAAAAAACCCAACTTCTTTCATAACACAGTCATCCTGAAGCATGCAATGATCTTCTTGCCCCAAAGATATGCAGATATAAAGAGTGCAGTTGGGAACCTAGGTACTGGCAGGGGAAAGAGAGGTTGTACAGGTGCCCACATACTCATTTATTCAGACTACCCCTAGCAATGAAGGATTTGACTCTGAGCTACTATTTCACATTCCAGTCCGATATAGATAGGTTTGGCCTTACCTCTCAGAGAACCGCATGGCAAAGTTGGAAGTCATTTGCCTGCAAATGAGCTACTGTGCTCCTCCCCACGGAAGAAAGGGAAAACAAAACTGACACTGAGAGGTACTCAATCTGGTGATTGCCCTGTTCCTGGAGTATGTTTCTTTTTGTCAAGAGTGAAAATTGCAATTCTACTCATAAAAAATTATCTCAGCAAAAGATTCGTGTTGTAGAGTACAAGGAAAACAAATTGACCAATGCCTTTTCTGAGGTCTAATTTCACAATGTGCTCTGTGTCTTCAGAGCACCTGTAAGCACAATGGGAATCATGGGACTGATTATGTGCAGCACAAGGCAAAAATCTGAACTCTGTCCCAAACCCCAAAGTCTGCAACATAAGGCAAAAATACAGTGTCTTCACACTACATTTGATAGACTACCACAATGGGCACTGAATCTAGTGACTGCTTCTAGGTGCTACTACAATAAAAAGGTTTAAGAACAAAAGGCACAAGAGCTTTCTGTATTCTGAAGCTGAAATTCTGAAGACAGTTTTCAATTTGGTTCTAATTGCATATGTGGTTAATATATACTTAATTAATTTAATAATGGTCACTCCAGTATTACGGTAGGAATTAGGATGACAATTTTTCCTGTAATGCATCATGTGACTTCCTGGGACTATCAAATACTTTCCTACCGTAAGATTATCAGAGACTGGAAATGAGACTGAGCTTTGGGGGTGGATGGTCTAATGTGGGCTCAGTTACTGTACTCGTTTATCTCTCTGGGATGTCTAGGTCATTTACTCAGGCTAGTGTTATCACAGTGTGTCTTCCATGTCATACTGGCAAGAATCTAAGATTTTGGCAGAATGAGAGGAAATTTCTTAGCTTAATTGTTCATTCTTTTTCTGTTCTTTTTACCAGCTGGAGGAGTTAACCTGTTAAGATACCTATCACTGAACAGCCGGTATAGGTCAATACATTGAGCTCTATTCTCTATCAACAGTATAAAATCTTACTTTTGAGAACTTAATGCCTGGTTTAATGCAGCTCTTTGTTTCACCTCCTCATAACAAGAAACAGCTCTTCGAAGAATTCAGTGAAAATCCCGTGAGGTTTATCAAATATTTCTCAATCTATAATTCTAGCCTGTAATGTATTCAGATTATTTGTCCAAATGTTTTCTACTTCCACTCAATGTTTTTGCTTTTTGCACAAGAACAAGGTTAGTGACAGTTGTATTAATTACATTATAGAAATGCATATCAAATAAAATTATTGAAATAACTACTTCAAATTTTTATTTAAATTACTCTGTCCTGTGTTAAAACTGTGGGAGAGAGAATAAGAGTTACACACTAGAAAGACTTTTGTTAATGTTACAGTGGAGAAAAAATCCTAAAATGATCAGCAGAAAAAACATCATCCTTTCTCCTTTTCTATTGTCATTTTCTTTCAGTTTTGAAGATAAATTCTGAATTGTAATGCAATTCTGACTTTAATTTTTACAAAGCTGTCAGTACATATTTCAAATAGAGAAAATAATTTGTGCGTATTTTCATTAAAATAAACTGTAATGCTGCAAATCTTACATTAAAATATAGACACACCCTAGTAATTAAAAATAATAATCAAATAAAAAGTACACAATTACTGATAATAATCATAGTATAATCTTGTCCTACCAAGTGTGTCTCCAGGTACAGTTTAAGGCTGTCTGTCTCTGCTTTAGGAGGAGTCCAATTCTCTGTTGTTTCCATGGCTTCATTTAACCAGTGAATGAATTCATCCAGTTTGCTTACAAACCCCTTACCATGTAAGAAAAAAGAAAGAACAAGAGAAGCACATTTGTTAGCAAAATGGCAATGTGAAAAATATATGCTCAATTTTATTATTTTTTTTTAGCCACGAGAGTACAATTTTACCTCTTAAAAGCATGCAAAGAAGAAAAACAAAACAAAACACAAATCAAAAAACCCAAAAAAATAGAAAGTGGTCTTCTAGTAAATGAGAAGCAGAACAGTGTTTCTGGGGATAATCTAATGTGATATTTTGGGACAAGACAATGTGAGATCCATTTGACTGCGGTGAAATAGAGAAAATAGCAAAGTTTTAGAAGATATGAGCGGGATATATAAAAAGCTTCATAGAGATCATAATAAAAATCAAGCTAAAGACCTTGCACTGGGTTGGCTGGGTGTACTATGAGCACCGTAGGTTGACAAAAGGGCTGAACAAAGCTGCAGTAACAAAGTATACATAGCAGACTGAGGGAAGAAATTACTTGTCAGAACTTGGGTGTTGTGATTCCTGTTTTGGTTCATAGGATGGGACTCAGAGAGAAGAAATCAAACAGCAGATGAGGCAGAATATATAGCATTTAATATAAATATTGCTGATTGCATATAAGCCACACAGATGGTGCTCCGGAGAAGACAGGAGCTCCTGCTTCTCAGGAACACCATTTATTTCAAAATTAGTACCAATTATATTGTCTGATTAAAAATAGTGCCCCTGAATTTACATGATTGGATGATACTATAGGCACATACTGAGTACAGATAATTTTACCTAAGTCTTATCCACCATGAAGCAAGAGAGTAAATGGAATAAGCTGACTCTGATGTTTATAAGCACCCTGAAATTGACTCTGAAGAGGAATGTCCATCTATTACAAGTGTTGTAAGACTAGATTAAGTTAGTTCTAATACTGGTTATATTATTAGTCATTAACTATGGATTTCACAGCATGGTGAGAATTTTAGTTTCCAGTTGGATAACAACTCAGTATACACACTCAGTATCTTACTCTCGCCTCCTTATGTATGGAATGATTTCTGCTATTTACTAGTCCATTCAGATAGCTAAAAGCAAGCTAAGCACTGAACTTTTAAAGATTCCTGAGTGACTCGGGACCCCAAATCCCCTTCTCTGAAGGTGCACATGAAACTGCCAACGTGGCAGAAACAGGAGTCTGAGCAATAGGTGCACAGCCATGTTATGCAGTGCTAATAACACACACCAAGTAGAATGACACTTCCTTCAAAATTAATGGCAGCAGAGTATTTTTGGCCCAGCACTGTGCCAAGGAGCAGGGTCCAACAATCAACTCTCGGTTTCCAGGTGAAGCAGCAGTGCTTTTGAACCAAAGCTAGACTCTGGCAGGGAGCTGCAGTGCATACTTCAGGCATAACAGCAACACTGAGGCACTCTGAAGATTTTAATTATTTATTTTTTTTATGTGAGTGCCCACAAGACCTCATGATGAGGACACTATTGCTACCTCTGTTCATGGAATCCACTGTATATCAAATCATTATACAGAACAAAACTGTTATTGTGCAGATTTCATTGTAGGCTATTTATCAGGACATTCCAGAGAGGGGAAAGGAAAACAGAGAAAGCAAGGCAGTGGCTATAGTGACTGAGACACTCTGGGGCAGGTAATGAAGGTAGCTACATCTCCCCTCTCCCACAGCAGGCCATGCCATGAGGGCTACATTCCCCACATCAAGCCATGGGACAGGGTGGGGGGCAAGATATTCCCCTGGCCACCTTGCTTGCTTTCTTCCAGCTCACAGTGGAGCTTAAGAGCTGCCAGACTGGCAGAGGAGTGGGAGAGGTGATCTGAGGGGGAGAGGAGCAGGAGGAGTAAAGTCCTTCTTGTCCCTCCAATAAATCTCTGCCTGCATTTTAGCAACGTGCTGTCCTTGAGAGACAAGGTGATATGGTAACCAAAACAAAAAAAAAAAAAAAAAAAAAAAAGAAGAAAGGCTCTCTCTTGTATATGCGTCATGTATTTTACGGAGACAGACACGTATAACATCTGCCTGCAGTACTCGATGTCTGTATGCCTTCAAAAGGGTGCTCGGAAACACTGAAGGCTTGCAGCACTCTAAAAAGCAACTATTAGCCGCAGAGTTACTTCTGCCCTCTCACAAAACGTGCCTGTGCTGTAATGTTTGCTACTTCATGCTGATACTCAGACTCTCCCAAACAGCCGGCCCCGGCCTGGTGTGTCTCCTCACCGTCCAGGCCAGACTGGCTGCGGGGAACGCTCCAGTGGGGAGCGGGGGATGCTCCAGTGGAGAGCGGGGGATGCTCCAGTGGAGAGCGGGGGATACCTGGGGGCTCGTACGGGGGCCTGAACAAAAAGTGTAGAACCACGATGAGCCACTTTATGCGAGGAAAAAAATAAAAATAATAAAAGAGGAAAGGCTGCAAGCTCCATCTCCAGAGCCACCCGGCACGCTGGAATCGCGGCGGGGGACGCGGCGCCCGAGGGGAGCCCGCGGCAGGGGGAGCACCGGCCGCGGCCAGCCTCGGCGGGCTCTCCTCAGCCGGGCTGCACAGATAGCAACAATCCTCCCATTTTTCAAATGACGGCAATAAAATTTTGTTGGAACCATGTAGAGGCGGGCAGTGCCGGGCCGGGCCGGGCCGCCCGCCGCAGCGCGGTCCGAGCGAGCGCCGTGCCTGGGCTCACAGCGCCCCCTGCCGGCAGCGCGGGCCGCCCGCCCCGACCTGCGGCACCGCCGCGGCGGGGAACAGCACCGGCGGCGTCCCGAGCTGCGCCTCGGAGCGCTGCCCAGCTGCTCGGGTCCTGCTTCGCTCGCCGCGAATTACTGATCAAAATAATCCCACGGGGTTTTTCTTTATTTCATAACATTGCCCAGGATTCCGTCCTATTTGTCTGAATAGCCTAATGCCGGTGAAAAAGGAAGGAAGGAGTAGCCTTTATCCTCCGGTGATATGCCAGCCTCGCAGCTCACCGCTGCCCAGGAGGGAGGCAGCTCTGGCTGGGAAGTTGAAACCTCTGTGAGCACCGCCGACCGCAGCGGCTCGAGAGTGATGGACCTGGCTGCCTTCGCTCTTGATGCTGAACTTCCCCTTCTCGCCTTTGACTTTTGGTCAGGGTGCAGTTACCTCCATGAGGCCAGTAGAAACAACCCTGCCCGACTGGCCCGACTGGCCTGGGCAGCCAAGGGCAGGAACAAGGCCACGGCTCGCTCACACTTAGAGAAAGAGCATCTGTGGTATCGGTGGTCCATGTAGAGTTGTCACAAATTTAAACCCGGGCCTTTAATCTCCTCAAATACCATAAGAGAGGGGAAGTCCAAAACACAACTTATTCCCTGACTGAAGGGTCACTGCCCCTCCACAGACTGGCCAACACAGAGTGATTTCTGTATAATCAAGATGGCATAGTTAATTAGAATACAATTCATGATGCACATGCAGTCAGGGGCACAAACAGCATTAGAATAGTTTCTTTTCTTATAAACTCAAGTATTTCCCATAGTATGCATTTTAAATAAAAGGTTAAGACAAAATAACTTCTAAAAAATACTGGTGAAAAAGCATGGTCTTACAATACGGAAGATCTACTGTGAGACTGGCAGCATGAAACTATGCTTTCAAAATGGATTACAAGATAAATTATACCAAAACAAAGGATGAGGCTTGACATGCAATCCTAAATCCAAATCCAGGAGTACTCCATGAAAAAAATAAATTCATAGGATGGCAAATTCTAACCAATACAGGATATTTTTCTTTCCCCTGCCTCCTTCACTTGATAAGATACCAATGAAAACTCTTTACATCCCTTTATAGACGCTTTTTACCTTTCTACTTTTTCTGGCCGAGATGATGTTTTTCCTTCTCTAGATATTTTTTATTCACATTCTTAAGATGGGAAACAGTTTCAATAGGAATAATAAACTTTGGTGAAACTATGCCGATTTATACTAGTTATGAGTCTGATCTAGACAGTATCACACTTACAATGAAAATACCATAAACTCTAACCAATTCATACTTTGGTATAGAAATTAACAGGAAATTAAACTATTGTATTTCCCATCTAAACTTCTTGGAAGTTGAAAGCTCATAGTTGGCTATGTTAAAGCTAAAAATTACTGTACAATAATTCCTTAGAGAGAAAAAAAGGGAAACAGAAGAGAAAAAAAAAGAAGACCAATGTAATGCAGTCTCTGCCTTCTGACCAGCTGGTTCAGTTTTGCAAATATAATAATTTTGCACTGTGTTAAGCTAGCTAGATCTTAAAAAAACTAGAGCTCCTAGAGCATAAAGATATTCTTATTCTATGCTGCTTAGTACAGAAACAAATGTTTCTGGATTGTTATTGGATGATTTGCAGCAATTTCTGTGATAAAGTTTGCAAATAAAGATAAAGCTCTTCCCATATCCTACACAGGAAATTTCAAAACATTGACCTTTAAAACCTTCAGCTTTCCATTTTGTTTCTTGAAAGTTTTACAGATTTTCCTAGGGGGAGGAAGAAAGTCCTGATCACACATCTCTGAAAAAAAGTTAGAGCAAAAGTGGCTTCCTTTGAAATTTGGCACATACGAAGTTTGTGGTCTAATTCTATTTTCTCTGGATGGATAAGAAAGAAAAGAAAGACAATTGTAAGTATTGGGGGGAGGGGGAATCTATAACTCAGTGTGTCTGCTTTGTTATAGAATGAAAATATACTTAATTCAATTGTTCTGTACAATTAAGGAATTAATTAACTGAAGTGTTTAAAAAAAACTTGATCAGCTTTCACTAAATATCCTGAGCCTTCCTCATTAATAACCAGAGTGCTGAAATATTTTGAATCACAAGAAGGGGAATTCACTTGCTGAGTCACACAAAAAGGGCAGGGATTGATCAGCTCACAGGTCAAAGGCATGTATGGTTACTGGCCTGAGGAAGCATGGACCCGGAAATGTTAAATAGAAGGACATACAAAAGATACAGATCTCCCACCTGCTGCATAGGGCTGCAGGGTTCTCTAAACCAGTACCGCTGCCCAGAGGAACTTGGGTTAGGCAGCCTGGTTGCATCTGGCATGGGGGATAACAGAGCATGTGGGAGAGCAGCAGTGGTGTGCCACCAGTAGGAGAAACTCTGGAGCGTGGACAGAGGTGGACAAATGAACAAGTCCCACATGCAATTAATTACATTTAATAGGACTCTGTGTGTTCTGTTTATCCCAAGTGTGTGCCACAAAAATGTCTTTGGCAACCCAAGCAGTTTGTGCTGGACTCTATCCCTTTTTCCTGTTTTGCTGGATTCTGTTTAGATATTCCTCCCTACTCATGATGACTGTTCAGCACACCTCACTCCTCACTGCCTGCAACCCACTACTTTTGGAATGTCCCAGCAACTCCTTCCTTGCTCTCTGACTTTCTTCAGCTTCCACAGTCCCCTCCTATGCTTTCCTGTTGAACTTCAGAAGCTCACTCCATCTCTGGCCAAAGACCATGATTCTTTAAAAATATTTTAACTTTCCACTTCCTGTTTTGCAGCAGCAAACCCAAGGCTGCTGCTTACTGCCATCAGCTGAGTCAATCAAATAAGTTTTGGTATCCACTGACCCTAGCTACATACTCCAGGAGCAGTGGCACAGCCAGTGCTCATGGTTTGAAAATACCAAGTAGAGAAGGAGAAGTGTTATGGGCTGTCAGTAAAACAACAAGCAGCTGATGAACTAAAAAACTTATGGTAACAACTACGAAACTAGTAATGACGATGCAAGTGCTTATGATACTATAGAAAGGCCACAGCTCCTGATGATATCAGCAGATATTCTCAGCTTGTCAGTGGTGTTGCTCAGACATATTTTGACTGGATTGCAATTTTCTGAGCAGCACACAACTGAGACCTCCCAGCAAAGCTTTTACTGTCACAGTCATGAAAAGAATGTGTTGACTAGCAAGTGAGTCACTTAAAATTATGCACAAAGGCCTCTCAACTAGGTTAGCACCACTTCTTGCACGTGAACTTTTAAAGTTTACTAACTTTAGTTCAGTTGTTTAATTTTACTTTCACATTACAAGATCTCTCTCCTTTACTTTGGTCAGATAGGAAAGCAAACAGTTCCGGTGTTCAATAATTTTAGCACTTCAAATGATCTCATTTAGACTTTGAAGTTCAGCTTTCATTAATTGAATGGAATGGGAAAAGAGGAAGTTTCCATCTCAGCTGCACCTATCATCTTACAAGTCCAGCTTTTATTAGACCACATTTGGAATGGAAGCAAACTGAACCCCAGTTCTGTAGTTTTGAGCTTTAGTCTGAAAGCACATTTAGGGTTACTAAAACTAGAATTCGAAAGTATGGAACTAAAAAATGCAACTGTATTTTTTGTTGTTACGCCAAAAGCAGCAGTATCTTAGATGCTCTGAGTAGACTTTTAATGTGAGTTTCCTTTGGAGAGGGAATTTGGATATATGCACTTTAAGGAAGTTCATATATTGACATAAACATTGCCAAAATTATACCGTAAAACAGAGGATGCAACTACATCCTACCATTATGAAAAATTTTATGGCACTCATCCTATATCAAATTTGGGGTTGCTTTTTATGGAAAAAACTTCCCAGATTTACTGTGTCTACGTGGCACAGGTAGAAAATTTATTTCCATACTTTTTGGCTTGCAATTTCAAGCTGTGCAGTTTTAACACCTCTATTAGCCTAACACTCTCATTTAACATGTGTGCTGGCTTGTTTATAAGACATTTCTGGTCATTACGTTTGTAAAAGTACTTCTAATGACTTGAAGTAAGATTAAAATCAGAATAAAAGTAACGTGCCAAACTATTAAATGCAAACATACTAAAATTATTTGCCATGATAAATAAGAGTGATAGTGGAAAGTCTACTGTGTTACACAAGCCTCAGTGTGGAAGCACTAGACAACAGTGTTTGTTAAATCACTACCCCAGACCTTTTTTCTCTCCACCTTCCCTTTTATTACACAAAGGGAGTTCTCTTCTTAAAAGAATTGGTTATGAGGCTGTGTGCTTAAAAATGAATGTCCAATTTTGTTGCAAGAAGACAGTGTTGTAAAGTTTGTTCCCAATTTACAAAAAGACTGAGCTCACAGAGCGGTCTGTGTACAAGGATGGGCTGGCTCTAAGGGCACTTCTATCACAGAATGCATTAAGAAAACCCTTTGTCTAACCACAAAAGGACTTGCATATTAGTCTCAGGAGGAACACATTCCTGCCCATGGACTTTATTTTCAAAAGGATAAAAGTGCACTTTCTTCATAGGCAAAGGTAAGTCAAAGAAATCCAGGTACACAAGAGGATGAGGCTGCAACAAACTGCCACAGTCAATTTAATTGGAGGTAGAGCCAGAGGCAACAGTAAAACCATTAGCAATACAGATGTTAGGGATCCCCAAGGAACCAAGATGTCACAATAGAAAATATTCTATGTGTGATATTGTCAAGATTTTGTGGCAGGCAGTGACCTCACAGAAACATACAACTGACCAAACACATCAGTAGGATGGAAATACCTAACATGCAATCCAGGATATATTCACAAACAATTCAGAAATAGAGACTTTCCACTAAAAAGTGCCCTATTTATTCAGTAATCCCAGTCTATGAGAATGTGTGACTTAAATGTGCCCTCCAAACTGGGAAAAGATGAAGATCAAATACATTTCTCAGATGACATCCGTGTAAAGACACAATTTCTTCGACTGTATACTGTATAGTTAAGCATTTTTAAGACTGTTAAATTACACAAATCTTTCATGAGCCTCCTGCTCTAGGCTTTGTGCCCAACTACCACACACAGAATTTGAAATGACTATAAAATGCATTTTCCCTGATGGGCATCTATTGAATTTGCCATGATTTATATGGTTACAGAGCAGAAAAGTTCTATAACCACAGGATGGTCACTGGCTCATTATTTTTCCTGGATTTAGAGTCCAAGCTATTTTTTCCATACTGTATTCTGACTAGAGCAGGAATAGCCAAAAAGATTTTTAATTTCTCAGTTTCCTAAAGCCTTCTAGGTAGAAGAGCCAGAACAATAAAAGTAAGAGAAGCTTTATAGGCATGATACAGAAAAACATGCAAAGTGTTACTTTTATAAACAACTGTATTTGAAAACATTGAACCCAATTCTACAACAAAACATTCATTGCCTCGATGGGACTTTTGACTTTTGTTCTGCTTCTAGTCAAAGAGCAGATTATGTTAACCTGAATATTAAGAATCATTCCTAAATGTGTCTCTGTAGATACTCAAACCTTTCTGTGATGCTACAAAGGTAATTCTTTCTTTACCCTGTGCCTTGTCTTATCTTTGGGTCAAGGTGAAGGTCTACTTTTTGTTTGAAAGAACCACCACAAGGCCTCCACTTCTGTTTGAAACTTGCAAGATCTAAAAAAAAGATATTCTAAGTACCAGCAGATTGACTGTGGGGCTAAGATAGAAACAGGAAAAGTAAGCCAAATGCTTCCTAAACCCTGTTCCTGACAGGTGTATTCTTAGATTAGGAGACAAACTTCCACCACTGGAAACATTTCCCTCAGTCTTTTGTAGGACTGTTGAACACCCAGAACCACGGGCTGGAAGGACACTGCTAGCATGTAGCACTGAGGCCAAGAGAGCTGTGCACGGGAATGTCATATAGCAGTGTAGGAAAAGTGACTGTCATTGTGACTTTGCAAGGGTTCAGGAGTAGGGAGGACTGGTGGAGAGAAGGGAGGAGAAAGGCAAGAACATCTGATTGGTCCATCATTTAGAGAATCCTCTGGTATGAACAGAACAGCAGAACGGGCTGACTGTAAAACTCTAGAGATGCCATCTACTCCGATGGCAATGATGCCAGGCATACAAATGTCTGCTGACCTCTCCGCATTCTGACATGGCCATGCTTCGCACCTGAGACGTAATGTTAACAGGCACAGGGTCAGACAAAGTTTTAAGCCTCCTGCATTCATTTAGATGAGGACAGAGTTCAGGCTGAGAAAATACGGGAGGCCAGTGCTATACATCAAAAGCAGTGTGAGGTTCAAAGCACTCCCGGGCACTGAGTATGTAACTAAATGGGCATATGATCCTTGCTATGGAAAAATCTTACATATGCATTTACATTCTGGATGACAGACAATAATTTTGCTTATCTGGCTTCTAGGTTACCGTGCCTCCTAGTTTGAATTCTAGTTGTTCTCGGGGCGGGGCGGCGGGTGCGAGCCCTCTGGTGGAGGCGGCGTGCGCCGCCTGCCAGCGCCGCTGAGCCCTCCGGCAGGCGGGAGGGACATTGGCCAAAACCCACCCCTCGGACACGGGAAAGCTTCACCGCCGAGGGGTTATGCAGGCACACGGTATCGGTTAAAGAAACAAATATTTCCCACTGTTCTAATCAGTACTGGCTTTTGTCAGGGAACCTCTGCAGTGCGAATCTGTATTAAAATGTTTCTGGAGCTCAACTCATTCAGCATCCCTAGTCTGGGTGAAATTTTTGAGGTTGACTGGAAAAAAGGCTCCTGAGGAAACAATATTGAAACGATGGAGTGAATACTATAAGCAGCAGAAAGGAGAAACCTGTAAGTTCATACCAAGAGTGCTGAAAATGGAAGGAAGGACACAATATAAAGAAATGGGGCATAAAAAGGAAGGAAAATGGAGGAGGAAATATAAGAAAAGGACAAAATAGCTATTTATACTTAGTAGAAAATAAAAAAAGGGGGGGGGGGGGAGAGGGGAGAAAAAGCAGTCTGATATGCTTTCAGCCATCAGCAATAAAGCAGCCCAGCAGAAGCTCTAAGAGTTAAAAGTAGAACAGTCAGCAACCATGATATTGAGTATTGAGTAAACCATGAGCTGCTCCTGTTCATGTCTCACAGAAACTCTTACTGTTCTTAAAATAACTTTTTTTCTGAGTTATTTCTTCTCTACCTAAAATTCAGGAGTTCTAAACAGCAGATAGGAAATAAAGATAGATGGCTAAAACATCTTCTAATAAAGGATAATTTTCCCTTATGTATCACAGCATCAAGTATCCTAAACGGAAACCTTTTTAGCTCATACTTTCATGTGACCCTAGGTCAAAGACTTGTTATATCTAGAGATCAGCTAAGATGTGAATGTTTTTAGGTCACTTATTCTTGTTTTACTCAGTAAACTACAGAGCAAGTACATCTTCAGAAATTTGTAGCAAATGATGTGTCAAGGAAAGAACAGCAAATAAATCTGCCCAAGCCAAGAAAGATGATGCCAGTATATCCCAGAAAGGGGGACTTCAGGCTGCATCTGCAGCTGGAAGGAGTGTCTGGATTCTGGAGAGACCCTGAGCACAGCACAGGAGAGGGGCTTATCTTTGGTAAAAACACCTGGCACCAAAATGAGTTTCTACATCTTGTATAAAAGATAGCACAAAACTGTAGTAAATTCACACCTATTTCACAGTTCCAATTTTTTTTTTTTTTTTGGCACTCCAAACATCTCTAAAATAGAATAGAACATGTAAAAGTTAGTTCAGGACCTCTTGATCATAAGTACAAATTATTTCTTCTACAGATAAACGTAGAATCAAATCTTCTAATAAGTACTGTACCCTTCCTTTTAGTATGAATTGTCTGTTATGCAGCAACCTTGATTCAAATGCTATGGATAATATAAGTCTATATCTTCATTTTCAGTGATGCTAGTTGTCTGATGTGCTTTTTCTAAAAGTGCTGCCAATATAACTATGGATCTTGAAGCAACTTACATTGATGTAGGGGTACTTGGAAGTACTGCATGGCCTCTTCATATAATTATTTTAAATGCTGTGTTGGCTACATACCTTATTTTCAGATTGTGTTACACCTAATGTATGTATCAATTATGAGATAAACTGCATCCAAAAGACAAACTAATCTACATTTGCATTTTTTTTCCCATATAATGGCCTCTGTAATAGATTAAAGTAAAGCTTTGTTCTGTTCTGAAAAATAGACAATTTGGGATGACCATCATTCCTTGGTTTGCATACCCTGAGTATCTGGGCTTCAGACAGCAGACTGGGGGTGGAACGCCCTTGTGCAGCTGTTATTTCCAGCTGATGGTCAGCTGTTATCTTGCACATGCTCTGGGCACTAGAGGACACTCAGTTGGAACCATGCTGGCACCTCTCCTAACCGGTCCCAATATTTCTTTACTCTTTGATCTCATAGTTGTTAGAAATTAACCTCATTCCCCAAGCACTTAATTCCTTGAAAGGCTCACATGATATACACAATCCATGGTTGCTCTTGTAGCCTGAAATCAGAGGTGTGATGTCAATTAAAAAATGCCTTGTGAATTTCCAAAAATGTTACATTTTACCAAACAAAATATGTCACATTAAAAGAATGAAATTAGCCAAATTTTATACCCTTACCCCATAGCACAAAATTAATTCCATGAGACTTTCAGTGCCTTTTCAATAAAAGTTAAGTTCATTACTTTTTACATAACGTTTTCAGTTAATTAGCCAGTAAGTGATAGATAGATAGATAGATAGATAGATAGATAGATAGATAGACAGACAGACAGATAGATAGATAGAAAGCAAGCAAGCCATTATATTCTTGACCTGATGGTCCCAAAGCAGGAATAAACACTGCTTATTTAAATAAGATAACTATAGTTCTCTAAATAATAATAAAAATGGCCGTTATATTTGCAGGGATATATCATCTCTAAATCTTTTGTAGAGGATAGGAAATTTTTTTATATATTCCAAAAAGTCTGCAGAAGTGCAAAGCAGGTTTTATTTTTTAAAAGTTTAATAATTGGCATACGCATGCTATTTTTTTAAAAATCAGAACAATATTTCAGCATTAAATTTGTTGGGATAAAATACATAGCAAAAAAAAATTGGATACTACCTTAGAGCAAAAAATATGTTAAAAAGGAGGAAATTTTCTAGTTTTTTATTTATTTGTTCTCTGAATTTCTAACAACTAAGTTTGCAACGTTGTGTGGGGCTCATTCATTGGAAAAGAAATTGGAAAGGAAATAATCTGTAAAATACGTGCAGGAACAAGTTATGGCCTCAAGAGGGCAATATATCACCATGTCTAGAAGTTTTCGAAAACGAAGGGGAAAAAACACTTTTTACTAAAATAGAACAAATGCTGTTTGCTTGTGGGTAAGTGCTAAATATATTGACCTCTGCTGTATCACTGACATGACTTAAGATATAATGACCACGATTCCTTCTCAAAGACAGAATATTTAATTCAGCATTTCCTATTTTTCAAGGCTAATTGGTTAGAAGAGGTTAAGTCTGTCACCTCACGAGAGATATTATAATTCTTTGACCCATGAACTTGTTTTGTAGTTAAGATTTCTGAATTAAAAACAGGGAAATGGTGATTGCCACTATTCGCTAAATATGGCAACAGTGAGGAGAGATTAAGATTCACTACCTCTTCTCTTTACTCCATTATTATTCCTCTAGTTTCCTCATTTAGCCTCCTGTTATGCATGGTTCCTGTTCACCTGCAGTCTTCAAAGAAATCCTGTCACTATTAGTTCCTCCATTAATTGTTTTTTTTTTTGCTTCCTAATTCATTTACCTTCCCTTTTAGATAGCTTCCTTTTTTAGGGGTCTCTAGGGGGCCTTCCTTTACACCCTCTTTAGACTCTAATTCTGACTTTCTTTTTTATCCCAAAATATGGATATGTTTACAGAATAAAATAAAAATAATCTCTAGACTTGTTTTATTTTGTCTCCTTATTCTTTATTTTTTAACTGCAGAAACTTTGCTGTTTCTTACACCTTCAGTACTTTTTTCCTGGTTTTCTGTACTTCAGCAAAGCTGTAACAGATTTGCACTGCAATGCACAGATGAAGCTGACCCTAGTTTGTTCTTATCTATGACAGTTTTAGGCAGCTAACAGTGCAGCAGTTGAATTTCAAATTACCTTGTGTGTCTTTAGTCTTATATAGCACAGTGAGGAAACATCCATGTAGTCACATGCTGGCATCAGCAGGGAAAAGGCACTTAGTAATATTAAGTTACTGTGCCTTGAACATCTACACTGTCTACTACTAAAAATCTGTTTGCTTGTTGGTCGTCCCAGTGTTAGCCTGGAGAGTTTCCAAACAGTAGTCAAAGGAAACCAGAGGCAAGTCTAGATCTTGTTTGGGAGACCTTACTTGACCTGAATGTGAATCAGTCTTCAAAATAAGACTTTACTAATGAAAAAGATAAAATTCAGATACAATTCCAGTTTGATGCACTAAGGACAGCTTGGCTGTTTGTGAAGCTTATCATCTGCACCCCAAAACCTAAAGTAAGGACAAGAAAACATTTTTTTTATCTTTGTTTACTTTCAAAATAAATAAAGAAAACCCACATAAACATACAAATGGTCTGAAAAAAAAGCCCCTGAGAGACAGTTTCCTCACCATATTTACCACAAATTATATTCACTCTGATGCCTAGAGGTGACAACTACAATTTAAGAGTCAGCATGATTTAGTGGTTCATTTCTTATCATAACATACTGGGAAGGATGAAGGAATCAAAACTAGTTGCTGTCAAAATATATAAAGATACACAAGAAGAAAGATATATGAACAGATTTGGAGAAGTTATGCAATAGTCTTACATAAGTGAATTTGATCTTTCTTTTCAGGTTAATCCTCTCTAGACCCTTGAACATTTCTCTTGCTCTGCCTCATCTCCACCATGTACACATTTTAAGGCAATGATGTGTTAACAGTAGATAGACTGGAATTTGATTTAGGTGGAAATTAGTAGCAATGTATTATTTAAAAAATTAAATATTTAGAATAGAGCGTGGTGATTTTGGTATACTGTATCTTTCTGGAATACCCTGTACTTCCTCAGAGAAGATACATAAAACATGAGTATCCCACAGAGTAAGTGTATTATGTAACAGAACAGCTAGACCTTAAAACATTGGGAGAGCCATATCCCTATGAAAATATGAAGCAATGAACATTCTCTCTCACCCCTCTATATTTACCATATTTAAGGGAATATTAGAAACCATAATTTAAATGTAATAGTTTTCTGCTTAATAAGGGCGGCACTTCAAGGAGCCATAAAATCAATGCAGTAAGTAATTAACAGGGTAGATCTGAAGTTATCTCAAACTCTTCACAAACAAACAACCCTCTCCCCGATACCAATGTCTATAAGACAGCAGTATAGATGATTCAGTCCTGAATAACACAAGAAGATTCTTCTTAAACCACCATGTTCACGCTGAAGTAAATTCCCGAGAGCGATTTGGCTGTCTGTGTTTTCAACGCTTCCAAACTTGCTTCAAAGGTTTCTTAGGGCCTTTCATTATCTCCATGAGAAAACTGAAAGCTCTGAACAATCACAGACAAGAGTGTCTCTGCACTGATAGAAAGGAGAGTATCATAAGATCACCTCGAAGTTCCTAGTG
>JAWWEW010000165.1:36660325-36695073 GCA_035583185.1 Anabacerthia variegaticeps | reverse complement strand
CTAGTTGCCCAAGTTACAGCTGTGTCCCTGTTGAATCTGGAGCCTCTCTTGGCTATCCAGGGAAGTTACCTGGGACCCACTGCTCACCTTCATGCCCATCTTTTGCTATAGTGAGAGCAAGAAGTCCACCTCTTGCAGTTTTATCATTCCATCTCTCCATCTTCAACTCTCTTGCACCCTATAGCCTATTAGCAGAGATCCTTGTCCAATATCAAGAACATTTTCAGTTTAACTATCATGGGTGATTCTGGTACAGGCTTGTGGCTAGGCTGTAGTACAGGTGATTAAGACATGGTTCAGGGTCATAAAGCCAATGGTCACTTAAAGCTTATCTGAGTGACTGCATTAGAATACAAGCTGAGGGTTCACAGAAACATTTATGTGAAAACAGCTGTTCCTCAGTCCATCCAAGCTACTAGTAACCATCCCTGAGCTAAAATGGGGTATCCAACTAAGTAGACAAAAAGAATTATGAGGCTTTTTGCAATCAAAGGTCTCATGTCAGATGTGAGACAAACATTGGATGCAAGTATATCCCCTACAACCAGTTCTAAACACTAGTAAAGACATACCCTCAAATCAATGCTACTAAAATTATTTGGGAGCAGATTTTTTTACATTTCTTTCGCTCCCTCTCCCTCTCCCTCTCCCTCCCTCTCTTCCTCTCCCTCTCCCTCTCCCTCCCTCTCTTCCTCTCGCTTCCCTCTCGCTTCCCTTCCCTTCCCTTCCCTTCCCTCTCCCACACCCCAAATTATTTGGAATTACTTGCCAAATACTGAATGTAAAAAATCCCTGATCTAAAACTGTTCACTGCCAAATCATTCCAAGGTCTTTACTTTGGGAATTCAAACCATTCGAAACAAGCATATGCTTCACAATAGATGTGTTTCATTAAGGAAGCATAATTCCTGCTGTCAGTTTTAGACATAAAGTTACAAACTCAGAATGTGCACATTTTAGATAGAAGTTGTCGCTTTTTACAAAGATTGCTGGTAACAAACTCACTCAGACTATTTGTGGTAAAGCAAATGCCAAAGAAAATGAATGTACTTGGAGGAGCTGTTTAAAATTCAAGCAAACTGTCTTTTGGAGGAACAGAGGGCTCACTGTATTTCAATATCATCTTCTAGTAAAGCTGTATTTGTCTGTGTAAAAGTGGAAGTTCCATATGTATACTACATTGCTGCTTAATAATGGTTTACCTAGCTTGAAAACTGAGGGACGGGCTTTTAAGCAGGGCAGTTTCATCAGACTCAAAACAACAAAGCACAAACTTGACTCTCAGCACAAAATGTGAAGTGACATTTTCAATTATGCTGCATAAAGCAGAAAGACTGCTGAGAAAACTGCAAAGTTGCCAAGGAATTTCTGGATCTGATACCTCTTTCACTTACTGTTTTTTATAAACTGGTCACCAACAAAGAGTGGTATTTCAATATAAATGCCATAAAGCAGCTTAAGTAAGATTCAGATATTAACGGATTTTGGCAAGTGCGCTATCTCTTAGGAAAACTATGCAATATATTTTAAGAGGATCGTTATCAGATGCAGTGTTACTAAGTTGTTGAAAGCACTGAAAGGAGCACTGCAACACTTTAAAAATCCTTTATCTTGTAATCCAAAATAAACCAGTCCTGTGCCCTGTTGATTATCTTTGCTTTTTCCCCTTGTCCTGTCATTATTGATTTCAGTTCCATGTTCTTCTTTGTTACCAAGCTCTATCACCATATCAATTCCTATTAGTTTTTCACTACCTTAACCCTGCAGCTTGAACTGCATTTGTCCTCTATGCAAAGTTTCCCCTCTATTGATGAAAATCACCGCCAAACATAAACAAACTTTTCTTCCCCTACAGCAAACCAGATTCTACCTTAATTGTACTGGTGTGTTTTCTGGCCATTCTCTGTCCAGAAGCAACTCCATCTCCTTTCAATCTAAACAAATTATTTCCACTTTGTATCAGCTCTCCAACTATTTTTAACAACTGTTTCTCCACTACCCAAATGGACTCCCAGCCATATCTTCAACACAAACTTGTACCAAGTCCATTAAGCACTTGCAGAAGCCTACCATTTAGTTACTTTTTATTACCACCCTCTAAAAATGCCAACCCTTCCCACCCCAACACACAAGCTATTTGTCACACTAGCAAGCTTAGCCCTGATATTGCGCTGTCCTTCATAGAATGCACTGATCCTTACTTCCTCCTCGACAGGAAAGTTCCCATTACTACAATTTAAAAGAGGAGTCTTAGATCTCTGCTCCACTGGGGTATCCCAGGTTCAGTGGGCATACGTGGTTACATGAGGGCAAGGGTTTTCCTTCCTGGGTTCTGGAAGGCAGTAAAATTTTTATCCATCTCTTTGCTGTAGGATCCCTGGGCCATGCTCTAACTGACAGCTGAGAAACATGTAGAGCAGCATTATTATATCCCCTTATCACATTGAGAAGGTGGGTAACCAAGACTGACTGGGCTCCCCAAACAAAATATAGAGCCAAGGAAGTTGAGGGCAAATTTTAAAATGTGATGAAATAAAAAGACGGAATTAATAGACGCCAAATTTCTTCTTGCAGAGGAAATTCGGCTGCCTCTTACAGAAATGGAACCTGTGATTAATCTATATAACAGGAAAAAACCAGCAATTTGCTCCATACAATTAACCCTGAGGCCTGCAAAGCAAACACGTTTTCATTTAAATGGAGTGTCTTGCAAATGGTTATATTTCTACCCTTTGTAATAGTGCCTTCAATAATCAAGTAGACGGAATTATCAGTGTCCACAGATTACAGCACAAGCATGTCATTATAGTCAATCTGGTATCACTTTCTAGAGAAGGAGATAAAACTGCCAGAATGAGGTTATTTTATAGTTATTGTAATGTATTCTAAATGTATTGCCATTAGTTCAGTCCAAGATCACTTTTTCTTCTAATTTTTCAGTTTGCATATAAAAATGGGGGGAAAAACCTCCCAATTATTAGTATGATTTTAAGGAAAACCTAGTTTTCTTTCAGAAAGCAAGCCTTGAAGCATTCTGAAACTGATAGTCCAAAGTCCTAATGTTACAAAGGACAAGTGGTAATTGGCTAACTTCTTATAGCAAAGAACCCTACTGGCATTATCTGTGGCAATAATGTTGTTATATTTTTCCCCTTTCCGGTTAATTTAACAGAAACTACAGAGCTTAATCTGAATCCCAAAAGCTGAACTATAACAACAAGAGGAATATTCAAAATTTAGTATTACTCATTTTCACATTTAACTCCAAAAAGTGACTTCTGAAACATAAGAGAAAACACTGCAGAAGTTGTTTTGTACCCCAGAACGAAGGTGCCTAGTACTAAGGGCACAAGAAGCATGTGCCAAAGAATAACCTGCAGTGCAAGACAAAATATGGCAGGAATATGCAATATTTATTGCAAAGCAAAAAAATGGCCCTATGTGCCTGGCAAATGGGCCAGTCAAGCAGAATTCTGTTTGTAGACAGACAGCTAGATTAACAGCATGATAATGCCCACACAAGGACATCTGCATAACTTGCAAGTACCAAAAACTACATTTTATGTTTCTGCCCATGACTATCCTTTCTATAACTGAGAAATTAATAAGGCTTCCAATAAATGCTTTAGTATATGATCAGAATTTTTTTCTATCAGGAAATTGTTTTCTATCAAGATATTACCACATTTATACTAATTCAAAATTATTCCCATCATGATAAATGCTGAAACTTCTTTCTTTTTTGTCCTATTACCTTGCTAAAATATGACTTTCAATGATTTTGAGACTTCCACTCTTTTCTAAGATGTTGTTATCCCAAAATGAAAGACTGCATAATTATAGTTTTGTTTTACAATCTTAATAAACAAAATACATTAGGGTAGACATTTGCAGCAGTGTAACTGGATTACTTAGGGGAGTAAGCATGCTTCTTCTGTCCTTAATTAAGTTTACAATTCAGATCTGACTTCTGCACAAAAGCAGTATTGAATTATTGCTAAGACATGCATTCATGCAATTAGGAAACTCCTTTTTGAGTTGGATACATCTTAAAACAAATGCCAAATGACAGTTATTGAAAAAGCAAGGGCACATTTTCGTTGCTAGACTTAGGGAACGATGAGACGGGAGATCTAGCAAAAGAAAGCACTCAGTTGTGACACAGGCATGGTATTTTTAGTTAGATTTTGTGTGTGTGTACACAATATTTCATAGCATGTCAAAAGGGAGGGATTTTCTATTTTCTTACTACTTTGTCAAGTTTAATTACCTCAGCATGGTACCATATTGTTACTGAGGCAGGGTTTACCTTGGTTAGAGCTCTTGTGTTGAAAAATTGGTTTTTAACTAGTCTTCCAAACAGAAGATTTAATAACTAGCACTGATGTAAAAACTCATGTAAATAGCAGCTTAGAAAAAAAAGTTTTATTTCTTTAAAACAGTATAATCGCTTTGCAACATATTTCAGAATTTCTGTTTTATTATTTTTATTCATTATTCAAGAAGAAGAACCTTTAGTGTATTCAGCATATGTCTTCCTGCATGAAATAAATATGAAACTTTCTGGTGTGCTGCTTTAAAGTGCATGGAACACTGAGCTATCTCTCCTTCTGGTAGTGCTCTTTGCATCTACTCTTCTTTTTGTTTAAAGTCCTTCTTTTCCCTTCTCACAATATACTTCATAAGATCATTTTCAAACTCCATAACCAACGTTTTCAAAACATTTATCACAACCAGAAACACTAAGAAATTGTAGAGAAAGCATTGTCATTAGTAAAAGAGTTCCTCGAGGACACGATCAGCAGCAGCAATCACAATCTAGAAGGGTTTACTCTGGCCAGAGAACAACTAACTACCTTTAATTGCTGTCACAAGCTCAACCCACTCTCGAGAAGAGATGAGGAGAGGATGGGTATGGAGAGGAAATGGGTGTTTACAGCTGCAGCCAATTGCTACAACTTATTCCTGAATCCTGACAGGACTGAACTGCAGCTGCAGGGAATCACTCAAAGACAAATGACCCCTCAAAAGAGAATTACCTTTTCAAAAAGTTTGATAAAAATAACATGATGATTTGAGATGATGATACAAAATGTTTCTCTGCCACCTGTTTCTTGCCAAAAGGATGCTAGTCATCATCTGTTGGAGGGAGCTGGTCCCTAGACACTCAACGATTCCGTTCTTAAACAGGCTCTTGTAGTGTCTTTTGAAAGACAGCATCTTATGTATTCACGAGCAGCTTTGATGGGCTTTGTTGCTTTCACAGAATGAAGGGCTCTGTATGTGGCAGCTTCAGCTGGACTAATTTTCAACATTACACAAACTTAAAGACAGAAACAGCTTGCACTTGTGAAGACGATTCTTTCATTAGAGCATGGAAGATGAACCCCGGCCCTGAAGATGGAGGGAACAACTTGAATCATTAAGCACTGCCCTTTAGAGCTGACAGCTGCTGCACCCTCCTTTGATTAAGAAGAAATTTCTTTCTCTGTTTTTTCCCTGGCTTTATACTCAAGCATCTCTAGCTCAACTATTTCCCTACTAGTTATAATGCTTCCAATGCCTTCAAAAGTTACAGAAATTGTGCATCATAAGAAGCATTATAAAACTAGTCCTTCTTTTTTCTTCACAAGTACAGAACTTGATAACACAGAAGTTAATGAAGATACCATATTTAGCATTTAGATGTCAACACCACCCCTTAAGGCGTGTGTTATGAATTCTAAAGGATTTTAAAATCTAATAGAAAAGGAGCTTTCATTTCTGAAAATGTAAAGTCCACTGAGGATGGGACTGAAATGTTCTGAGCTGAAAAGCTCTCTACAGTGGCCAGGAAGACAAACCCATCAGAAAACAGAAAAAAAAAAAAAAATCACTGCAAGGGCAGAGAACTAATTAAAAAGAAATGTTGTTATTATACATTATGTGGCAGGAATCGAGATTCCTATTCTTGGGCTAAAGCAAATCTTTTAAATTAAGAAAATAGTCAGATGATATTAAGTATAACTTCATTCAAGTACAACAAAGACCCCTGATTTTCTAATGTTTATTTTACCCTTCAGACAAAAAATAACTTATGTACCTAATCTTGACAAAGTGAAGCTCTGTTGATTACATAATGTTTTATCAAATTTAAAGGCATTGGTGTAAGTAATGTAGGTAAATTCTGCATAGTTAAAGTAACTGCAGTCTATTGTAATCATAATAATCACTGCTCTTCTCCACTTCTAGAAGTCACTAGGTGGGACTATTTTTATTATCAAAAAAAAAACCAGGAAATTAAACCCATCCGTGCCCACAGCTCCATCTCCATGTGCAGGCAGATCAGGTACACAGCAAAAGAACACAGGATTATTCCCTTACCTCAATTTTTTCCCATATGGTTTCATAATTCTCTTGATGTTGTATATCTTGCATCAGTTGATGAATTAAAGCTGATTTATTTGAAGCAGAAGTCTCATTGCCAGTGGGCTGAGTGACAGCAGTCCTTTCTGACTTTTCTTCAATGTATTTTTTAATGCAAGGTACAGGCATACAAAGATCTTCATCAGAGAGAATATCACTGAGAGGCCCAGATTCAATACTGTCACCTAAGGATGATACTATATCACTTGAAGAGCTTGGTGAAATTCTACCCCTTTTTTTGTGCTTCTTTGTTTGGTATGTTGGATACATTTCTGAATCTGAGTTCATTTCTGACAGCTCCCAGTCATCAATGTTTTGAATGGTTTCTCTTCTGGGCTTTTGGGGCAGCAACTTGGTCAAATTTTCTAGTTTTAAAGCTAAGACTTCAGTCTGTTTGAGATGTGAAGGTAGTGCTAAATATTCATCAGATCCATACCACACCTCACTGTCTTTACTGGTTTTTTGAGTGTAGTGTGGTGTTGAGGATAAGCTTTTATTTTTCTTTCTTGTCAGTAGAAGAGGGGATGACTTGGAAAGCTCAGAACTAGCTGAAGAAGCACTCTTTTGGCTATGTGTTGGTGAAATAGAGGGCTCAGTTTTACCTTGTGATTGCCCATTTAGATCTCTCTGGTTACAAGAATCTGATGATGCAGAATAATCTGTTTCTGTCTCCCCCAGAGACTGAGAGTTATGAGACGTAATTCCATTCTCTAGAGAAGAACATCGTCCTGTTTTGTCGTGTGTTGATGTAGCTGTTTTACACATACTTCCAGGTGTTCTGCCAGCTTTTGCTTTCTCTGGAGCATCATGACACTTCTTGTGCTTTGATTTTTCTTTACAGGTGTAGGAAGTAGGCTTTCCTAGAATTATGGGACTGTCTTTAAAGTGATTATTTATTGTGTAATCAAGATTTTTATCACTTATTGTATTTAAGCAATCGTATGACTGACTTACTGCAGATGGACTGTTAGTATAGGGTGACTGTAAAGCTAGGCAAAGCTTGGACCTGTCTGGGGGGTCTAACAATGAGGGTGTACTTCTACTCATTTCATTTTTGACTATTTGAGAGATTTGCCTTTTTAAATCATTGGCTTCCATATAATCTTTAAACACATCATCTTTCAGAAACAGACCTCTTTTTGGCAATGTAGGCTGTGTAGGAGAGTCTTCATTATAGTTAAAGCAGTCTCTTATGGACCTCTTAGGAGTTGGGTTTTCACAGTGAGAGTGTTTGATTTTTTCTTGGGTGTGCTGTGAGAGATTGCATTCTGGATTCTTTGATGTGGAAACTGGTTTGCTGTCCGTAGGTAAAATAATATTTTCAGAGGAAGGTCCTTTAGAAGGAGAGGAATTCACAGAAGGAGATGCTAGTGAGGGATCATGTGGTGCTTTCTTGTCTTTGCTTTCTTCTCCATCTTCTGCTGAAAGAGGTATGTGGATTTCTTTCTCCTTTAATGCTTCATTACACTGGGAAGCAATGGAATCAGTTGCTACTGCAAGTAAACCCACACTTCTGATAAGTCCTGGAAACTCCTTATCCATCTCACTATAGTTCCAGGATTCAAATGATTTTGCTTTCCCTTGGCTGGAGGTCATATCATCCAGAGCACCAAGCAAATCCTCACTAGGACTGTAGTCAGAGAGTTCAAAAGCAGTAATACCACAATCCAGAGACAAGTAATTTTGAGAACATTTGATGGTTAACTGTCCAGAATCATCAACTTCAGTTAAAGAGTCAAGACGATCCTGAAATAAACAAAGAAATGGTATTTTTTTACTAAATTAATTTTCATATACAGCAAACACAAGTAACAATCAGCTTCTGTGTTTCGCTGCCTAACATTTAGAAAAGCATTCATCACTGACCTGCCTGTTTTAGCAGTACCCTGTAGATGAGCCAACCATTCTGAAGTATTTGGGAATTAAAAATGACAGTAAACTGAAAAATGCTTCATTTCAGTCTGGTGCAGCAAATTACTTAAAAACAGCAACTCACTTTTGTACTGCTGTTTTCCTCATTAAATTCTGCTTTTTGTTCTACTTACTGTGCAGGGGGTCTCAGAAATTCCATCCAGCAGAATCATAGTATTTCCTATGTTAACTACCTCAAACAGGAGGGAGGGTTTCTTGGGAACTTCTGAGTATACCAATGTCTTTGTTAATCTTGTATTTTCAAAAATCCATGCTGCTCTACAATCTTTCAGTTGATTGCTAGAATTTTTTTTCCAAGCATCATGGAGAGACAGACATTTCTTCTCATATTTATGAGGCAGAGGTTGCTAACTACATTACACTTTTCTGTAGTGTTATTACCTGAACATTTATTTGCCAGATATTTAGAGCACAAATGAAGAACAGCTCAAGGAAAGGAAACTATATCCAGGCATGCTAAGCCTCCAGCCTCCCATGTCCCCTTGTCAATGTCTTCTCAATGGAAGTCCTTCAATCTCAGAAATATAGCCAGAGAGCATCTCAGGTGGCAAATGAGATTTTAAGATCAAAGTCAAATTAATGCTTATGGTCTTATTTGAAGGACACTAAAAACTTCTGATGAGATTAAGATCCAATAATTGTATGATATGTACCAATCACTGCAAAATTTGTTTTTAGTCTACAGTTTGCAAGCACATTTTTAGTAGATGTTCCAACACATAGACAGGCCTTCTGCTTACAGAGACTTCTTTAAAAAAACACGTCATGAAGGGAAGGAATTCATGTTCTCCTATTCTAAATTTGCATGCCTATATCAGTATACCAATATTCTTTCTTTCCAGGTTTGGTTTTCATAACAGTTCTTTTAAGCAAACTCTTGGGTATCCACAATCAGTTTATGTCCAAATTCTTCTCTGTAACACTATACACTTGTCTTACTATACTGTCAAATCCATAGTTTAAGAACCTTAAGCACTATGCTTGGAGAAGGTGAATGACCACATTATCTCTTCATCTCACAATAAACAGCTTGGATTTGGACTCATCTCAATAAAGAAGGCTATTGTTTGCTAAATTCTATAAACATCTAACATTTGATCCCCATTGTTTATCCACCCTCCTTACATTTCTCAAAGTAAAAATAGAAAAAATCCTCCAGCTAAAATATTATTTATAGAAAAGATTGATTAGAAAATTATTTATCAACCATAATCTTGGACACTGAAAATATATTTTATTTAGCACATTCTATCCAGATGTAGAACCTATGCCACAAATTGGACATTGTCAACAGTTCAGAATTAAAAGGGGAATTTTCTATAAATCTGTCAAATTTATGTTTTGACGCTGCATTTATTGAGGAAAAGAATGACTAAATAATGATCAATATTCCCACTGCATTCTCAGGAAAAGATTAGGAACTGTAAAACCCTATATAAGTCAAAACCCATTCCAAGACCCTAAAGGCCCTTATTTCACCTGAATAATGAGATCCATTCCTTCATCTCTTAAAAATGTGTTTATTAACATTAAGAAAATTTACAATTATATCTTACTTGGTCATTTTCCAAGCAGGCCCTGAAATGTGTGTTTCAGAGGAGTATTAACAATTTTTTACTCTTTTTATCTCAGAAAAATGTTATTTATTTGTATGGCTACCAATAGGAATGCCTTAGTTCGAATTTTTTTTTTCCTGTTTTCACATAGTAATGCTTTCTGTGAAAGTCTGTAGGCTCTTTCCAATACCTTCTTGTATTTATAATTAAAGCAATAAAATTATGCCTTCTTTTTACTCTTTCAACTGGATATATTTAAGGTGCAAGACATTTCTTTTGTGATTTTACCAACTGCCGGAGAGCATCGGGATTTACTTTATTTTAACATAGCCTTATACTGATCTTTTCCCTATTTCCTGGCTTTATCAATTCTGAAATAAAACTCACAGGTCAGGTTTAGCTGGACAGAACTCAGGCTGCACAAAACTCATTTTTCTTTTTTAACATCTCTGGGTAATTCTTGAAGGAGAAGTTGTCCTTCAAAATCTTAACTCGCCAAAGTTTTTTATTAAAACAATTAATTTCTTAATTTTGAATATCATCCTGGCAGACAGCTTGCCTTACTATTTCCTCTATTTCCTCCAAGAAAAAAAAAAACAACTTGGTGTGCCCTTTCTTGCTGGCATTTTATTCAGTGTGGCACTGCTGGGATAGCTCAAAGTGCACTTGCTGTGTGCCCAGTTAAAGAGCTGGGTACCAAACCAAGCCAGTGCATCCTGTGCTGTCTATGCACTTTGATGTTTTGGTAGCTACTCCACCAGTGTTATCCCTGCTCATTATGTCGAGGACAGCTTGTGCATACTTACGGGTGTTACAGCTACACTGTAAATACAGCCCAGGTGGGACTGCTGCACTGTGACTACCGTGCAGTCTATGAACTGAGGCTGAAGATTAGCATGAGACTGGCTCACTGAACACAAAAGAAACCTTGGCAGTTCACTTCTTCTGGAGAACTCCTCAGTTAACCTTGGTAGCCAAAGCTGCTCTTCAGTGGCACACAGAAATCAATGGACTTAAGGAGAGAGTCAAACATTTTGTGAACTTATAGGTTCATGAACTACAGAAAAGCATAGCATCAAAAATTTGTTCAGATCCAATTTTCATCTAGCCCAGTATCCTTATCTCTGCATCAGTTCAAAATATTTTCTGCTAGCTGAGCTCTAAGACATGGCCCTTCTACACACATTTCTACCTGCACTCCCAGCTTCTACTAATGAGCAGCAGAGGGACTTCCTCATCTGGTGGTTATAATTCCTCTTATCTTTGCTTAGTTTTCACATTTATATTTTAATCTTCTCTGCACTTCTAAGTGTCCTACTCTAGTAAATTCCAAAACAGAAGTCTTTGTTGTGTGTGAAAGTTTCCTTCTATTGATTTCAAATCTGATGATTTCTCAATCTTAGGAGGAAAAATAAACTGTAATACCTAGTTCATAATCCCAAAGGGATGCTGAAAATTAGTAGAATGATTCTCCAAGGAATCTGTATGGGCAAAGGTCTTTAGGTTTGCTCAAACAGACTTATAATTTACCTATGCAGGAAAATCCCTAATAGAAAATATTTGTTTTCATGAGGCACCTACTAGTTTCACAGTGTAGCCCTGTCTGGGAAAGGAATGGGGGGTGAAACACAAACAAAAAAACAAACAAACAAACAAACAAACAAACAAGTGAATAAGAGTAGACACAATTGTTTCTCCATTTTATTTATTTATTCATTTATTTATATTCGTCAACTAGCTGCTATCATTATACCTGATAAAAAGCTTGAATACCTGAGGGTTAGAAACTGCAGAGCAATTTCTGTGAACTTATTTAAGCAGTAGGACAGAAACTTGATATCAAATTTGCATCCCTGCTATTGATAGCCATTAATTTTATCAAATATTGTTTATGTTTTAATTGGAGTGGATAAAAAGGATGATGTCAGGATATTTTGTCTTTTAGATCACCATGTAAGCCTATCTGGCAACACATGTTTTAGCCACTGAAAAATAATCTTTCCTTCCCCAGTCAGTCTTCCCCTCCACTGGAGGGATGTTTTTTATAGCATTTGTAATCAGATCCAGATGGAACATTTCCTGTTTCTTAGTATCTGAATCTCTGCCTTCTCTATGTCTTGAAATTACCATGCCTATATCATAAAATAATGACTTCACACTAATTCACCAGTCTGGATGTTAAGACAACTGTAGATTTCCTTCAGATCTGCCAGAGGTTTACCAGCAACAGCAAAGCAGAAACTGAATCTGAAACACCAAGTACATATACATTATGAAGAGGGGGTGTGAAAAGTGGGCCTGGGCATCTCTGAGCATTGATTTCTAGACCACCCACTCTGTTGTGCCCAAGACAAATATAAAACCCAACAGAGAGCACAGAAGTAGACACGTTCTCTTTGACCTTGAGTGATAATGAAATTCAGGACCTGTTTAGGGGACTTCTGAGTTCCTCTGAAGCACAGGTTGCAGAATTAACTGCATTGATCTAGAGGTCTGTTTCTGTAAATGCATCTAATCCTGACAAAAGCATTTAGTCTTAGGACTTTCATAGAATGAAAAGGTCTTTTACGTGCTATCATCCATTAATGACCCTAACTATTAAAACTGTGCATCTTCTTTAAGTTAAAAAAAATTAGGCCAGTAATGTCCTTCTAAGTAAGTTCATTTAATAAGGATAAATTCTAAGGAAAAGACATTTCAGTTAAATGAACTCAAATTTGCAAACCATTTACATGTGCATGAATTTGACATACTGTTATAGAAGGTATGATTCATGCATCATTGTTTCTCGCACTTTAAACAGTGTGACTGTTTAAAGGCATATTGAAGAATTGCCACTCAAATTAAAGCCCATCCTCTTGCTATAAAGCAATGCTGATCTAGTCTGGAAAGTTTTGGAAAACATTATGTAAGATACAGTTTTGTGTATGCAAGAAGGGAAAAGTCTAAACTTTATATTGAAGAAATCATTGCACATACAAACTGACTTTTGAACCGGCTATAATCCTTATAAATACATGAGTGACCAGACCAACAACTTTGGAGCAGATGCACCTCTGTGTTTCAAATCCTTTCTGAAAAATATTTCAATCAGGAGAAAACACTGCTAGCCTCTAGCATGACATTTCTAAAGTTGACCTTAGTTTGCGCTAATTTGTTTCAATAAGATATCAGTCAAAGACATTAAAAGAAAAAAAAATAGCAAAATACCTAGAAGACAAGTAAGTCATCCTTAAAATTGTCATCCTAGCAATTTTAAATGTGCAACAGGGATGAGCTGCTTCAAACACAGATGAAATTCTCAAAATTGGTTTTAGTTACTATACCTCCTTTGTCTCTTCAGAAAATGCTTGCAGAATATCAGTTTGCCTGGTGTAGTTTCCATTGGCGTCTTGTAGTCCCTGGAGAATACGCTCTCTCAAAACCAGAACAGAAACACGTAGCTGGTGCCAGAGCAGTTGTACTGTATGGATATCGACTATCACATTGACAGAATAAGACAGAAGCTTCAGGGAAAACTCAGTCTCTAGTAGAGCATGAATTTGTTCAACGTGATCAGATATATCTTCACAAATATCCTGTAAAGGAAAAATAAAGTAGATATTTAGCTACAGGCATAATCCTTTCATGGATGAGTTCTAATTTTCATGTACTTTTAATTAAATGCTGACTAGATTATTTCTTAGAGGAAAGATACTGTAATTAATACATCCAGGGTTCTATTTTTTTTTATTATTATTCATGGCAATGCTACAGCAACTGAACCAGCAGCTGTCCTGTTCTCAATACTGCTCAGTAAGTGCAGAGACAGCATACAATAAAGAAGGATGGCCCAACAAGATCACATGAATCAGAAGCAGAAAATTAACACCATAAGGTGACATTCTAGAAGACAGCAATAGGAACAAAATGGTAAGATTGCCATGGCCTGTCTCCCTCTCTGTTGCACACATACACAGACCAGTTAAAATGCAAAGAATCTGGTCTGTGCCATCCTCAATAAAATTCATGTGGATGGAATTTCACTTTTAATCTCTCCTCTATAGCCAAGTAGCACAAAGTCTGGAATTGACTCAGTGTGAATAAGCTGTTTCTGCTACCCATTGCTGACTGAGGTGGTGAGAGGGCACTAATTTTTGCATAGTCTTGTTCTGGGCTCAAAACTGAATGGAAGAAGATGGGTGGAAAAGGAGGAGAAGGAAAAACAGAGAAGCTGTGAACAGTTGTGTTAAGAAAGGAGAAAAGAGAAAAGTTACCAGGTTATAAAACTAAGTTTTTGATGGGATGGTAGCCTCTGAATTTAACAATTAATGTTACAGATTACTAAACTGTGCTGCATACAAGGTAAAATCATTTCAATCTACTCTTAATTTTCTTTGTGAAAGGACAGGATGCAATACTAAAAAATATTTAATCTTATTCTATGGAGCAAACACACTGCTTTGTAACAACTCTGTTTGAAAATGATGTGTAAAAAGCCTGTTATAAACAAGTAAGGAAATGTGAATGCTGAAAAAAAATTAACACTGGATCCTAGAAGTTTTTTCCCTCATTTCTGACATATATTTAAAGGTGACTTAAGATCATATTTAAATTCCAGATATATTTCTTAAAAATACATAAATCTAAGTCAAAACTTCAGCAATGTCCTTTTTGTATACATCAATAAAAGTGAGAAAAATCATAATTTTAATTCATTTCAAATTCACTATTGGAGCAATTCTATCAGACAATTACAATGAAGCCCTATTACAATGAAGCCTTATTACAGTGAATAATGAAACTTTATTACAATTAAACAGTCTCTGATGAGACTCTTGTGGTTTTGTACAGCAGTAGCATAACAGGAAAATCAGTAAACCTGATTATTTATACATTAATAAAACAAGACAGTAACTTCTATCAGTTCAGATTTGGCGTCTTCAATCTGAAAATAAAGAGAAATTTTTGACTATGTAATTGCACGTATGTAACAAATTAAACCAAAGTCACACCTCTACATAATATTAAATAATTTCATCCAACAGATAGCACAATATTAGCTATTATTGTTGAGTGCAATTGGGAGTTACTCATTTTAATAAAGCACTGACAGTTACACCATGTCCCCTGCAGGGGTAGTTCTCAGAAATGCCAGATGAGCTCAAAAGTTAGGAGTTTCAATGAGCAGGGCACTGGGGCTGCCATAGAGGAAGGCAGTGTCTCTTCCCTTCTATCCTCAGTTCCCTTGCTGTAACAACCAGCATCTGTATTTGCAAGTGCAAGACACACAGCTTCACCTGCCAACACGTAGCATGCAGCACTGCAAGTGCTCAGGGCTTCAAATATCCACACACTCCCAGGTGAGCAAATGGATACTCTAGTTACCAGATTAGAGCGCTCATCTAATTCTACAGACACACAGAGAAAGCTAAAACTCCCAGCAAAGTATTTTCCAAGCTTTGGAAAAAGTTATTGTTGTCCATTTTGTTATTATTATCCATTTATGCAGCTACAAATGATACTGGACTAAAAAATACAGCTGTAATTTTATTTTGTTTCAAGTGTTTTAAAGAGTATTTCTAGTGAATTAGTTCAGCTGAATTTGCATTCCGTTTTCCAAGATTGTTAATGCTTTTCTCCTCTCGGCCATAATGCAGTTCAATTTTAATTCCAGGGATTACAAAATAGAGTGTTGCCCAGTGACTGTAATTTTGTAAATTAGATGCAATCTATAGTAAAATACTTAATATAACTTCATTTTAGACTATTTGTATGAATGAGCTTAAGGATGTGACAAAGCGCAAAACAAGTTTTCAGTGTTTTCCAGCTTCACACACGCAGGTACCTGCTGAATTCGGCTGCCATAAGAATTCTCAGAGTGGTTGAAAACACAAAGTCATAAGAGAAAAGAATTAACAATGAGCAAATGTCTCATGACAATCGTTCGATAACGTACTGGAAATATTGGCCAGTGAATCTACATAATACTTTAAATCAAGAATTCAGATCCACTGATCCAAAAAAGAAGTTGTCTTTTCTCCTCCCATTATGCTAGCTACCAAAGCATCTCAAATTTCTGAAACTTGCCACAACAAAACAGACAATTTTGTACTGAAATGCAAATCCCAACACCATTAGAGTTTTGAAAGAAGCAGATACTCAAGGACATACGCTGTTAGTTTTTACAGGGCTTGTTGTAACTTGCTCATTTTCCTCAAAAAGGAAAGTCTACTGACTTACAGACTACTGCGAGCACAGCAGCAACCAAGTGCTTTATGTACTAACAAGATAATTAACAGCTCCTAACAGATTCAGTAATATGGAGAGAACCTAAGGCCAACCTTGACCACATCCAAGTAAAGGTCACATACTCTGACCTTAACATGTAAAACTACCATCTCAGCAAAAGACAAAGTACCAGCTCTTAAAGTATTTAGGTTATAAACAGAATGGGTGGCCAAAAGAGAGGAAGATATTTTCTGAGTGGTAGAATGAGCCAGGAAGGAAATCAAGTCCTTACATAGCTTTTCATAATATGTAAAATCTGAGCTCCATTTTCTGACTTTATCAACAACTGTCTCTCCCTTCTGGCCTGGAATTTGTATAGCGTTGAACTGTCACTATAGTCTAGTCTTTTATGAGACAACGGAAAGGATTTTTCCCTTTGCTGATAAGCATGTTGACAGGACATGATTTTTAGGGTTGTTGGTTTAGGAGTTTTTCAGTTCTTTTCCTATGAGATGAAAATCTGATTGAAGCACTTGGGATATCTGATTTAATTCGCAAGAGCATCAGGCACAGAGTTGAAGTGATTTAACTCCACAATTAATAGGTTCACCTATTCAACGTCCAGAAGCACTGAACAATTGTCTACAGTGAATGCAGAAGTTCAGTATGTCCAGTTTAATATCTGATATATGCTATGCAGTCCACTTGCACATGCAGTCTAAGTCTGAAGACAGACAAGAGCAGGCTGGATTCACTGTGTGTTTAGAACACAGTAGTGTCAGTGCACCTCTTACTGAGCAGGCACTAGCTGCTGCTATGACACCCAGTAGCTGAGCAGCAGTTCCCAGCATCTCAGACACCATGTGGAAGGCACAGTCATGTATCAGTCTGGTGGGTATTTCTTAAAAAAATCTGAGGAGTCATAGGTTAACATTCCTACATCACATAGCAATCTTTTCATGAGTAACTTCTATTTCAGCTGAGCCTATCGCCGTTGTCAATAGAACTGGATTTCATTGCACCACAGGTCACGTTTCTGGATAAAATGAGTTAGATTTGTTTGCAGGAAGTTTATCTTATGTAAAGTTTGTAAAAAAGAATTTAGGCCCCTATTATCTCTCCCTTCTTTGTTTTTTAACTGTCATATGATGATGTGAAGGGATTGGCTGTACAAAGGACAGAAAAATAGCTGTGCAAATGCTAACACTAGTCTGCAAGAGAACAAAATTATGAAGAAATTATAACTTTTGCCATATAAGGTAATGCTGATTAGTCTTCAGCAGAAGGGCCTTAAGAAAGATGCATCCTGTTAACTTGCATCTTTTCTCTACACTTGCCTGGCAAAAACCAGCATATTGAGAAGAAACAACCTAATATCAAGTCTAGGTGTCATTATCTAGTACAACTTTTTCTTTTTACAGTACCTGATGTCTAGATTTACATCTAATTGAGCAAAATCAAATAATTATATGTGGTACAGCTGTGAATTTAGTAACTTTCTGTAATAATTAATGTCGCATGTCCTTTTTACACTTTGAATTTATAAATAAAGAACAGCAGTTATCACAAGATAGTACCTAAATGCTGTCATGAGTGTCAATTGCTGTTACCAGAAGCGATAGGTAGATAAAATAAACAAAGTCCTTTTAAGTAGTAAGAAAACAACATTTATCTATTGACATCTATTTGTAAATATGCATAGTTCCAGGTGAATGGCAATAATATAAAGCCTATACATATAAGTGTGGAAAATCTTCCCCATTTTAACAGTATATAGTTTCATATCAGAAGATATTATAACTTGATTTTTAGAAAGAACCACTTCAGAACAGCTTTTTATAGTCATTAATCTCACACATCTGCTGGGCATTTTTATTTTTACACAGTTTCATAGTGGTGTTATGGTAAAGATTTTGTCATCCTCTCATGGGCTTTCCTGTAGCACTGACTGTGGGATTTCTTTGGCTACAGGGGTTGTACCCATTTGGCTGCCAACTGCCCACTTCACTCAGTCTTCCAGACAGCTGATCCTGTACTTTGCAGCTGCTGAATCCATCAGCCTGCTCATAGCCCTCCACTTCAACTAAAATACCCTGACCTGCAAACACTGCAGTAAATGAAGAAAAAGCGCACCAATAAACTCTCAAGAGTCGATGAAAACAGCTTTGATGTTGACTTTTAAAAATATTTCTCTCTGGTCTTCAAGAAATTGTGTTAAGATATACATGAACATGCTGAAAGATAATAGGTTGCAGTATGTTTCTTTAGAGTTAGTGGCAGAGAAGCTGTACTGGAGATTTCTATTCTTTGATCTTGCAGTAAAACCTCAGCAGGACAAACTGATTGCCATTGAGTCTTATGACTACTGTACATGCAAACATAACAGATGAATTAAGGAAATGTCTGTCTGCTTGGTCTTTCCTTTTAAGTGTATTTTAATTCCTCAGAATACAAATATTCTAATCAGAATGTACAAGTTCTTCTGTTTAGAAAAAAAAGTAGAAGGCATGACAAAGAATTTTCAGATTCATTATTTTAAATGTACTTGAAAACTATAAATTGAACTCACCCTCCACACTGTCCTTTAATGCTTATGCATTTATAAAAAGTGAAAAACAGTGATGTTTTTGTTGCTGAACAAATAAAGATTTGCACCTTTCAGAAAGGTATTTTTCCTTTAAAATGCACTCTGACTTAGCTAAGAGAAAAAGTTTCTCTTTTTTTTTTTGATCCCTAGCTGCTGTACATCTAAGCAAGGTTATAATAAGGATAAAATTGTCCTCTTCTATTTTGAATTATTGGAAAAACCTTAAGGGCAAATGCTACACACACTTTTTTGTGGTTTTTTCTAAGTAAACAATTATGTCAAACAAAATAACCATATATGAAAAAAACTCCAGAACTTGACTAGGCGAAATCAACTGCCCTGGAAGGGCCTGGACTGACTGGGAATGACAAGTTTGTCAGAAAGTGATTGAAGTACTAAAGTACTGCAGCTGGTGTGGCTGTGGCACTCAGTGACTAGGGGAAATGAATATAATTCACTGGGTGAAGAATGCAAAGTGCAGCAGGAAAACAGCTACCAGGAGGGTCCTGAGATCACTGACCCTGCCAACTGCTGACACTGAGAGCTTGGAGCCACAGAGTTCCTTGAAGTAAGCTTCTCCACTCTTCCCTCATGAAAACACGCATACTACTGACAGTAGCTTCTCCTGGTGGACCATCATTTTCTGCACAACTCTTCTTTCCCAACTCGGCTTTTATTTTGATTAATTTGCTCTCAATGTTTTAAGTGAGAGACATTTTAATCATTGCAAAATTCCAGTAAGTGCATCTAAGATGATCCACTTTCTCTTGTACAAATATTGCTATTGCAAAATTCTCAAAAAAGTTTTGAAAATAAATATTGAGTCTGTTGAACTCTAAGTAGATATGTTTCTACTGTGTTTTGTTATCTCCAGAATCAGTGAGTCACATTCTTATATCCCTGTATAATGTGAAATAGATATCAAATCATCAGTTCTTTGACAGAGTTGCTGAAAAATAAAGTTTGTCTTGGTTTATAGCAAACACAGAGCTGCTTTGTAATGATTTATTAGTTGTTTAGGTCGCATGTTTTATTAGGCTGTTTGTTGTGTAAGTGTATCAGTTGACAATCTGCAAGGAACATGAGCAGAAGAAAGGAATAAGATATGACATCACATGCTAAGCACTTCAGGCTGAGGAAAAATGACTGAAATGTTAATGGTGAAACTCCTGTCTCAGGATTCCAGCAACTTGCATTTGTTTTGCCATATGGGCCCTTGCTGGGGCCAAAGGATCAAACACATTGAGAACATTCAAAGGGCCCCTTTTGTGCAGAAACAGGGCAGTTGCTGCTAGAAGTTATTCCAGCATGCTGCCAGGACCAGCTGCAGTGCCTCACAAACCTAGGCCAGCCTGCACCTTTTCTGCAGGAGGGAATGGCTGCAGGGAAGACAGGCTGCTTTCAAATGTTTATTTCCCCTATTAAATTTAATCCGTGTCTTGATGTTAAAAGACTTTCTGAGCACAACATTTACCACAGGTCAGAGTCTTATATACAAGGAATAATTTAGTTCACCCAGGAATCTAAAGATAACTGATGCACAAAGACACTCTAAGCCCTGGAATGGAACTGGAGAACCACAGGAGAAGTTATGGCATTAAAAGGAGGCACCAGAGAACCGTACTGAAAGAGTATTATGTAAACAAATTAGGGCTAACCAGCTCTGGCATATTCCTGACATCAGTAAAATTGATGCATGGATTGCATATGTGGAAGAAACTGCATATCCAAAGTGAATATGGCAACCAAGTTGCTGTGGCAAGTGATGTGACATCTGCAACTAAACGTTGTTTTCATATTCCTGAAATATTCCTGAACTTCCACTGGTTCTACTGTGTGATGTGCCTAAAGCTACAAGTTAAAACCCCTTTGCAACCTTCAAAATAAGAAATATATTCTCATATGACCCAAGCCCACAATGTTCAGAGGCTTTGCCTATTAAAGTTATCACTTTACATTTCTCCCATGCAAAACTGCACAAATTTTCATTTATCTTGCTTTAAGATAAGCAAAACTTTAACTTAAAGCAAACCAATTTTATCAAGGCCTAACTTTGCAAATTTTAAACCACTTAAAACTTGATTGAAAATGTCATAATTATGCTGACTGAAGTCTGGTTTTTCATTACACTCTGGAAGACAACATTGCACAGGTACTCTAGAACGGTTGTTTATGCAAGAAGATAGACACTCCTGAACTGTGCAATAGAATAGCAGGTTTTGGTTCTGGTTACTTCAGACAAAAAAGGAAAAATACCAAACCCCAAACTCCAGGGTATGAAAAGCTGGTCAAGCAAGTGGCAGTAGAGGCAAGTTTTGGAAAAAACTAAGCACTTTTCAAATACCTGTTTATTGGATAATGGTAATTATATATATAAGAATACATATTTGTATCTTGCATGAGAAAAATTATGAGGTACTTTAATACTAAACACACTCATCATGCATTATACGTTCATACCTATTCAAATGGAAGAGAGACTTATTAAAACATACTTCAAATACCTTACAGTTCTCTTCACACAACTCTATACTTTTTCTGCAATAGTAGAAGAACGTAGGACATGTTTTGCAACTGTCTAGGTAACTACCTTTGCTTCTTACGTTTTTAGTCTCTTTACTCAGCACTTTCTTGCTTTCTGTAGGCTATATATACTAAGTGGAATTTTAAGGCATTTCTAACTATTTCAAATTACCACATGCAAATGAAAATTGAGGATGCAATGGAAGTACTCACAGTGAACACACAGACTCTGCTGTAGCTAAAGCAACCAGGTCTTGGTAGCCCGGCCAGGACTAGACAGTTTTTGACCTCAGTGTAGAGAATAATTAACTACCTATAAGAAACCCCTACTATCATTTCACACAAAACTTACAAAAATTTAATGTGATAAACAATCATGTGAGCTATATGAAGAATCATAAATAGCACTCCAGCTATTTGGTCAGAACTTTCATAATTTAATCCACAGTATGAAATAATTAGCAGAATTCAATGCTATTGCACCAGCAGTTGAGTAATTTCCCAGCAAAAATGTTTATCCCTTTGAAAACAATGAGCTTTCAAAGGTCTGTGCAGACAAACAGTTATTCTGACATTTCAGCTTTGAATATGTCTCACTCTTGTTCTGTTGTCATTTTCACTTTGAAGATTTGGAATTACTTTGACATAGAATAAGAAAATTTTAAGAATTCTTTAAGCCTTCTGCAAAGCCACAGGGTCTTCATTGTTTGAGCCCTATTTTCTAGTAAGCCAGTCTCTTTTTGTTGTTTGTACAAGTAAATAGGTGTGTCTATTTTAAAAGATTTTTCAGTTTATAGAGTTCATCAGAAAGACTCTTGTTTTTATTAAACTCAGTAGACTTAATTAGGGTCTTTGATATAAAACAGCTGGTCCTAAAGAGAAGAGTTTAGGTGAAAGAGAAAAACTTCTTGGAGAAAAAGTCTCATTCTTGAAATAATGAAATTTCAAATAACAAACAAAATGTATCCCTACATAAATAGCAGACAGTATTTTGGGCAGCAACGAGCTACTGAAATGTAGGATGTCAAAATAAATTAATAAATAAGAGTAACTTCAAGTTCAAACAGGAGAAAAATTCAGGCTTTCTGCATAGACATGCAGAACATAACAGAAAAATTTTCATCAAAATGTTTTGACTTGCTCAAGCCAAAGAATGCTAACCTCATTCACTCTCTTTGACTGAAGCCTAGTGACTATAACAGAATTTATTAAAAGATGGTGAGACTCTACTCTCATCTCACATGAGATATGAAGGGTCAGAAGTGAAGAACTACCATCTGTGCCAGGTCTTCTAAAACGAAAATTGATAGCATGATAAGCACTTTTCAAGATAAGTGGCTGTTTATATCAGTGCAGCTAAGCCTCCAAGAGCTTCTGTGACATATTTTTGAAGTTATTTTCCATCAGTCATTGTTAGGACAGCAAAAAGGACACAAATTCTCTTGTTCTTTATTACCAGATCTCACTTTATCAGCACTGTTGTTCCCTTTTATGTTGCTCAATGAATCATAGAATCACAGAATCATTTAGCTTGGAAAATACTGAAAGCTAACATTTAATCAATGAAACCTTATGGGGATCACTGAGTTTTTTTTTTTTGCTTCATTTAGAAAAATGAAATAGAAACCTTATAGTCTACCTTGCATGCTGCTTGTTGTTTGTGACCTTCCTGCCCTCTCTCCCAAATGACAAATGTTCAAGCCAGCTGGGAAGCCCTTGAAGATCTTCCAATGAGTTAGTAACAATTACAAAGCACTTAGAGCGTGTAGAGGTATTTCCTGTAATCTAAAAAGCTACCACCTACCCATCATACCAGGAGGCTTGTTCCATGATGAACATTCCTTACTGTATTTTATGAGTCAAGGTAAGACTATATAAAACTGTGCTAGGCAAAAACAAATAAACAAACAAACAAACCCCCACAAACAAAAAAAAAAAAAAACACAAACCACAAGAAAATAAACAAAAAGCCATATTCATACAGGGGATATTCCAGTGTGACAGTTCTGAGAAGACAGCTTTGCTCTGCTAGAATGATTTTAATGGTGCCAATTTTTAGCTTTACAAGAGAACTTTCCAGGGTAAAGCACTGACAGATTTAATGGCTGTTAAGATGTTGATGCTGCTTGAGAAAGTACTTGTGTACTACAGTAGAACTGAAGTGCCTTGAAAGAAGGATAAAATGAGCAGTGTTTATCTAAATATTTATTCATTCTTATATACACATATGCGTATGTATAGGCAAATATATTTACTACATGTTGCTAACCAGAATAAGATCCTTGATTTATAAAGCACTTCATAGTTGGTGTCATTTATGTCATTAAGAAAGCAAGACAGCATGACCTGTGAGAAAAATTGTTTCTTATGCTGTCAGTTGTATCTCTGAACAGGATGGTATTTCTTTATATGCCATTTTATTTTCTAGCTGAACAGAGATAAGTTGTAAATTATCTTTGTCTAGACTGTAGCTTTCAATGATGAGTGTAACTCTTACCACTGTGCAGGCTCAGTGAGAAAAAGAAAGGTTGTTGCCATGCCTGGGCTTGTAAAGCAACCCTTTGAAATTCAATAGCCGAACTTCTCTGTACAGAAGTTAATGAAATTAAGTGGCCTCAAGCTTCAAATACATATTTGTGCATTTTATTCACTAGTAAATATTTATATTTCCTTCAAAATTAGCCATCATCAATTTTGCCTCAAATTGAATTCTAAATTTACGCTGTCAAATCTTTATTTTCCTCAAATAATAAGATTCACAAAAAATTTCATTGGACCCTTGCATTGTGGCATTCTGAAGTATAGATGGAGAAGAAGGAAAAGTAAGCAGCACATAAATTGCAAGTTCATATTTCCATATTCTTCTTGGAATGTCTGAGCTGGGTCTGCAGAGACCTAGCCTGGTCACAAGCTTTCCTCTGTGGTAAAGAGGCAGTGCTGCTGCTGGACTGGATGTGAGCCTGGAAATACAGTAACTCCACACTCGTGGTATCACACTTGAGCTCACAGCACTGCCAAAGCCTGACTCACCCTGTCTAGCCAAGGCAGCTGGACTGTCTCCGCCTCCTGCACAGGTAATATACAAATGAGGGACAGTTTAACTCTGGTAGGTTGCAGACAGTGTTACTGTACAACAATCTTGAAAAGCACAGCACTTGCAGCAGCCCTGACTATGAAATCATGACATCTAGTCTGAGACTACTAACAAGAAACACCCCTCCTCCCCCATACACCTCAAAAGTCTACATTCTTAGGGGCTTCTGTACCTTTTGTATTTTCAACACATTTCAAAAGTACAATATATTTCTATGCAGGTCATCTTCTACCGAAACAAGAAATTCATTAAGCTGTAGAAAAAGCAGAACTGTTTTCCCCTTCTTGACAAGCCACAGTCAGATATCAGCAAATCTTGGCAAGTTTGAGTAAAATGGAAGGAGCATTGGTGTTTTTAAATAATCTTTTTATTTCTCTTTAAACTATTAAATATTGAGATCTTTTCACAGAGACTTTTTCAGCACTTCATCAAGAATTTTGTGAGAAACTGTGTCACATTGAGCCAAAGGGAAGTTTGGTCAGCTGAGAAATTCTTGAAATAGTATTGATAATGGCAAGTCTGTCAAGCCCAATATCCCCTCTACATCCATTCTCTTAAAATTTTACCACTGCCTACAATTCAATGTCCTACCTTCAAAAATACATTAATCAAGCACTAATATGTCATATGGAACATTACAACTCCTCTCAGCCATTACTATGAATTAACTTCCACCAAGAAGACAGACTGAAACATGTACCAACTGCTTAGCTCTCTTAATAAAGGGCTGGGGGAGCCCATAGTAATAAACAGAGAAGTATCACACTCTGAGATTGAAGCATGAATGAAAAGGATGACAGAATTGCTTGTTGTAATGACTGTTTCCCAAAACATTAGCCATACCTTGTTTTGAATCTCAGTGCGAAGACTTTCTAAAATTTACCATTGGTGTTTATATTTCATTATGTCTTTTGCAATTTCAAATGGGATCAGGAACATCAAAATAATTCAAAAATTTCCCCTGAAGATGTTTCCAATTTATGAAAACTCTGTTCTGCAGACTTCAAATCAAATTTTGGTAATAATCAGCATTGAACTTGACTCTACACATTCTGATTTTGTCTGAGGTAAGCATACTGCAAAAATAAAGATATTAACTCCTGAGAAAGTTTCTTTGCTTATCAGCACAGACAATAGGTAGGGGAAAGGCAATACTTTATTACCTAATTATCTTTAACTCATTCAAGGCAATCATATAAACATTAAATGCAAAACCTATTTGCACAAGAAACTATCAAGTCAGTTGAAAGGCCAACAAAAATATCACTACAGGTGTGACCACAAATTAAACGCAAATAGACACAAAAGGATTGAGAAAGCAAATTTTAAAAAGAAACATCTACATGGCAAAGGCTATGAGCAATTGCACACAGAGAGACTGCCCTCCAGCAGGAACCAGAGAGTGCTGAATGGGGATAAGAGCAGATTCACTTAAAAATCAGACTCCCAAACCAAACTAAAATGGTAATATAGACAAATCCCCAGAAGAGCAAGAACATCTCTCTAGTTCTTCTTATATGGAACAGAAGCAGTTCAGACTCCTACTTTACTGATACATTTCAGTATCTGAAGCAGCACTCAGAAAAGGCTATGAAATGGAGCAATAATAGGCACCCACTGCACTTAATCTAGTACTAAGCACATACAGCTGTAGCAGAATTTTCCACTCCTTGTTTCTGAGCTTTAAGTGAAACTTTCGCAAATAGCACTTTGAAGAAGAATATGGCAACAACTGCCATTATAGAGATGAAGTTCTAACTTGTTTAGTCAGCAAAGTTTAAACGAGCAATTGGCCACTGATGCATGGGCAGCTGAAGAGCAAAGGAAAAACCTTTTAAGAGTCAATGAAAAATTCCTATTCAAATAGCTGATGCAACTACTACCATAATCTATGGCTGATCTCCCGTTCTTCTGGCGGTTTGCAGAGACTATACATCAGTCAACAATTCTCTACCCAGTGCCAATTTTTGCTTCAGGGAAGTCAAAAGGCTTTATCATCTTAATCCAATGCAAATCTTGGAAGAAAACAGTCTTGGCTAACCAAAAAATTCCTGAACTTTTCCTGTAGATACAATTTGAAAAGAATGAATAATTTTGCTAAGAGAACAAATGCTTTTGAGCAGCCTGAGCATATTCCTTAAGATGGCGCACAAACAGTTTTGTGAGCTGAGAAGAAAATTAACACAAATAGCCTTTGGAAAGCATACAACTATCAGAATATTTTTTTAAATGGTCTGCTAAACTAGTGCAATAGTGATAAGCATCAGATTGTTCATGACATTCAGTCTCCTTACAAAAAGCTACAGAATTTATTAAGTTTCTAATAAAAATAGTAAAATCTAGATGTATCGATGAAGTTACCTGTTCTCTATTACTTACATGATTTTCAGTCTGTTAGTTTTCTAAACCTTTAATAAACACATCTCTTCACAATATAGGTCGAAGCTGTAGCCAAAGTAATGCAATTATAAACTTACAGTGTCTATTTCTAATAATACCGTGACCTATAAAAAGTTAGCTGCGTAATGTTTCAGAGAATGGAGACGAGTGAGCATTAAGTTTCACCGCAACACACACAAAAAAGCTATAATTTCTGCATTAAAACATGGGACCAAGAGCTTTGCACATGACAAACACCTTTTTTACCTTCAGAAGTGAAAGCTTTTAGTTGTTTAAGCCTAAAATGGTGATTGCAGAAACAGTATGGAGAACAGCAAGTGAAAGAGACTGAAAGTCTTTTCTCAATATAGAGAAATCTACTTCAACAGGGAAAAAGTACTGTCAGTTTTGCCAGTTAGATTTACAGTGCACAGGAAATGCAATGTATTATTTCAAACCAAACACACTTAGATCATGCAATACTCATAAAGACTTTGATAATCAGCTGATTTTTAAAACAAATGCTTCCATTGATAAAAAATTTACAAACTGATAATTTATTGCTTTAGACTTTTTTAACATTATGTAAAATATTTCAGTTTAATGGTATCTTACCTCACTTATGCCAGAAGGAGAGTTTTCAGGTATCAGCTTTGCAAAAAAATGTACTGTCCCATTTCCTTTCCTCAGCTAAAGGAGTTACATGCAACCAGCAATTCAAACAATATGTGTCTGTTTAAAAGACAGACAAGTAAGCTGCAGATGATCTATAACCAAATCCATCTTCAGTGCAGAGTCAACAGCTTTTGTTTTACATGACATATAGTGAATAGTGTGTTGCCTCTACCTGTGTTATTGTGCAGATCAAGTTTAGGCCCGTCTGCTCTTCCCCTGCACGTTCCGAGCTACAGTAGTGATTTCTCAACATTCAATCTGCTGTAAGGCAGCTCACTGAAATTTCAGCCGCCACTTGTAGACTTGCAATTAGCAAGGTTATTTTAAGCACTGACCTAAGTTCCAGCAGAATGTTTATGGCATTATGACAGGAAGGAATCTAGTATCGTATCAGTCACTTGGTAACCCTGCAAAGCTGATCTTGGAGACAAGACCCTCTAATTCACAGCATAAAAGTAAATATCTGACCCCAAATTCACTTCAGTTTTTGTTTTTAAGCTTTGGATAGAATGGAAATATCTACTTGGTTAATATTAGTAAGCTTAGAACTTATTTTAGGACCTGGTAGATCATATGCTTGGAACAAATGTATTAATAGGAAGTTATGACTTCCCTAATGGAGAGATTCATTGCTTAGAAAACAGAGACTGTTACTTTAGTAATGTTCACATTTGTAATAATTAACTACTGCATTCTGAATGGGAAGAGAAAATCATTAACATAGTTCTTGAACTTATTATAGCTGGATTCTATAACAATGCTTTTTAATTTTTCCTTGGTTGTCTTGAAAAGAGCTCCCTCTTCTGTACAGCCCTTTGGAAACTCTCATTTGCCCCGGATTCCTTTGGAATTCTCTGGCTGTCTAACTATTTCTAAGTCATGTCAAAAGGCTCAGTCATACCTCCACACCCTCATTTGCTGCTCATTCTCATCCCTCCCCCTTCTTGTTTCTTTTTTATTCATGGATTAGCTTTCTTTTTCCCACCCATTCTCATATTCCAATAGTGGCAGATCTAACTTCACATATGGAACCATGACAAAAAGCTCCTCTGACTGCCCCAGGTTGGAGTTAGAATGTGCAGCCAGCTCATTAGTGTGCACACACACCCAAGAGAAGCTTTTCTGAAAGCAGCACAGTCAGAAACACTAAGAAATGAGACATATTTTTTTAAAGGAGAGTAAATGAAGGGGAGTAAAAACCAGACCACGAAAATGACCAAAAAAAAAAAAAAAACAAAAACACAAAACCCAAGAAAAGTTGTTACTTTTGCAAATTACTTCTATGTATCACAAATCATAATGAAACTGCTCCCTTGATAGTGTAGTAAAATTCACCAAAGGCAAAATGTACTTCTGAGAATTAAGAATATTGAGAAAACAATGGTGAGAGCAACATAAACTCCTGTTGTCCTCATTTTAAAATATTAAATGTTTCCTGAGTTACATACAAACTTCAGAGAGCATTCAAAACAATTAGCAACAAGCTGACTGTTAGAGGTATCTGAAATAGAAAAGTTTAAAATACAATAAGGCAGCAGGCAAAGTCTTCAATTATAACCCAAGATCAAGAGCAGGAGTTTTTGAGTGAACTGACCATTCATATAGTTTTGAGACGGTCAACACTCAGGATACTGTAGTCAGCACAAATGCATACCTGAATGCATACACACAGCTGAACTCTGAACATAAGGACAGAAACAGTGCTCCCCTGGATACACAATTGCTTGTTTAAGAAGAATACTTTTATAACTGAAGATTTCTTGTGAAATACCATGACCTAACTCTTCGAAGACATCATGAAAGCATTGGCTTGCTGATGCACCGTAGACTCGGCCATCAAAAACTCTAAGGAGTTTAAGAAAAAAAGATATTTTTTGTGCTCCAACATTCTCTTTTTTTAAATCCGAGAATCACAAAATCTGCATTTAAATAAATATCTTTTCCATTTTACATCCATTTCTGAACATATAAATAGGCTGACCTGTATAAGAGCAAACAGAAGTCTCAAAAAATTAGGGTAACAGTATTCAGTTGAAAAATGGCAGTAAAAACACCAGTAAGACAAATGTTTTGTTCCAGTGCTTTGTTAAAAAGCAGATTGAGACTACTGACTTTGGAGTAGAGAGGAGAAAAATTTGACCATAACAGCATTTCCAGGTTTGGCCATGGTTGCTTGCTCTGTGCACAAAGATTATATCCTACATTGCATTACTGGATTTTACTGAAGTCATCTTGAAGAGTGTTATAGGAAGCCCTCTGGCTACATTTTTAAAAAATCATTGCTCAAAATTATTTCAAATTATTTCAGTTGCAGTTTTGTTCAATACCAAATAATTCTGGTTCTGAAATTATTATATCTTTCATAGGAAAAGTATCAGTTTTCATCAAGTGCTAATACTCAAACAGGTAGCTAGGTAGGGTACAGTAGATTTATATCCTTTTTGCCATATGAAATAGATTTTCTAAGTTTAATTAAAGCCTGTATTTTATTTACATGCCACAGTGGCACAATACATTGAGATTCTATGATTCTACGAGGCTTTCCTCTGTTTTGGGCCTTAACTTATATAATATTGAGAAAGAATTACTGAGGATCAGTGGCTCAGTTCTGTCTGAGACTTGATTCATACCTGCCTAATAGCAGGAAATCCATTTTCTTTTGAAGCTCATGATGTTGTTTGCATTACTAGTGTTCTACTTGCTGATTTACAAGTGTTTGCTAGAGTTTTACCTGCTGATTGCCCTCCCTGTTCCAGGAGGGAGCTGTAGATGAATTAAGTTGGGTGAGAAAACCACCTAGTCTACTGATGAGTTAGAAATGGACTACCATTGTAATTAGGAAGACTATATAAAGATCTTAAGTAAAAACACAGTGAAAGAAATATAAACAGAATAATCTACATGAGTTGACTTTAATAATCAAACATTGCACAGTAGGAGGACAATTCAGCAGAGCTGGAAGGTTTCATTAGAGGTGTTTTGAAAGATCTTTATTGCTACCTTTGCACAATGGGGCCCATTTTCAGTAAATTATTCTGGAGATGTGAAAGAGAGAAGGCCATAAGGAAAACAACTCAGGCTAGAATTAATGAATGAGTCATATGCTTTCCCGGAAATACAAATACTTTCGGAAAGGTTTGGAAAAATGGAAATTTTCAGTGAAGTAACTGAATAATCAATTTCATCACTCGCATGCTCCCTTATACACTCTCAATAGAATTACTGACTGGGGGGGGGGAGGGTGTTTTTATTCGTTAGTAATGAGGGGGTTGGCAGATTTTTTTTAGGGAAAAACTGACGGAAATAAGATATGACAGGCTTCTAAGTTCAAACTTGTAACATCACTGTAACTTTTTTTCAATTACATACGTTCATTTGAGGTTCAATTTCCATGCTTTTTCTCTTGAGCTAATCTTTACCAACCAAACATCTTACTAATTTTTATTACGAACTCAACTTTTTTTATATTACTTACTAAAAATTCAGCTCATATTTGCAACCAACCTGATCTTTTATGAGTATGGAAAACAGACCTGGATGAGTTAAGCTAGTTTCGAGTTTTCGAGTTAAAGAAATCTTCACAGGAAAAAGTGTTTATTACTTTAAATCAAAATTTTGCAAAGAAATTTTTACTGGAAAAGTTTCTCAAAATCAGAATAGGCTTTCTCTCCATGTTATCCAGTTTGGAGATGTGATTCAAACATGCATGATTTAAAAAAAAAAAAAAAAAAAAAAAAAAAATTGTTTAACAACCTATTATATTTCTGTGACTCTCAAGTGTGAAGCCAGAGACCAAAATTCAGATTTCTTTTCTACTTGGTATTTTCTAACTCTTTTTAACTTGGTATTTTTGTGATGTACTATGTGAAGTGCATCAAGGGCTTACACACAGTAATTCAACGTGGGTATCAACACAAGTGTTGGATGCTTGATATTTTGTTTTTCTGCAATTTTTTAAGAAAAAGTTCAATTTGTGGATTTGAAAATGTCAGAATACGATGGTTTTATTCTCTTGAAGGTGATATAATCAAGTCTAAATACCGGAGTGGGAATGTTAAATCTGAATGAAGATTTGATTCACTTATAGTTTTATTATTTCATCTAAAATTTTTCCTAAGTACCCCACAAAGTCATTATAAACAAAAAAAGGAAAACAGTTAGAAACAACAAATAGATTCAAAGCAAAGCAGATGAATTTTAACACATCCGTTTTTGCAGTCTGTATATCTCTACAATTTAATTAAAAAATAAAGTTTAAAAACCAATCTGTCCCCAGTGCTGGTCCAACTGCCTGTATTTGCATTTATTTTGTATCTTCAGAAAAACTACATGAAGAAATGTATCTATGTGTGACAAAAAGAAGTAGGAGACATTAACCTCTCCTTCTGATAGAGGAAACATCAGTAAATACTGCCTTCAGCTTTTTTATTACTGTCATTTAAACTGAGTATCGAGAATCATTTTTGTCACTGCCTCATGTACCCTTTTGTCACAGCCTATCTTCCATTTGCACACAGCAGAGACTGAAGGTTTCATCTGTTCCTTCCTACATTTTCAAATTCTTTCTTTCAGAAAATAAGGAAATAAATGGAGCTGCGTGGAGTGCACACATGTTGGCTCCCTAGTTGTTCTATCCAACTGCTCTGGAAACAGATGAAGCAGCAGATTTCACTCACACAGTTCAAGCTTAGCATTCTATTAAAAAAATTCCTCACTGCAAAGTATGAGTTGACATATTTAGAGATATATATTGTAATTCAAAGACTGTAAGTGGAGTCAGACTTCTCTATTATAACATTTTGTCAACCTCCTGAAAAACCAAAAGCTGAGTAAAGTTACTGCAGAGGAAAACTTTCTAAATTGCATTTCTAAAATTTCACAGAGAATAAATAGCTAAGCAAATGACAGTTTTAGCTTTTGCTCTGATGGATTTAATAATGAAAAACTCTAAACATGGTCTTTCCTAGGAAATGAAAGGCTGGTTAAAACCAGTTTTCCTTCTCCCATTCCAAGTGACTGATTGTCACATTCTAGACATTTCTAGGCAATGGGATTACGTAATTCAATTTTTTTTTAAATGAAAACAGCTGTTACATCCAATATTCATGACCTATAAGTTTTCCATATATAGCTATTCAGCTGTTCTTTCAGTCCATCTGAGCTGCAGTGAGATGAAACTGTGCAAAAGACCTAATAGTTTTATTCCATAGTTAATTGAATGCACATATTGTTCCAAAGCACCAGAAAGAAAACAGAGCTTACAAAAATCTTGGTCTTATCACTGCTTCGATGGACTGCAAGCCCCTTATTCATCCCACACAAAATCAGTACAGTATTTTGTTGCATATTTCACATTGCTTCTTATTAGCATTTGATGTGCGCAGCTGTATGTGCCATGTGTGAATAATTCTTATAGAACTTCATAGACGGGAAGAAGGGAAAGCACACAGAGATTTTTAAGACAGAGCACAGATACTTTTGAAGATACTTGCCAGCTCTCATAATCAGCCACTTCAAATTCAGCCTATCTTCTATCTTTTTCACTGGCTTTCTTTTGTTTTGTTTTGTGGGGTTTTTTTCCAGTGAAGGATAAGATGAGTACATTTGGATGAGTGGAGTTTATCATGTTCCTATTTAGAAACATATTTAGATGGTCATAAACTTAACAAAGGAAGTTAAAAATCCACTAGTCTACTTAATGCATAAGGATATTTCTCCTGCTAAAATTTTCTCATGCAGGATATATTACATTTTCAGGATGTTGTTACATTGATGTCTGCACCTCTTCCAGAAAACTTGTTTTGTAATAATTCTTATTGCAAAATACAAGAGTTCACTTTGATTTAAATAAACTTTGAAGCATAAGCAAAACAGTAAAGGAACTATGTTGTTACAAAAGAAAAAGCTTGCCTTAGAAAATGCCTGAGAGGGTGAGAGGGTGATAACAGTGGCCTCATGGATTGGTTGGACTGAAATAACGTGCCCTTACAACTGATTTTGCTACCAGTTTATTCTGGACTTCTGTACAAGCCCCACTGTGTCTGTATGGTCTGCATTATGTCACGTATACAGTGGGTGTGCTCACACTAACAGGCATTGCGTAAACAACTTTAAAACTGTATGCAAAAACAACTAAAATATATATCTATGCAGAGACACATGCAAAGCTGAAGAAGCTTTAATTTTTGTAAACAAGCAGAAATGTCTGGGATTACAGGTATCTCCATGTTCAAGGACACCCTTAAGTTGAATACTGTCTCCTGTTAGCAGTATTGCCAAACTGGTATTTTTCTCATATAGAGCACTGTAGAAAATGAGTGTTTCAAGGGAGCAAGAGTATAAATATTTATAAATATAAGCATGTACATAAATGCATACACATTTATCTAAGGGCTCTATATCAGCTTTACCATTACAAGATCAAGCATTTTATTTTGTAAATCTTATTATGCTAAATTTGACACATCAGTAACGACTTTTTTTTCAGATAAATATTTTTGAAACCTTGCAAACTAGTATTAATGTTCCATAGTTCTGTGCATGTGATGACAAACTGTATTTCCCCCCCACCGTCGGCAGCAAGGGCAGCATCTGGGCAGCTCCTCCAGCTGCTGGAGCACTAGGTGGTGCTGCAGCACAGCCGCAGCAGGACCTGCTGGCTCCGAGGTGCCCTGCACCTCAAATGTCTCATTGCTCTTTTTCATATTGAAGTTACTAAAACTCCCTACTGAAGATTACTGCCCAAGAGGCTCTGAGTTTTCACGTTGTTTTGTAGGGGGTCGTTTTTCCTTTGTTTTAACATAAATTCTGGCTTTTTAAGACACTATGTTTTGTGTGGTTGACTCACAAATGCTGTATGAATAGAAATAAAGAACAAAAAGAAAACTGATATACACAAGAAATGCAAATTTTTGCCAGGTTTTTGAAGCTTATCACTTACCTCCTTTATCTTCTTATACAGTGAGCCAAGAAGGTAACTAGATTTTCCTGTAATACTATGATATAAAGCTTGTAATTTCTCTAATAGAAATACAATGCAATAAATATAAAAATAACTAAACAAAGTAAAGCAATATATATGTTTTTTACCCATTAAAAAGTAATTCAAACATGTTATTAAGCTCCACATTCTAGTAGTTCCATACCGTTCAAGGACTTCCCAGGAGCATAAAATTGCCATTGTGCACATATACAAAACTATATCCTAAATGTACATTAGTTCTCTGGCTTTCTTTATATTACTAAATGCAGAGGCTTGGACTTTGAGTTTCGTTTAGTGGGGTTTTTTGTTTGTTTGGGGTTTTTTGGTTTGGGTTGGCTTTTTTTGATTTTTGGATGGTTTTTTTTGAGGGGGGGGGGTTTGTTTGGGCTGGTTTTGTAGGGGGGT
>JAWWEW010000165.1:36604578-36660315 GCA_035583185.1 Anabacerthia variegaticeps | reverse complement strand
TGTTTTTTTTATTTTGGTTGGTTGGGGGGGGGGGTTGGGGATTTTTGTTTGTTTTGCCCTGACAAGTAGACTTTCATTTAATTGGTAATTTCCCAATTGCAACTGGTTCTGCGAGAGAGAAAAATCTGCTTGCCTGGGACAGCCAGAGGAAGTAAGGCCTTTAAAGGAGACTAAAAATACTAAATGATTGCAGTTTAATGGAGGATTCTTGGAAATTCTTGTAGATGCCTGATTTATAGTTCCTTCTCAGTTGCAATATATCACCACCAAAATTAAATCACCTCCTTTCTATAAATTCTATCAGCTATATTTATTATTCAAGGACAAATTATTCAAACGTCAAGGCAACAAAACTATTATCCATTCAATTACAACAACTGAATCTTCATCTTTAATAATGGAATAAACAGAACTAAGAATAAAACCTCCAATAAAATCAGCAAGGTCAGATTCTAGTAATGCAGGACCGCGTGTCAACACAGAGACAACTCCTGAACAGATAGTTTGCTGCAGGAACATACCACAACCATTCTCAAAACTCTTTGAAGCAGAAGCAAGTTCTACACCTTAATACCTATGCATTCATTGTTTGGAGCATACTAGAAAAGGTATTTTAAAGATTTTAAACTGAATCTTCTCTTTACTCTTCTATAGTCATAGAAATTACATGAAGCCAGATTACAAAAAAACCACAAGAGAATGAAGTAAGGCCCGTGTGCAGAGAGCAGCACAGTATTCTACTTCACTCCTTCATTTTTAATGCAGTAAGTATTCTTAAACGTGTGCTCTGGCAGGCTCCTGCTCTCTCCACAGAACATGGCGTTGGTCCAGATTAAGAAAGAAAGCAGAGCTTTTTGAAGTAGCAATTCAGTATGGCAGCAGATGACTCGGCAATGTGCTTCAGTGAAAAGACATGAGGAAGGAAATTAAAAAGGACAGGAATCAGGTGGGAATTTTGAAAGACAAAAATTGTGAGAGGGAGAATGTGAAAACAGCTGAAAGGAAAGCTAAACAGAGGAGAGAGGCTGGAAAATAAAGCTAGCAGTCAAAAGCTGGAAACTGATTTGCAATCTAACAAATAAAACTACCAAGCCACTCTGTACTAACACACATATTATTATGAATAAAGGAAAATGTCTTTTTCAACAGTTTGTAAGATATCTATATAACATGGGTTTTTCCTTGGTAATTTTTCAAACAACCTCTATAATAACTTACAGGTGTGGCTCTGTCCTTCTTATTTGCTGTCTCCTATATAAGATAACACAGTAGCAAAGAAAATCCATCTAATAATTAAGAACTAGTCAAAATTCATAAATCATTCCCAAATACTGTAACTAGAAAACTAAGCATGATAGTTTAAATTGCAGCAGAGACCACCATGAAGTCTTTGCCACTCAGATGGTTAATTTGATGATTTGGCTTTTCATTAACTCTTAAAAAAAAAAAAAAAAAAAAAAAAAAATTAAGAGAATACAGTAGTAGAAAGGGAAGTTATTCTTGCAGATCTCAGCTGAAAATCAAAAGTATACAATTTAAATCTTAATATGGTAAAAAAGCATGTTTTCAGCATTCCTTACTCTACCTGAACTTTGAAAGAAATACAGGATTGTCAGTATTTTGTGGGTTTTTTTTTTTGAAAGTAAACAATGTTATTTATAACCAGAGGTGTGATGTTCCTTTGGAGAAAAGAGAGTGACTTCTTTGCCATGCATCTTTCTGTTTACTACTGCCTTAACCCCTCACATTGAACTGCTTGTCCAGATTCCTAGACAATGTGGATAATTAAAGTATTCTTTGAAGACAGGGTTATATTTGTGAGAATCTATATGAAGTTACACACATTTACAGGTAATGCACTGTAAATTTGCTATTTTAACCCAATGTCTCAAAAGTATCTACTTCAAGTTAAGATCCTAGCCCCACGGGGAAAATAGGTATAGAAGGGGTCCTGTACCTGATAACAAACAAACAAATGTGTAGCAAACTGTCTTGTCTCCACAGTTAAACCAGGCATCCAAGATTTCAGGAAACCCCTATAAACACTGTATGAAAGAAGTCCAAAAGACCTTAGCAAAGAAAACATAGAATAGCCTAAGTGGTACCATGTCTGCACAAATCCTACTATATTTGCCTCAGAAATATTCATCTTCCCTTTATTTCACCATGAGTTTCACAATACCTGATAATATTCTTAACTGTCCAGATTGTGAAATTTATTTATTGCCTCAAAATTCTGGATTTAATTTAAAGGTTTCTATCCTTGCTTGCTTCTTAGTTATATAGCCCCAAAATAACTGTGGAAGAGCAATAATATTCAGTTTAGTATCTGAGCTCTATGATTTTAGAACATAGTTGTCTAATGATTTTAGAGACTTCCATCTGATGATTTTGTGTACTAGCTGCTGAACAGGGATGGGATGTAGAATCAGATGTCAGCCATGCCTTTCATACAAGCTGATTGTGCGGTGTATAAACCCCTTTGCTCATCTCACAGCTTAAAAATCCAATTCTGTCTCTTTATCCTGTGGAGTCATCTGGATACTTTACTGTATCCAAGAGTACAGATACTTTGCATCATTTAAAATATAACACTGCTCCTTGACTACAAATAACCATAATCTGTCATGTCAGAAATTTTTATTCTGTCACTGTACTAAATAGACACATAAACACAGAGTAGCCCTTCAATAACTATGAGACATGAGGTGAACTGCAAACATAGAGATATTACACCCCCCCACACTCACATTAATAGTGCACTACTGTGAATTGTAGTATAGTTGCTCTAATATTTTAGGTAATTCAGAAGAACCTTTGAGAATAAATGAGAAATGCCTGAGGAATAAGTACATGTGTACATGCTGAGGTAATAGTGCCACTGTATTTCTTCTACAGTACTACAAATATGATATACACACATACAAATATATTTATGCACATACATGTCTACCTACATATGTCAGTTATTAAAAATTAACATATTCCATAATGTCAGATCACAATCACACTGGAAGTGCACATTTAAAATCATCTATTCCCTATACAGGAGCAGATAAATCTACAGATCCTATTCTGCAGAAATGTTACTTACTTTCTTGCCTGTGGAACGTCTGCATTGTTTGTGATCAGAAGCAAATGTATTCATCTCAACACAAAGACATGAATGGCCACACCAAAAGATTAGACTGTATATCAAAACTTGCTTCAAGTCCCTTTTGAAGTATGGAACCACAGCTAAGGGCAGTTATGGCTCCAGGGCCAACTGAGGAGAATAAAAGCAGAATAGTTCAGACATCTGTGAGATGCATTTCCTCAGATAATACAGATTATGAAAAGTAAGTACACTGCTCAGTGGGAAAGGGAAATGTACCACTACATTCAGTGTTTTTTGTATTTTGTAAAAACTTACAAAATGGTCTGTCAGAATTCTGGAGTGCTGCTGTTGCTGTAGTAGTAGTGCCGTAATGCAGTGCTGCTTTATGCCTTTTAAATTACTTGTGTTTTCCAAAATAAAATGGAAACATTTCCAAAAAAACCCAAACCTCTATCTTTTGAAATGCAAGGCATAGAATCATAACTGACTACACAAAAACTTCTTGGTCCAGAGAATTGTTTACAGGAAGAAATAGGAGAGAGCATTCATGAAGATTTAACAGATGGAACTGGCAGGTATTAGTTCTTTTCCGCCCTGTTTTTGCACAGTCCACCATAAATGGTTCAGCTGCTTTTCAAAGAGAAAATTTGTTCATCTGCCTCTAATTCTGCACAATTTCACTAGAGACATGAAACACATTAAAATCATCAAGTCAAATTTTTTGGATATATGTGTGTAATTGCTAATGCTTCTAACGCCTCCTTACACATGACTCAAAAAAACATAAGACAATCCATGAAAAAAAGAATCTCATGTGTATTTATAACCTTTTTTGAAGAAGATGATATCACTACACCTACAACGTCAGTCAGACACTAAGCTGAATTCGGGCTCCTGCCCAGGCTTGCCACCCAGCTGTATTTGTTAGATTCAAACAATGAGATGGAGCTCCAGAGCAATTCTTAAGAAAAGGTCGGGGTCAAGCATGATTCCCAGATTGCCCTGAGAAGACAGATCAAGCTCAGGCAAGGCCACATGAGCTTCATCTGAATCCTCCAAAAGGCACCTCAGTCACAGGGTGGGTAGCATGCACAGAGCAACAATCTAATTAAAAGTATAAATGCGGCTAAGCAGCTGAGTTCTCCACACCCAGTTGCCTTCTCCATGGGAAAATGCACAGCAGCCTTTTGCTTTGCTGATGTGTGAAGGAATCTCATCAATTCATAGCAGACATTTTAATGGTTGATAGAGAAAACGATTTCCTGGATTTCATTCTGAGGAATAATTCCCATAATTCAAGAGGTAAATATCCAAGGATATGCAAAATCACAACATGTGGAACCTATTCTTACTAACATGAAAGTTTGTGATGTTACTTAAATATTCTTGTTGCATTTTTGGCATTCAGACAGCAACCATCCTATAAAATTTCTTCTGTCAACTCTCCCATAATAAAAGCCCATCAGGGAATTTTAAACATTATGTAACAAACTGAAAAATTCCTTACATTTTGTGCCATTTTCTGTGCCTGCTCTGACTGTTCCCTTATGCATATTTAAGTTTTTGGATATTTGTTATAAGTGAGAAGTAAATACAAATTGACAAAAAACCCAAACCCAGCCAATATAATGATTAATAAGAAATATGTATACAAAGACTACTGAAATATGCAAAGCAAGAAAAATTTATAAACATAATAGTTCACAATGCAGATCAGAACTAGATGACTGTTATAAAGTATAATAATATCCTACCTTCTAAACATATAGACTCAAACAAATCCTCAAGAAAAAAGATGACCAGAAGGATTTACGTGGCGCTGCTTTTGTGTATATTTGTCTGTTTACAGACACACACATATATTTACACATACACATATATATACAAAAATTATTTCAATGACAGTTGTCATAATAAAAATTTCCATTGCCATCCTTATTTTTAATGAAAAAAATGAGATAATGTCAACACCCATTAATTTTAAAAGTTGACAATACTAAGTCTTACTTTCACCATTGAAACAGTATTAATTTAGGGTTTTCCAGAAAATCTGAACATCAATATGGGTTATTACCATCACATATACATATACATATAATAAACAACAAAATACATTCTCTCGGCAAATGTTTTGGTTAATTAATTTACAGGATGACTTAACATGCACCAATTTTTTCATCATAATGAAAAGTATTTATATCATTACATCATTATATCCAGTAAACATTTGTGTTTGAGTCAGATTAGGATATAAGCTAGAGGAGACTGTAATAGGTAACATCTGTGCTGGAATATGATAGTTACTTTAATATTTCTCCAGAGACCACTAGTAGAGTACATTAGCTCATTTTCTAAAGCCTGTATTAACATATTTTGATGTAGGAGCAATATGGAGTGAGAAGAGAAAGAAATAATAATTTGCTCAAAGTGCAGTTGCATGCATTAGTGTATTGCTGAGGTCTAAAACAGAAATTCTGCAATAAGTATATATTTCAAAAGTGTAGATATCCAAATGAGAGTGAGAATTTGCAGAGTTTTTATTTTTAAAACTAGAATAAACTGTGAAGTATAAAAGACCCACTTTTCATTCTCATCTTGAATCTTCAATTCCCTTTTCACAGGCGAATATTCACCTTTCTTCTCCTGAGTCTCCTGACTGCTTAACAATCCAAATGTCTATTTTAGGACAACCTTAAGACCTCCATAGTATTGCAGAGATTCAAGCTGATTTAAAGAGCTGTTCAGATTGTACCCTTGAATTAAGAGGGCTTAGATGCTGCATACATTGTTCAAAAGTCCTTTCCAAAGGCCCCAAATGAGTTTACCAGGTAACATGTGCCTTTTCCTTTTTTTATTTTTTTATTTTTCTTCCTTCTTTTTCTTTTTTTTTTAACCTGTTTCTCCAAAGCCCAGAAAGTATATCCAGTGCTGGTGTCTTCTACCACTCCAAGGAATACTAAAGTCCCTTTGTCACAAGAACAGTAATTCCAATAATTTGTATTGGTATCCTTTCCTGGCTCTTCTAGAAAGGAAGTCCAAGCTTAAAAGGGTCTAGCAGGCTGTCTGCAACATTTATTATTTATTCATTTATCCTGATAAATTATGCAAGTCTGATCCTCCATTATCCCTCGGGTTACCAGTTAAGTCATCTCCAGCTTTTAGCTACTTTCATTCCCTTGATGCATAGACAACAACAGACTAACCAAGTAGTTCTCACTTCTCTACTCAGAAACAGATGGGAATTTCTTATTGTTTCGCAATTTTTCTACTTTTTATTAGCTCCCAATTCTTTCAGCCTCTTATTCTATTCTAACCAGCAGCCTTCTATCTGAAGTTGATCCCTCAAATAATGAACAGGTTTGTGGTTTTTTTCCTGAATCTCCAGTAAAATATGTATGTGCTGCCTCTGTTCATACTATGAACACCTTTGGCAGCCAAGCGGACAATTAGAGGACAGTTTGCATAAATATGGGCTATCTAAATAGACTTGTTTACCTAATTCTGACAGAAGAAAGAAAATTAATTTAATTTCACTGCATCTGCACAGACTGAACAATACCCAGCATAAGAGGCAGAAATTTTTTCTATTAGTCTGAATGGCACAGCTTAAACCCAACTAATATTTAAGAATCATTTTGTTAACCTGCCATAATTTTCTTTTTTAAAAATTTTTAATTATCATCACAGATTAGCTAAACATTCAACGTAAAAAAAATAACTTTGAATTTGCAGTATTATCTACAATTACACTAGATTATAATTTAAAATTAGATTAAAAATGTTGGGGTTTAATGTTTTTTTTCTAAGGTTTTTTTGTTGGAAAAAAAACCAGATTATCTGAATTTTAATAAACCAATATAGCCACTGGTAATACTCAGGTATTTGAAGTTAAAAACACATAAGAGTGTACAAAGGCTCAACAAATACATTTTTAGTATAAAATATTTGTAACACTAAAAATAGTTTCAGAACTAACCATAGTATATAACTAGCAGTAAACCAATGAATTCATGCATTTACTGAGAAATGCTATAAGCAACCAGAACAGTATTTTTTTTTTTCCATTAGGCACTTAAAATGGGGCCTTCAGGAATGCATTCTTAACACACTTCAATGGCCAGAGCAGAATAAATATTAGGACAGAAGGTAGGCAACAATGCAGTCCTCAAGTTCTCAAAATCTGAAAATAATATTTCAAAGTTGACATATCATATTGTACAGAAAGCCCTTAAATATTCATTTTTTGTATCTGAACTTCATTTTAATTAAACTAATTTTATTTCTGTGCAATTCAATTTCTTAGTACAGGGTTGTTAATAGTGCCAAAAATAAATAATTACCATATTACTGGCTCTCAAACTATTTGCTCACCCTGAGACTCACTGCACATGACAGAAGTTCCACTAATTTTTGTCCAACAACTTGATGATTTTCAGATGTAAATACAATAGTATGTCTTTGTCTCCTCTGAGCTACAAGTCAGAGTTTATAGTCAAATTTCTGCTTCTTAGACACTAATTCTATTTGTCAGAAAAATCTGTGAGAAGAAAGAATAGACCTGCTTCTAATGTTACAAAACGACATGCAGCACATGAAGTATTTACTCAATAAAAGCCTACTGAATTCAAGAGGAAGGGATGAGGAAGATATCTAATGTACCCTGGGTTTACACTTTTTTCCAAAATGCTCATAATGGAATGAAAAAAGGAATAACCTGTATCTAACTGCAGATATATTAGAAACTGGTACCCTTTAACATCTTCTTTTGATAATTTCTCACACTCTTCTCTTATCCGGGACTTAAGTTTGAGGAAAAAAGCAACTAAAACTTATTTGTGCCCCAAAAAAAGTGGAAATGGAGATAGTGAAAGGAGAATGGTTACATGATACGTGATCTGTATTCAAAGTTCATGAGAATCTTATGGTAGGAGTCAGGAGGAAAGATGAAAAATCCAGTCAAGAGATGTTTGAGGCTGACCAGATATACTGGAAAAAGATGACTGAAGTCTCTCTCCTTGGAAAGGGAGAAAACACCAGTGGTCTGCAAATACCTAAAGACACTATCATAGCATAAAGTGTTTGTCAAAATGTAATATATGGTTTAGATATTTAAGTCACAAAATAGAGGTGGAGTGCTTTATCCAAAATAAGTTAGAAGTTAACAGTCATCTCAGATACAAAAGATTATACTAGATCATTCAAAATGACATTTTTTTCAAAAAGATAGAAAGCAGTAAACAATGATTTGAAACACTAGACCCTCCTTAGAGGGAGTTATGGGATATAAAGCAAAGCAGAAGAATGGGAGCTGACTCCAAGTTATACCTCAGAAGGATTCCAAGAAAGACTTTGCTGTAAAAGCAAGTGTATTTTATTACAAATAAAAAACTTAATGGATCATGAAAGCATCTCAACAAGATCATACAAGGACAAACAGAGCACTTCCACATTTGCTGGTAGCAAAAATATCTTTTCTTTAATCTCTTTTACAATATTTGCAATTGGTAACAGTTACACTGAATGTGTTAGAGAGATGCAAAAGTATCTTAGCACAGCTTGAGTTAAGCATGATGCCAGATAAATGACTAAAACAGGGCATTCTGGAATCCAGAAAGTTCTGGTTCGTGCAACTATCCTCCTGAAGCACTTATGTGAAGCTGAGCTTTCCAGGAAATTTCCCCAGGGACAGTATAAGACACTCATGCTGTGGGGCCAGTCTGAGAAAGGGCATTGCAAAAGTGAGAGGAACAAGTGTTTTCAAAGGATCAGTGGTCTTTACTAAAGACCTAAGTCATGTAGCATGAAAAGAGACTGACAGAAAACACCAAAATCCCTGAGGAACAAGCCACAAAAAAGAAACAATGTGCTTGATTACAGAAAGAGCAGAAGTACAGACAGATCTGCAACAAGGATACAGAGCAAATTTTCACAAGAGAAAGAGATGATGTGTGTGCTAAGCAATTTTTTCCAAAGAATAACATAAAAAGTTTGCTATGGCCTGGATCCTCAAGCCAACTGACAGCCAGAGGAAGCAAATCAAGTTTAAGCATCCAAGACAAACAGAAAGCTGCATGAAAACGGAATCAGAGCTCTCTTAGCTGAGGAAAGAAACTATGAAAAAATGAAAAACTGTTTGCCTTAATGACATGTTTGCATTTTGAAAATTATATACAGAAACTGCTATGTTATAGACTTTCATCCTCAGCCTGTATCATTATTTTTTCTCATTTTGATTGACAGAGGAGTAGAAAGAAGTCTTCTTAAATTTGCACATGAAACCCATGTGTATACTTGGAGCAGATACTTGAGAAATAGAATAAAAGAAAGAAAAAGTTTAATAGTGGACAAAAGTAAAATTCTACATGTAAAATTTCACAGATAAAATGGATAAGAGAGATGTAGAAAAACAAAAAACCCCAAACATACCGTGGGAAAGGATTTTGAGAGTTACAGTGAATTACAAGCTGAACATGAATGTACCACCTCCTGCTCTTGTGGAAAAAAGAAAATACTAAATTGGTATGTATTGTTTGAAAGACACGTGAAACACTTTTCCCAGTCTGCTCAGCAATGGTGACACTTGACATTGAGCCCAGTGTCAAGCCTGGGCACAACAGTTCCAGAAGGACACAGATCATTTGGAAGTAGCCCCTCCAGGAAAATTATCAGAGCACAGAAGAAATAATAAAATTGTTATATAATGTTATGGTTGGGGTTTTGTTTGTTTGGAGGTTTTGTTGCTTAGTGGATTTTCATTAAGTTATATAATGCATAAACAGTTCAAAATATATCTAAAGTCTGCATCAAATAATTCCATAACACTTGTTTTTACAGTCATATTTCTTTTTGTCTTCATACAGATTTAAAGGTAAGATTACCAAAGGTCTCTATTACTAATGTGTTTGCTACACATTAATAGAAGCTACTAAAAAATCTTGCTGGTTTTTAGTCCTACTTCACATTTTTTAGAAAGCTGTTTCTTTTTATGATACTTTGTGAAAAAAAATTAAAATCTATACAATATTATAAAAATGTCTTCAAATACAAGTCATTGTCATGCATGTGTGAACACACAGGAAAAGAGCACTTTCCCTCATGTCTAGCCTCAATGACAGAAACTCCAAAGGTGGCAGGCCAAGGAGTTGAAGATAATTTAGATTCCTTAATCCTTTTTTACTGTTGCATTAACCGGATTTCTTCCTAGTCATCAACATTCCCAATTGCTACAGCATTTGCTTACATAGATAAAACCCATAGGAAAGTATTTTATGAACTACCTTTCAGTCTTGTAACTTCACAAATAAACTCTAAAAAGAAGCAAAAAAACATGAGGAATACTATTCGTTCGTTGACCTCCATTTGGAAATAAAATGTTTTAGTGGACATATGAGCATGAGTTATATCTACAGAATATTCTCATTTCATAGGCAGGCACAAATCAGTTCTGCCTGTGCTTTGAGCCAGCCCAGGACTGTGCAAACACCACCCACAAGCTCCACAGACCTTTAGCGTCAGCTCAGGGCTGCACTAATACGGCCAAAGGCAATTACAGATCAAAACAGGCATCAAGTCCAGCAAGATTTCTCATGTCTGCCTGTAGAAATACCTTTCAGAATATCTGCTAAAAACCTGCTGCACATTGTGGCTTTAGTCCTTTTCTCATCAAAAGCTGACAATATCTACCCCAATTTTTTTAGAAAAATGGTGGGGTCATGAAATAATAAAGATCACCTCTCTGGTTAGGACTGATTATGGTCCAATGGCTCTGGTTAGTGCTAGTATGCAGAGCTGTATTTTAAGAAAGCTCACAGCTCCAGTCCTAAAATAAACACAAATCAAATACCATTGCACTGAGTAGGAAGGAAGACTATGTTCACATAAAGAGGCCTCAGAACGCAGCTCTGAAGACAGCTCAGTAGGAAGAGATAACATTTGTGCTATTTTTAGAGATAGTATGCTGCCTTCAAAAGCATGCTTCATCTGCTGCAGCAAACCAAGCCATGCAAATGAACACACACTTGCAGTCCCAGACACTATTTATTTCAATTTTGCCTTGAATTTCCTTAACTGCTTTAAAGATCGAGCCATAAAAATTAAATCTGGGGCCGTGACAGAGATATTGTGCAAAGATACTTGTGTTTGGTTGTCACACATATTTTGGGGGAGACAAATTCCAGTCTTGGTAATGCATTGTCTTGCTGGAAAATGAAAGGAAAAAACATTGATTTACTGCTTGTGACTGTTCAAATCTTACCACTTCATAATTCTTACCAAGCCTCAAGTCTTGAAAAAATTCCTAAGAATTTACTGTTTTGTATGCAGTTCCACCTGAGTTCAATCTTCAATATAATCTTTATATGACTGAAACGGCAGACATCAGACCACTTGTGTACCCTACTACGTCTGAAACTTGTGTAGTTTTCCAATGAGCAGCCCTGTTTATTGGAATTTTATTTGGGAATTTTAGGTACAGAAGCCCATTAAAATCAACGAGAATATTTCTGGACACTTGTGAGATGTCCAGTCAGGTTACTGCTAATGTTGTATTGCCTGCTCTTGGAGTGTGAACCTCTTCATGACTATGGTTATGACTGTGGAAGTAAGTGTTGGGCAAAAAATGTTGAAAAAAATCTGATAACTATACAGTTTCTAATATTTCCCTGAAAACAATTTATTAACTTTTTAACACAGGCTGTCAGACATGCTTCAGCATGCTTCAGCTCCTTTGTTTACTTTACTAATAGCAGAGTTGAATGAACCACCTTCTCTGCGAAGTCTACAGTATAAAATTCATCCTACCTTTAACTGTACTAGATGCACATCCACATGCTTGCTATCTGAGTCCTGCTGAACAGAGTAGGTCAGATCCCTGACTCTTTCAGATGTCATTCGAAGCCAAGTCTCAATTTCTGGCAAGTGGAGAACAATCTTCCAATCAGCCCCAGTGTGTAGAGGAGGAGGCTTTTCATACTGCTGGCCAGAATCAAGCTCCTTCATGACATCTTCCTCCCCATCTTGTCCCACTGTAGGAGTCATGTTTATAAGCATGGGAGATGCATCAGATGGCATCGTATCCAGCTCTTGTGTTCTCATGGGAGAAAGTGCTACATCCATGGCTAACATGAGAAAGTCTAGGCCACGCTTCTTTCACAAACAGCTGCAAAGATAAAAAGAAACGAGACTGTTGTTATGAGACCAAATTTAGCAACAAAAATATTCCACAAGGAGTAAATTATAATGTCTCAGAGATATTGTACTTCTAAATAAATTCTTCACCCTACCAATCAATATTAGAAGTTCAAAACTAAATACATTTTTCAAATTAACTTTGTTGATTTTAAGAAACAAGATATTTTGATGAGAAAAACAGCAAATACTCTATTTCTCTCATTGTGGATAATCACCTTGAAAATTCCACTTTCCATTAATGAAAAAATGTTCTGGTTTTCCTCAACTGCACCATTAATAAAGAGCATTGAGAAAGTCAGCGTAACTTTACTGAACTCCATGAGTGAATACAGGACTGCTATTTGTAAACTAGTATGTACTAGAACATATTCTTTGGCCTGAAATTTGTGGCTAAACACCGACTATCTCATTTTTTCAAATTTTCTAAGTGTCCAATTGACTATTGGTCACATAAAACTAAGAATTTGAGCACAAACTTGAAGCAACTATTGAGGGCATTTGCTTGATTCATTGATTTTCATTTTGAAGTTAATATTCTTGTATTTTTGTTAGATTAAGAACTGTTACCATAAGCAACAACTCTCACAAAACACAGAGATAAATATTATGAATGTCAAAATATGTACCTAAAATTAAAACATCATTTTACAAAGTGGCTTTATAAAAATCCAAAAGCTGTGTCATCAGTATACACTTACAAGGTACATTGAAAAGAATAAATAAGTAAAATGTTTTATGTTGTACCTCTTTCTACTCCTAGCTAAATGTAATACAGAAGGCTGCCATAAACCCTATGCAGGAGAAGGGGGGGGGGAACCCACACGAAAAACCCCACAACCAAACCAAAACCAAAACATATACACAAACAACAAAAAAACCCCACTTAACATAAAAGCCGTAAGATTGTAGAATAAAACAGTGACTTTCACTATGAAATCAACTACACTGTGACTACTGAGTTATATTCCTGAATATTTGAAGTGAAGTCAGAGCATCCAGGGACTATTCCTGCAGGCAGCAAGAGTACCAAAGAAGCATCCAAACACAATTCCACTTACCATAGCCAGGAAGGACAAAAAAATTGTCTTTAAAGTTAACTTCATTTTATTTCCTACCCTGCCACTGCTTAGTAAATTATCTTTTGCACATGTATCACCCTCACAAAACAATATTTAGAACTGATATTAAACTGATACTAAATATTACAGAACAAAATTTTCTATCAGTGCATTCAAAAAAAGGGAATGAAAGAAGATTTCAAACATTCTCAGTGCCTGCTGTACAATTTATCTTTTAGTTCGAATTTTAAAAAATTCAGATTTAAGTGGTATTAAATAAAAAGTTCTTCAGCAAGACTGGATGAAATTAACACTTCAGGATGCCAAGTATTTTCCAAGTTGATCTCTTTTCATTGCCTGTTTTTCAACTTAACCTCTGTTACTGTAAATACTCAAAATATATTTTTAGACAAATCACTCAAAACAAAAACAGTTTTGTCTTAGACACTGCTGATCATGACCCCACTTTTAAAGCACAGAAATCAACTGTTCTAAAAGCCAGAACTTTCTTAGCATTTTAAGTATATTCTTTACATTATTTCCTCCCAAAAATGAAATTTTGGTGAAGCATGTGGTCCTTGATTCTGTATGTTTATTGTCAAACGTGCCTGTGAGCAAAACAATTGGTCCTGATTCACTAAATGATACAGAAAGACAGGAAGGGCAGCAATTGCTTCATAGTTTTTTCACAAAAAACCTGGCACTCTTACAGAGTTTTTCAACGTGACTCAGCTCTAGTAAGGACATTAAAGCAATTAGCAAACAGAAATTAAAACATGCTCCTGCAGAAGCAAACAAAAGCTAGTCCATGCTGCATGCAGAGTGCAGTTCTAGCTTTGATACACTGAGTTTGCAATTAGCAGCCATTAGGAACCTGCTGACCTGTTTTTTGTTACGATGTGCTTGACTCTTTTAATAGTGGCTCTCCAGCATTACAGCTAATGCCTCTTTAATCCTAGTTGCTCTTAAAGTCAAGTCCTTTAAATCCTTTCCTTTCTGTCAGATCACAAGAAGTTGCAACACTCCAATTAAGAATATGTGGAGAAACTTTAAAATAGATCATTCTTCTCAAATTCTTAGGAAAAAAAAATCCTATAAAGGTAATAAAACACACTGTCGATACTAATTAGCAAGGTCTGGGAGAGCTTTAAAAAGCTCACAAATGCTTGAAAGGAGAAACTTGCAGCTAGAAATGACTGAATCCAAACACTAGGACACAGATTCTTTAAATAGCTTCTTGTTCAAATAAAAAGACATCACCGTGCAACTACGAGAAAGAAGGACTGAAAGGCTCTCCTGCGCACTCCAGTCAAACCGGCCGTGAGGCAGTACGGTCACAGAGCGCTCCTAAAATCACCGAAGAAAGCGAAAGCTCCTCCTCGCCATCCCTCCCCCAGCTCCCCCGCCACTGGAGCAAAGCGACACCGTTCCCCTGGCACGGCTGCGCCGACGAGGGGCTGGGAGCGCAACCTTCAGTCAGTCACCCTCCCGCGGTGGGCAGGGAAGGCAATGAGGAAAATCCCCAGTGCAGAGGGGGTTTTACAAAATTCTAATGCTGAAGTACTAAATAGCAAAAGACCAAGGCGCAACAGCAAACCTCAGAGATGTATCTATTTCGTGCAATTTAGGAGTTACAAATCTTGCCAACATGCTTTTGATCAGAAGTCCGTTCTGCTTTTCAGATTTCTGACCATGTGCGAGCCTTGCAGAGGTCTGCGTTCATGGATTTGTTAAGCCCCCAGTTACTGTAGATGACCCAATTGTCTGTTCTCCACCCCATTCTCATATGGACACTTGCATCTATTGTCCTCTAGTTACATTCTTTCTCCTCCAGTATTTAGGACAGTAATTTCATACCGAAACATGGAAGGTGAAAACAGCAAAATAGAGCATGAATATCCTCATCAGTTCCAGTATTTGCATAATGTGCCATAAGTGGCATATGATAAATTTTAGCAAAACCAATTTTAATTTCATATTTGAAATCATTATCTAGTGGATTAAAACATTTGTTAAAAAAAAATATAGGAAAGGATGATCAAGTTAAACAATACTTTGGGGTCATACATTGATATTTTAAGTGACCGATTTAAATGCTGGCCTTAGATTTTGTTATATTTCTGGAGTGTTTTGTTTGTCCAGATTTTTTGAGATGTACAGACAGTGAATTGTAAACCAGTAAGTATTAGAAAACATATTAAAACTGAATAAATTTTTTAGAGGTGTTTTTTATACTTTGCAAAAAAAATTTTTGAGAAGAGGTAAAAAAGCTATTTGTTTCCTTCTAAGCAGAACCTCTACCACTGCTGAAGGTCTTTATAAAAAACATAAAAGCTATGGTCTTGTTTTCTACATCACAAAATCCTGGTATCATGAATGACAGTTTTAGGTGGGCAAGCCATCATATGTCAGACTTCAGCTTTCCTCTAAACCAGATCTTTTTTGTACCCAGAATAGCTGTACAAAGTAGATAATTTTAAACTTGCAGGAGAACAGATTAAAATACAACATCAAATGTCCTCATCAATAAAAATTCATCTCTCAATATTTTCAGGTTGTAACCTCATTTTCATCATCTCAATCAGAATCATGATACCATTATTTTTAAAAAATACACCTCAAATTATCTGTTCCTGTCACTTCCAAAGCCACTGTTTCAGTCTGCTGAAAGGACACATTTATAAATATACAACATGGCTACCAGCTTGTACTGCTTCTGGTGTGAGAAAAAAATAGATGAATTGAGCACATTTTTTTTGCCTTGTGTTAAATCTTTATATACAGTCCTATATTGTCATGGATACTTATATGAAAGGTGAAAGATCTTGTGTAAACACATGCACACATATGCTTTCTATCTTCATCTTTAGTAAGTGCACTATGCCTAACAGATGGCTGATGACCTTCCACTAATCACATAGACAATCTCACTTTCCCCTGCTTTTCCGCTCAATGAGGTGCAAACACTTTTATGCAAAACATAGAATGTGTGTGTCAACCATAATATAGTTTATCAATCACCACAAGCCTAGAAAGACTTCTCTCACTCATTCCGCTCCCCAGTTGTTCGCATTTTCCTTGTTTATAAAGTGCAGGCCACATTCACTCTGCCACCTATCAGATCATCCACATTTTCCTCCAACAGCAGTCAGTTCCTGTCAAACAAAGAATCATTAAGCATTTTAAGCCACAGAGTAGTCCAATCATTGATCACTGATGCAGACACTGGGTTGAATGTTAATGAGCTCTAATTTCCCTTACTGTCACATATTGTTAAAATCAGCCATAAGCACTATAAAGCCACCTGTCTGTCAAGTAAACAATACATTTCATTCTCAAAAATGCCACAAAAAAACCTCAGAGGAACTCCATCACCAAGTAATTATGTTTGCTTGCTGACTTTGAAATCTAATGATGCAAATTTTAACATCAGATTTAATGAACTCATTGATGTTGAATTTTCTTGAATAGATACAGTGAGAATTAATGTCTCACACAGCCAAGTTATATTACAATGTCTTTTCCATTTCAGTTGTCTCAGGAATTCTCTGCCAAGTTATTAAGCTCATTACATCTTTCCTTGGAAATGTAATTCACTGTATCAACTGCTAAAATAAACTGTTTCAGTACAGGACAAAACAGAAATCCGTCAGTAACTACATATAGAGCAACTTGAATGTAATAGCACAGTAATACTATCCATGCTACACTGATCCTGTTGCTGATTTCCTACATGATTGAAGAAACAAAATAATTTCAAAAAGCTTTCAAAGAACTGAATTCTAATAGAGCCAATTTAGGTTTTTCTCTTGATATTCCCTGTGAACACATTTCAAAAATACTTCCTTTACAATTATCTTACTATTACATCTAAAATTCTGAACAAATTGGACAAATTTTCTTTTGGGACTGCTGGGCCTCCTATTTCATATGTGAGACTCTCAGAAGGTATATCTGATAGGGAATATAATCATGCCTCTACTCCTGCAGGATATGGACCTTAGAGCCTTGCATAGTAATGCCAATATTAAGCCTGAACACTAATGTGAATCATGATTAAAATTTTTAATGTGACTGATTTAAAGTCCATTAAAAAGTCTACCCCCAAGGCACTAATGGCGGCGAAGTCAGACTGACAACCAGTGATTAACTGTGGAAATCCCGCCATGGACATTTGACTTCCTGATTATGTCTATGAATCAGAATTTAAAACACGGCAATGCCCCAACATACACTTTGCTATCTGCTGTTTCTCTTTCTAATGCAAGGTGAAGGAAAACATGAAACTTAAAAGGCAAGTGTTTAGCTAGAAACTGGAAATCATTGTGGCAAATCAGGGCAAGTGAAAATTGTACTGGAGGAGTTAGTAAAGCATCTGTCTCAAAACCAATGGCCTAGAGGAGAGACTATCACACAAACCAATAGACCAAAAGGTCTAGGCATTATATACTTGGGCAATCTGTGAGAAACCAGGAGTGAAATAAGCAAATTGCTGATTGGGGTATGTGTGATCCTTCATTTGAAACTTCTTTGGTTCTTAGGATACCAGTTTGTAAAGAAAGGTTCTGGGGATCCTTTCCACCTGATGCTTATGTGAGGAAAATTTGTAGACGCTTTAGCAGAATGAGGCAACAACATTTTTTAGAGGAAGAACTTCTGCTGCTTCTAAAAAGCCACAGTATTGGTGTTTTCCAAACAGATCACAAAATGCTTTTGACAAGACTCGATGCAAAAAGCTAAAGCAATCTAAATATCCACGGTACAAGAAGAAAGGTCCTTAAATGGACAAAGAATTGAGTAGAAGACTGGAAACAGTAAACAATGGAGATCACAAGCAGAGTTTCACAGAAACCTCCTCTAAGCACTGTGCTTCTCAGTAAATTGATCAATGACCTGAAAATGGGTGAAAAGTCAAGTGGAAAACATCTGCAGAAGTTATTGAAATGCTTGATACAAATTTAAACCCTGAGTAAATGCAAGACCTTACAAGACAAAATAAAATAGAGCAATAAAATATCACATTAAACTTAATATAGACTAATATTAAGTTATGTGTATGAAAAAAAAAAAACCCACAACCAAAAAACAACCAGTCCTAATTGCATGTATAGAATAGGTGCCAACATGAATGTTATTCCTCAAGAGCAATGTCTCAGAAGGAAAACAATCAAAGTTCCATAAAAACCATTGACTTAATTCTCAATAGCAGACAAAAAGAAAATTAAATTTTATAAACATTTAGCAAAGGAATAGGAAATGATGCAGAAAAGAAACCTCATTACATCATTATATGAATCCATGGAATAGATCCAGCATGTTATGTGCGAATGTGGCCCCCTCATCACAAAGGGAATGCAGGAGCTGGATAAGGATTCAAAAAAGGCAATTTGAATGAAAGAGGAATATCTAAGCACTTCTGTTCAGATGAAAACTGAGAAGACAAAACTCAGTCTTGGGGGAAAAAATAAAAAAGGTAACTTTAAGACCATGTTATCCAGAAATTTTAAATACTGTGTTTTTCACAACCTGAACCTCTTCATTCTTGAAAAGAACGCCAACCTCTTCTCAATGAAAAGCAGCCATTATATTTCCTATATGGTCTTTGAAGTGGTAGACCACATTCCTTGCAGGATCTCAGTTACTTGCCCAACCACCTTATGTACCAAAAAAGGTGCTTCAGCCATCCTACTTGCCATGATTTTGGCAGGCAGTTCTCCAGAGGATGTCCCGGAAGATCCAAGCAGTACCCGTTCCAGGTAGTCCTTTCAGCAACTACTCAGAAAAAACAGTCATAAACAGCTTTCTTTCAAAGAAAACATAAATGAACATTGAAAACAGTGCAGAACTCACCTCTCTCAAGCCCTCAGTTTATTTAGTATCTTCAGTTGCATCATAAAGTCTTAGTCCCTGATCTAAATTAATTTCAGTATATATATAAATCTATAAGTATGGTAATCTATATGAATACAAGCTCTGGACATAAATCCGGTATACTCATAGTATCAACAATTTGTACCTGAGCTATCAAGTCCAGGAATTTCATAAACTGTGGAAACTGTACAGTATTACAGCCTTGCAATTAGTCTGTGGATTAATACTGGAAGTAAAGGAGAGTTCTGTTTCCGAGTTCACAGCTCAAGAGGTTCCAACCATGCATCTTTACACAAGCACCAAGTTTATCTAAAAATATACCCAGTATTTCTAGTCCAGTATTAACTGCAGTTATCCTCAAAGAAAGAAGAGCTGAGAAAAAAAATCAATAACAACAAAAAAACAAAGTCTTGCTGAAACAGTGTATAAAGTTTATACACTCCCAGCTCATATAATTTTATGTTCTCGCTTATAAAATAGCAGGGACACTAGCTGGAAATGATCCCATCAGACAACTGCTACATCAGAATAAAATTCTACACTACAACATGTACAGCCCTTGAAAACAATTGTGCTGTGCCAGGCTTATACAGACAGAGCAGTGTATTCAGAGTCAAACATATCGTGATGAATAGTTGTGTTTCCTGGTCTTCTCTGACTCAGTGCAGGTTTTCCCTGAAGTGAGAAACAGTGTCTGGGAGATGATGTGATGCGAAGAGATTAGCATTAAAATGGACAAAGACAAATTAGCTGCTTCATATTAATTCAGCATCCTTTATTAGCTAACTGTCCTACACCACCTTCGGCTTTTGTTGTCCTAATTTTCACTCCAGAATGTCAGCAGTACATAGAAGGCACATAGTGGCAACTTTCACATGCTGATTCTTCAGCATACATATGACTGTTGGGGTTTTTGATTTGTATTTTTGTGTAGTTGTTTTAACCTCCACGGATAAAGCCATTTTTGTAATTGTAGTGGCCAACAGTGAGCAAAACCTTTGCAATCATAAAATATTTTTTCCCTTCACAAGCTACAAAAGTCAGATGCTGAAGGATGTAAAATAATTATCCTAGAAAGAAGGTGATGCCTTGTTCCAAAATTTTTCTCCCAAAAGATAGTGTGAAACATCTTTTATATTGGAAGACAGCAAGATTAGGCTTGCCTGAATACTAATCTGGATTTAATACGGTCTTTCATTATAGACAGAGGGAGTGAGATGCAAGGGAGAACATTCTGAGCTGATTCTAGGAGGATCTGATTATTTGCTTGTGTGTATAGAACAGAGGTCCTTGACTGCCTGCCAAATCTGACCCATGCCCAGGCCGGTAGGAGAGCAAAAAGACCCAGGAATGTCTGTATGCATTTGTATGGACAAAATCTTAAATACTTCAGTCACTTAAAAAATCTTTTGGAAAGTCATTCACTATCAAAATATCAAACAGATTATTTCCACTCTCTAAAACAAAACAATTAGCCAACACAACATGCCATTTCATATCTGTGTGTGTCACTTTTTGAAGTGCTCATCCACTAATGGGCACCAGGGCTCCACCAGCCGAGTGGTGCAGGACATTAGCAATAACCTGTTCCTACTCCAAGCAAATTTACTCCTAATTCTCTCCAAACTTAGCTAGATTGGTCACCCTTTAGGAGCTTCTGCTGCTGCAAAACATGAAAATTCACTTGTTTTGCAACACTAAATTTTATTCCACTTGCACATTAAGGGGAATTTCCTCATTTAAACGTCATGAAAAACTCAACATCTATTCGTATAAAAGAAGCTCATAATTTAATTTCAGCTACTTGAAAATATCATATCAAATCGCTCACAGAACCCTAGTTCAAGTTTCCTTCTTAATTGTGTATTTGCCTAGTGGCTGGGAACAGGGTGTTTTTAAACTGAAGGTTAATTGATTCTGCAAGACTGATCTGCAATTGTAAATTTGAGATACAAAAATTCTCATATCAAAAATTTCCCATAAATAACCTTTTCAAATGAGATTTTCCTTGCTTGTCACTTGTTGCCAGTTGTAATTTTGTAACTTTAGCTTGCTTTTTTCTGACAATTTTTTCTAAAATTTTTGTACTCAGAGGTTTTCTTTTTTCATCATAACCCATCTTTTAACTACAATCCAAAAAATTACTTTCTTATCTCATACCTCACAAATTTTGAAAAAAACTGTATGAAAACAGTATCAAAGGCTTCTCTAAACAGGATTCAAGCACATTTCTAACTTCATTTTGCATCTGAACTCTAGACAAACTTAAAAATATTGTCATTGCAGAACTTTTTTATTAAATTCAAAATCAGTTTCAAGAACACTGATAAGAGGACAAGAAAATTTTCAGTACCAAATGCCCTCAAATTTTCATTGCCTATACTTCTACAAGTAGACAAGAACATAATATTTACTAGTAATTGTTACAGACTGCATCTCTTGAGATAAGTAACTGACTCTGATTTCTCTTTGATTATTGTTTAACTAAGATCAATTTCATAGAAGTAAATAAAATTAAACAAAGAAGAAAGTAGACTTTCAAGGGCTCTTCAGCTGAACAAGTAAAATTAAGGCACAAATGTTTTTGCCCTTTTGAGTCATTCTCTGTTACTTAAAACTGCTTTCTTTTGCCATGAACTTGATTAGACACAGCAAGGTTAAGTTATGCTAGAAGATGACTCCAAATTTTGATGGTTCTGAAACTTCAAGGTACAAAATTATTTCTTCAAAACTTTAACTAGCTATAAGATGTTAACATATTATGTGCAATATTAGTAGTTCAGAATTAACACTGATGCTTTGGGTAGCTCTACAGATTTTAGATATTATACATGCTCCAGGAGAGAAACTATAGTTCTGAAATCCATTGTTCCTTGTTTTACAGTGGAAGGATGCAACTAGTTTAACAAAAGTGATGACGACAACAAAAATAAAATGAGAAGATGGAAGGAAGGAAGGTAGGAGGGAAGGAGGGAAGGAACTTATGGTATTCCCGAAAATGCAAATGGATATGGGTACAAATTTTGCTTTAAAGATGGACTATACCTGTAGTAACAAATTTTTAAGAACTTTTTAGTTCCTAAAGGCAAGCAGAGGCAGGGCAAGTCAGTACTGTTCAGCATCATCTATAAAATTATAAGATATGTTTTCATTGTTTGTATACATCATCTTGGTATCACAGGAGGCACCAGACCCTATTCTAAGGCTACATAAGGCGGACTAGGTGATGTTATGACTGTACTTAAGAAATTGCACAAGAATTCTGGAAAATATGGCTTGAAGCATCAATTCTATCTGTATGGAAGCTGGACTCTGGTGCCCTAATGAAAGGAAAACACAGAGATTAAAGCTTGGAGTTTCACTAAAGGGAACAAGGACTCTAAACAGATTTCCTGCTTGTTTTGGATTACTTTTTTCTTTCTTCCTGTCTTCCCTAATGATTTTGACTATTATTCTATGACAATGAGCCAAAGAGTCACCCCAACACAAAAATTTTGACTTGATACCTAGCACATAAGGTGATACAGAAATCACCTTACAATACTCAAAAATACTGTCTCAAATCTCACCTTGCACAAAGGGTCCTGACCAACCTGCACTATAAGAACAGATACCACAGAACTCGACCACCTGCACAGTAAGCTGCAGCTTCATTTTTATAGTCCTCTGTGGGTTGGAAAAGAAGAGAAAAATTTCAGTCTCTAGCTATGGAAGTTACTTGTATGTGAGAATAAACAGGTCTGAATATTTCTGATTCAGATCCTTGAATCCCTGCCACTCAGAAAACATTGTATTTGTGGTCTGCCCCACTGTGACTGTGGTCCTTGTGTACAATGAGAATGTTCGGACAGTTATGGTTGTTCCTTTTGATTTATCACTTTTTTCCTGATAAAAAAAGTACATGGAGCGTCATGTCCCGTGACTTCTCTGAATGCTTTCATGCACAGAGGAATCTCCTACAAATGTGACTAGTAGTTTATATTTTACTTTTGCAGGGTCAGAAATAATTACACTGGCCCAAACAGGATTTTAAGAAGTAACTTTCTTCATTAAGAGTAGCTTGAGAATGGCAGCCGTGGCCTGTCTGCTGCCCCCAGCAGGCGATAAGGCGTTTGCACCAGCACATTTTGTGAATCAACAAACTCCAGACTCCTCGTTCTCCACACATACATGGTGTACACGTTTCGTAAATCTGTCCAACTCACATAATTTTCTTATTCTTTTCAGAATTGTACAGAAAACTTTAATAATAGGAACTGATAACCAGAGATGCCATAAAACAGTCCACACGGGGCCCATTATTTGCTATGCCAATTGTGTATTAGATCAAACACCTACAAAAACAGTAGGCTCTAAATACTTTCTGAAAACTGAAATAGTGATATGAACTAGCATTTTTCTTTGGTTAAATTTCAAATCAATATATATAACTACAGTTATATATATGTATATATATACAGTTTCAGGTTCAGAGGCTTTTTCATCCTACTACCAATTATGTGTGCAGTACATGAAAAAGGAAGGGTTAAAATGGGCAGAATGGAGAAATAGTCACTTATGCAGAAGTAAGACCAATTCTTTCCAGTGTTATTCTTCAGTTTTGCTCTATATTGTCTTATTCTGTTTGATCTCCAAATTTTTATTAAAAAAATAGTTTATTATGATGGAATAGCATCTAGTTCAAAAATACACTTTTATCACTTTTCTGAACATATTGCTACAAGTCAATCATACGTCTTCAGTTTATGTCTTTTTTTAGTAATAATTTTGACTCAGCAAAAGCAAATGACATAGGCAGCATTTGATCAGACAGCTGTGTAAACATACAGTTGTGAACTGTACTCATGCAGGAATGTGTCTGATCTTTTATTCTTTCAGAAAAATGTTATTATGGAAAAAGACTAAAAAGTAGAAGAATAATACCTAGTCATTTCAAAACTGTGTGCACTGTACATGCAAATAAATGATAAAGATGAAATGATTGAATTTATAAAAAGTCATGAGGCTCTCTCTGTGCTTTCCTAACCTTAAATAGCAAATTCTGTGCTGAAAAGATTATGCATCCCTTTTTGCTTTCTGTAGCTTTTAGTCTGGAAATTGAGTTTGAAATTCCATGAGACTTCCTCTCACAAGACGTCACCGCTTTCTGGGTTTGAAATGTTCACAAAATAGAATTTCTTCCATGACACTCACTTGTTCCAGAACTGAACCAAGAGTTTTGGAGGAACATAAAAGACTTAAAAACCCACTAAAAGTTTCAAAATATGTTAAACTGTTTCCTTTAGGTCCATATAAAAAATTTAATAAACATAAGTCTCTAATTCCTCCGCTCCTAATACAAAATTAAAAAAAAAAGAACACTAGTGATTTTAAATATTTAATTTTGTATTATTGTTTAGGGCTTCTTTCCAAGAAGTTCTGACAGTTTCATTAGTTTACATTTTGATTACATGTATTGATTATGTTATAGTCTTATATTTACATTATTTATAGATGTATGTATGTATGTATGTATTGGTACTATAATATGACAATGTAATGGTCTACATCAGTGACTAAATTACAACTAACATTTGACACTGATTGGAACATATCTTTTTTCATTAAAACATCACTCTTAGGTTGTACAAAACTAATATGGCAGTTTTAATAAGGAAATAGACAACTCATGAAAAACATTTGTGCCTATTCTACCCCTCTACTCTGCTCTCATGAGACCCCACCTGAAGCACTGCATCCAGCTCTGGGGTCCCCAGCACAGGAAGGACATCAATCTGTTGGAGCAAGTCCAGAGCAGGGTCACCAAGATGATTAGAGGGATGGAGCACCCCTCCTATGAAGACAGGCTAAGAGAATTGGGATTATTCAATCTGGAGAAGAGAAGGCTTTGGGATGACCTAATTGGGGCTTTCCAGTACCTGAGGGGAACCTGCAAGATGGAGAGTGACTTTGTACAAGGTCTTGTAGCGATACAACAAGAGGGAATGGCTTTAAACTGAAAGAGAACAGTTTAGTTTAGATACTAGGAAGAAATTCCTTACTGTGGGTGTGGCGAGGCACTGGAACAGGTTGCCCAGAGAAGCTGGGGATGCCCCATCCCTAGAAATGTTCAAGGCCAGGGTGGATGGGGCTCTAAGCAACCTGGTCTAGTGAATGGCTATTCTGTGATTCTATAATTCTTTTAAAGTCTGTTTTGATATAAATGGCTTAAAGACAGTAATTTCAGTTTTATGACTATGTCTCCTTCAAGCAGAAACAACCAAGACATCAGACATTAGTTAGCTGCTTGAGCAAAGAAGCAGTAAGGAAAAATCTGCAATAAAAAAATTATTTCTGAAGAATTACCAGGTGTGTTTTATTCAACAGTTGTGGGCTACTTAAGATACATTCTGGTTATATTGTTTTTCAATCTCCACTGCCCATGAAAATTCATTTTGCTTTTTGGGAAATCAGTGAACAGCATCTGAGGCAAATAACTTCCTTACTCAACAGTAAGAAGGAGTGAAAGCTCAAACAAGCAACAGAAACAAATTTGAGGGCAGCCGCTTCACAAGTCCCTGAGAGTTACCTGATCTGGGTCAAATACCAGAGCTCAAGAGAGAAGGAAAAAAATAAATTAAAAAAATATATAAGTAATCTAGCTTGTAAACTCAGAAAACACTGTGATGAGCTCTTCAGTTATTCTAGAGCCTAACAACTGAAAATGGCAGATAGCAATATTCCAGCTGTCAGAAAGCTACCAGGAGAAACAGTGGAAAATGCTGGAAATGTCTGTGTTCCCAGCAGCTGTGGAATTAAGTGCTATTTACAGAGTCTGCCACGAATGATAACAGTTTTTTCCAGAAAAATCTTGAAATCTGTGAAAAGCTGAGAGGGAGGAAGGGAGAGATGAACAGTCTGCTGGGAAGGTTTCCCCTGCAGTTGCCAAAATCTGACACAGTTAAGATGACATGGATGTTTTCTGCAACACTGTTCTAATTGGTAACTACACCCCTTGAATGTTTTAAACAGAAACAGATGCTTCTGTCTTAAACACATTTATTTTGCAAAGGAAAAGGAAAGCAGCATCATGGATGAATGGATCTTTGTCTTTTATTTGAGAAAAATTGATTTGACAAGGATTACAGATACTTCTTTATGGAATGAAAACTATGACAGCTTAAAAACTCCTCTGAGCTTAGAGTAGTAATTTGTAAAGGACAGTGTAATAAGATAATTGTCTTTCCCAAGTTTGTTCTTTCATTCACTGAGAAACATTTTCAGGAGGAACAAAATCATATTATGATATGGAATATATCATAGGAAGGTAGGGCTTTCAGTGACATGAAAAATATTTCCCTGCTTTGGTGCTGTCAATTCACATTCTCAGTTGTGTAGAGGAAGAACAAACCACGTCAGCCACCTTCGCTTCACTGCTGGTCCTGCATTTGTTGAATACACAAATCACCTTCCCGTGCCTCTGTCTCCATTCTTTGGTGAACAAGTTCCTTGGGCCAATAACTGTTTTCAGTACACACTAGAGGTAACAAAATGGAGCCAAATGATATCTGGGAATTTTAAGCATTAAAGGTTATAAACAGTAACTTGTCCCTCCAGGCAGCATCAGTTCATTCTCTAGTGAAAATGAGACATAGTGGTACACTTTAAGTAGAAAATCAGGGAGACCCTATTTATGAAGACCAACCCACTTTCACTCAGATTAAATAATTAAAATGGAAGACAAAGATACAATTGCTGCATGACAACTTTTTCCAGAATTCTTTCCCGGGACAAAATCCCTTGTCACTTTTTTAAGTAGCAACATAAAGCTATGAAAAAACCAGAGTGAGTACAAAAACCCCACACAGCTCCTCTAAACTTAACTCTGCTCTTCTTCCCTATAATAGGATTTATTTTTCTTTTTACTGTACTGCATTTAACAGTCTGTTTGAACTAAACTAGGAGTATGAATGGTCTTCTGTATATGCCATAAATTACATCTAGTTTGTTAACCAGACTTATGCTTTCGTGGAAGTCACTTTGGAAGCCAAATTTTAAAAGTATTTTCTTCCATTTTGGTAGCTCTTTAGAGATAATTTGTGGGAAATACCTTAAATGGAAGAAAGAATTTCTATTAAGTACTTTTAATATTTTTATACAATAATGCTAATTACAATAAAGATTGTTCATAGATCTCCATTAAGAGGAAAGTCTCCATTATGAGGAAATAACTAGGCTTTCAAATTCAAAAACATTACCTGAATTTATCATAAAATAATATTTTTTTCCTATACGTCTGTATTTATATGTGTATTTGTGCTTGTAAATTTCAAATTCAACATTAATGATGGATTTTGATGAAAAATCCACGTGCACAGTATTTTTAAATTATCTATACTATCACAGTCTTGCAAGAAGCATAACACCTGAAATCCACAGGAAAGGCAGCTACAAATTTACCATGAATTGGAGAATGAAATTGGAAAAAGAAAAGGATTCCTGTCTCTTCCATTCCCTTACCATCACTTAGGCTCACACTTATATCCAGTCATGAAACTCACCTGTTCACAAACAGCATACCTGCATCTAACATAAATACAAAATGTTTTCTCATAGGTCTGATCATGTCTGTATTCAGATTAATATTTTCAAGTCCTTATAATTTTAACATCTCTAGACTTCATGTTTTTTTCCCTTCAATATTTTAATAATTTTCTTCATCTGGCTTACTGAGAATTGTGGGCTACATCAAAGCATTCTAGAGAAATACCAAGTCTGCATAACTGATTTATGTAAATTGTCCAGCTAAAGTCATATGTGATATCTGTTCATGTGCCTAAGATCTTGGCTGTGTCAAAGTATTTTTATAGCTAAAGGCAGCATTTTATAGGTATAGACAGCACTAGCCTAATTGCTGCCTATTAAGTATTTTATCGTCAGGCAAGCAACATTAAACCCACACTGGGTGTTTTTGAGAATGTCATCTCACATTTTCTGTCATCACAGGTACACCCACAATGATCCAGTACCCACAGATTAAAAAGATCAATCTGTAGGATTTATTGCACAAATCTTTTAGTGTTTGTGCTTGACATTCTAGCCCATTTCTGAACACAATCCTGCTCACTTATAATGGAACTGATTGCGGAAGGGACTGGACTAAATAAGCATAATATATATTGCTATATCCAAAGACTAATGAAAATCCAAAGCAGTAAAACTCACAGAACACTTTTTCAGTTTTGTTACAAGCAAATTTAGGTGTTTCCTTTTTTGTAGTCCCCAGAAAGTACCAGAACTGCAAAATCATTTTTAGGTTTGCTGATACTGTAGTTCACTCATGTTCACTGCTGTGTCATTTTCAGCCATTCCATGGTCCTGCATTTTTCATCTTTCTTTGTTCCTTTTAAGAGCATATATTGTTAGAGAGTTATGGTCCATGAGAGACGTAAGTAATGATATCACATGCTAGTTTGTTTAGAATTCCTTGATACAGGCCATAAATGTGTACAAATTAAAAAGCTATTATAGTCTGCTACTCATTAACTCTGCAATGGGAAATTATTCTAAACAGTTGTTTGCTAGGTAAAGGAAAGGTCTGTGTGGTGGGTTAATCCTGACTAGATGTCAGGTACCCATCAAAGCTTCTCTATCTCTTCCCTCTGTAACTGGACAGAGGACAGAAAATATAAAGTTCATTAATTGAAATGAGGAGTGGGAGAGATCACTTACTGATCACCATCATGGGCAAAACAGATTCGAAGTAGGGATATTAATTAATTTTATTACTAACAGAAGCAGATCAGAATAATGAGAAGTAAAATAAATCTTGAAAAACACCTTCCCCCATCCTTCCTTCCCATGTTCTACCTCCTCTCTGCCAGCAGCAGAGGGAGATGGGGAATGGGGGATTACTGTCAGTTCATCGCTGGTTGCTTCTGCAGCTGTCAGGGAGAGGAGTCCATTCTGGAGCCGGCTGGCATTGGCTCTACTGAACATGGGGGAAGCTTCTGGCAGCTTCTCTCACGGAATACACCACTGTAGCCCCCCAGCTACCAAAATCTGGCCATGCAAACCCAATATGATTGGTAAGAGTAAGACAGCACGTAACTGAAATAATGTTCAGTCTTGGGAGCACAATTAAAAAAAAAAAAAAAAAATAAGTAAAAACATGAGTGAGTTTCAGAAGCAGGCCTAATAGTCACGTTACAAAGAGTGTTTGCTTTGATAGGAAATCAGCTAATTTTCGTAGTGACAAAGCATTTACCATATTTAGGAAGCATACCAGATGTGTACAGTTTTGATCCATATACATAGTGTAAAATTTTCTTGTTTGTAATTCTTTTGAAAATTCTCCTTATGATTTCATGCATGTTTGGGCAACACTGACATCAACAATTCATTTAGACTGTAGTTTCATTTAACATCTGTAACTCAACAACTTTCTACCCCTTCTCTTTTGATACTGCTTTTTAACTGAATTAACATCTCACTCTAAACATTAGTTTATCACAGGTTCTTCTTAAACTCACCTACAAAATAACCTCATACCCAGTAATTCTTAATTTTGAACCATTTTCTCTACTAGTATCAACCCATTAGATACGAGAGAACTCGACTCATTTGTTCAAACACTGTCATCTAGGACCATACACTTTCAATATCTAAGATACTTGCACGGAATTGGTAGCTATGACGTAGGAGCTTTGGGAAAACTCTGCTCTTCAAACCACAGGCCAGGCAGAATATTCTAGGATGGTGTAGCTCTAACCCTGGGCACAGTCCCACTCCACTAGCCCTTCACAATCTGTGTTACAAATATATTTCCGTTCTCACGCTAAGTATGAACGGCACATATAGCAGCATCAAGCCTAGCACAACTCACCAGAAGGAGCAGTACATGCCAGCTGTTTGTTAAGGAAATAACAACATTTGCTGAATGCAGTTGAATAGTTACCCTAGGAAATTGCCCCGAGTTTCAACTCACTACTTCATAAGTAAGAAAACTGTCATACGATGCTATGGAGTCTCATCCCATATATCAAAAAGTAATTCTGAACTCCAGTACATGCAATGATTTTTGAGGGAATATTCTCACTGAATATTCTGAAGTCTGGAAAAATTTACTCAGATAATTTATGCCCCACTATCTAACAGAAACACATAGAAGAAATAGATATAATGAACAAGTAAAGTATTTTCAGTGTGTAAGAGTATCTGCATGAAGAGTGCCATATGAACTTCACCTGAATTTTATTCTTTATGAATAGATATTAACAATCAGGACAATGTAGCCTTGCCAAAGGAAGAGGTAAACTTTTTAGCATTTACAGTTGCTCCTTATTGGAGTTTTAACGCATATCTTGTTTCAAACATCTTTTCTGCAACACTAATGACCTCGTTTTATCTTGCTACCAACGGTTTTAGTAAGACTAGAAACCAGCTTCTTGCTTATCAGAGAACAGACAGTAACTCTTTAGAGTAATATGCAGTGACAGTCTTTGCCATCCCTCTGCTGCCCTGAATTTCCTTCTGGTTGAACAAATGTACTCATCTTTAAAAGACACAACTGAAACAGTCTTGGAGATAAGAGATGTGTTTCTCCAGTGAGGAAAGAAGAAACAAGCTGAAATAATGCAAGTTTTCCCATAACAACCTATCCACTTTCTGAGCTGATTACTTTGATTTGGATACATAGGCAGGCTTTCCCGTGGCAAGAGTGAGGGCCTGTTCGTTCCAAAGTCATGCTTACAGTGAGGAGATGTAAGCACTGATAAATCATGGAGTGTTTTCTCAATAGAAACTAAGCATGTACCAAAAGGAACTAAGAAGTGGCTGGATAGCTGAGGGATCGTGGGAAGAAGCCCTTGGTAGGGAATCAAACAAGGCTGTTTCAAGTGAGATTCCACAGGGATTAGCAAGACCCAATGCTATTTGACATTTACACCAGTAATCTGGAGGCAAATATAAAACATGTTCATAATGCTTGAAGATAGACTGGTGGAAAGCTAAAGAATGGTCGGTCCAGGTCTGTTACAGCAAGAAGCCCCCGCTACTTTCCAGAGGAGTCCCATTGGTGGGTAGGGTCATGCTTTTTGAAAACTAAAACAATAAATAAAATGCATTTTAATCTAAACAAATGTAGAGTCACACACCAATGATCAAGGAATGCAACCAATAAGTTACATGTGGGAGATGCTGGGAACAGTATGAAAAAAATAGCGCTGCCTCTGAATATAAGCAAGAGTGAGAATGGAATGCTGTGTGGAGGTGTGGGATACATATTTTAAAAAAAATGTTGAAAAACTGGAATGAGTGTGGCAAAAGTAATTGAAAGAACAAGAGAGATGCTTAAAATTGGAAGGCATAAAAAACTTGTTCTGTTTAATGTGTCAACAGGAAAACTGAGGGACATTTTCCACAGAGAACACATGAACTTCCAAAGAGGAATATGTTTTTTATTAAAGAACAGAGAAAAAGTCATGTGTAAAAGTTGAAGCCAGACAAGTTCAAGTTGTGAAAAAAGTCTCCAGCAATAAGGGCAATTAATCATGATAATCAACTAACTGAGGGGGAAAAAAGGTGGATTCTCTGCTTGTTGCTCATCAAGAAAGGAAGATAACTGTTAGCCAAATGAAAGTTATTTGGCCCAAATATATGCAAAAATCTAACAATTTTGAAACCTAGAGACTATTCAGGAAATTAAAATGTCAGAAGGATTTCTGGAACATAAATTAGGATTTCTGCAGTCAGAATTCAGACCCTTAGGCCATACTACATTTCACAACACTAGAGTAAAGAATGCTGAACTACCAGGAAAACAAGGATCTGACTCCTGATCATGCCCTAAAGAATTCTTGCTTATTGTTATTATTGTTCTGAATATTTAACATTATTTCACTCCTACAACCCCTTGCTGCCCATCAAATGAAGAGATTCTTCAGTAAACACATGCTGTTTTGTAAATAATGGATTTCAAAATCTGCTAGCATTTCTGATAAATTTTCTATTGTGGCAAAAAGAAAATCTCATTTCAAAGCATTTTTTGAAGAAAAGATATTGAAATTGAAGACGTTTTATGTTAAAAACATTCTTTAGTATTTGTGGGAGTTATTTTTTTCTCTGTATCTTTCTATATTTCTACAGCTAGAAAATTCAGTGAGGCAAATTAAAAAAATAATGGATGAAGAATTTTCCTCGAATCCATTATACAAACTGGTCCAATAAACTTCCAACCACTAATTTTTTCCAGAACTTCAGAAAATAGACAATGAAGGCATCATCTTCATGACAGTCTTTAAATAAGGGTTTCCTGAAGTAGAGCTGAAGTAACATGACTGATAAAGCAGCAAGCCTGTTCTGCATGCTTTTCATTAGGTTATATTACTCAATGCATCATGCCGGTTTGATTCAGTCTACTGGTAATAAAAGTTTCTGACACAGAAGATAAGTTTCAAAATGAGGTGTTTATTATAACTGGCAGAGAATAGCTCTGCTTCCAAAAGTGCATAGTCAGGGAGTCAGGAATAGTTAGTCTGTGTATTACAACCTCGGCAAATACAGCCTGACAGAAGGAGGAAAGTAGACCTCTTCTTTCACTTCTTTTCACCTATTTCGTGAAATGATTCAGCTTAATTCATTACAGACCCAAGCAGAACCTCTATATTTTGTACTTACATTAATAACCATTTCAAAGATTTTGCAATGTATTCTGGAATGACAGCAGTCTTTTATATAGCTACAGTCTGTATTACTCAAGGTTTCATTCTGCTCGATGTTTTTTTTTCATGTGATAGGTAAGCAATTGAAAATTCACTGACTCACATAACTGCTCCATCTTTGAAGAGCTGCAGAATTGTTTATATAAATATGGTTCTAGGAACAGCAAGTCTGCTTGAAGTAAAACTGCTATGACACACCATGTGATTGTTGTCAAAACAAAACTGTCCCGTACATTATAGACTCAGTCTAACCCTTTTCAGAATGAGGGATATATAACCTCCTTCTTGCTTCTGCCCTCCATGGGTTTTTTCCCCTTAAGCTTCAGATCAATAGAACAGCAAACCATGACTCATAGCCTTGAAAAAAACATGACCCTGTCTTGGAGGAAAAGTAGACACAATCTCTACAAGATTTGAGCTGACACCAAGTAAGAGGACATTGGCATGACTCAACAGGAAGAATTTGTATCAGCTGCCATTACCACAACTTCTGTTTGTATACTCGGAGATATAGAGCTGTCAATGGCTAACTGTTCACAGTAGGTATAAATAGTACTATTGTATTTTGCATTCCAAGCTCATAAGTTTTGCATCTTATATTGTCAGTAGTCGTTCAGAGCAGAGCTGCTCACCCTCAGAGGGCAGTGAGCGCAGCCTCCCCCAGGTATTCCTGCTGTATACTGGGGGTGGTACTTGTGTCCTACCAGGTAACTGAACTTTTGCCGGTGACACAAATGGCTGCACATGCACACATACCTCACAATCCTGAGCCTTAGGGGCTCATGACAACCATGCTGACAGTTTGTAAAAATAACAAAATCGGTGTCCCCATGTCCAAGGTCCTCTTAAGAGGGAAGGTGAGGGAAGCTGGTGGAGCCAGTAGACAGCTGATCACAGGCTGCTCAGCTGCTGGAAATCCTGCTCCAGCACTTCTGGTAGGACACAGAAACAACAAAGGGGGGAAATTTCTCCTCTACCTCCAGACAGAACAAACAAATATTGTTACACTGCTTTTCACAAAACTCTTCTCCAGTCCAAATCAGGAAAAATCAATTATTTGTGTACATGATGTGACATACAAATAGGGACTGGGCAGCAGACGGGTTGACGAGGGCATTCTGCATGGTTCACAGACTGGAATTATTGTGCATAAAGCTGAAATCCCAAGCTGCAATGTTATGGAGTATGTACCCTACTACTGCCCTATATCTGGCTTCCCTAACTCCAGAGGTGCACTCTTCATGCTTCTAGCTGTGCAAGCCCTGGTAGCTGAGATTGTATGCCTATTGCAGACTCTGCTACCAAAACCTTACATTTGCCATCAACCCACACTACCTTGAAAAGTCATAACAGATTTTTTAGGTTTTTCTACAGCATTAATATAATTTTCTTTGAAGGCCCTTTATAACTACATGTATAAGCTGTTCAGTTATCACTTTTATTACATCATTATGTTACGGGCCATTAATAAAAGTTCTCTTTATTGCCTCATTTGACAATTTTAAAGTTTGTGATATATCTCTCTCGTACAACATAGCCATTTTTACTATGTTTAACTAAAAACTGCCCTTAAGGCCGCAAACTTATTAGTCACTGCTTTCCTTCCCCCTCATTGTTTTGCTTTAAAAAAATGGATGTAGACACACTACAGTCTCAGGAAAACAAGCAAGCACAGTAAAAAAGAAATAACTTTAATTTCATTCTTAAGTTCGCTGCCATTCTGCACCATAAACAAGAATAGGAATAAAAAATCAATACATTTCTTTAACAGATAATTTACAGTTAATATTACATATTGTATCATAAAATAAGAGGCCAGATTAAACTCATTCACAGGTGAATTGTGTCAGCTACCAACTCCATCACTCATATATTGTTCTTGTGGCTTATCTCAACACCCATGTCGACTTGAAGAGTTAAAATTTATGTTGCAATATAAAGTCAATTCATGAGCAAAGGGACAGGAAGACAGTTGGTATTTTGTATTTATTTCTTAGAAACAGACTGGAGTTTATGTTCTTACCTGCAAAACACTGCTTATGCAATTATTTCAGGAACTTCTACTGTGGCAAAATCAGATCTAAATGTTAATATAGTATCAGGGTTTTTCCTGTTTATATTTTAAATTTTTGTTGTTTTGACAGTTTTCTTTCAACTTTTATCATGCCATCTATACTCTACATTAAAATACTCAGGATCAACCTGCCAATGTATATTTAAATGTTTATTCATGAATGCATTGGGTATAAAGTGCAGAAGCAAAAACAAAATATAGAGGCATAAGTAAGTCAGAGAAGTTAGTACATTCTAAGCTGTTATACTGTAATACTACATGGAATATTAACACAAGCGTGTTTTAAAACTGATAGCATGCTATAAATACTATGTCCTTAAAAGAATTTGCTGAAATAAGGAGCAGTTAGCCATCACCTACATAGACAAACACATCAATGGACCAACAAATGAGATGATCGTACCTGCTACTGGCTGTAAGAGCATTTTGTTGAGTAGCTTGTAGAATGCCTGAGACTGCAAAACTATAGAAAGGCCACACAACCATGAACATCATCCAAAACTTTTTCAAATCCCTTGGAAGTTCAGGAGATTCAGAGCAAAGTACTTTGCATACATGAGTTCAGAAGCAGATGTTTATTCAGATGTCAAATTCTAACACCTGGCTCTTAATTTGCATCATCAAAACTAATCCAGCCCTAGAGAAGTCTGCAATCTTTGGCAACCAGTAACATCTCTGGGGCAGCTACAATCCCATTATGGAGCATGGATATAGGCACCTAAATCTGTACAATACTCACTGGTCATCTCATATGAAGACCTCAACAGAATGCAAAAATCCCCAATGTCCTCCATGAGCGCTTGCACTTTCAGAGACTCAGCTGAAGGCTACTTTAAACAAAGCTTGAGTTTTGAAAACTTGATTGAAGTTACTTTCTAGGGAAGTGAGACAGATTTAAATGCCCATAGTGGAGAAGGGGTTTGAAGACAGATCTCCAGGTTCGCAAGAGATAGCTTATCCTCTAAGTTACTAGGCTTGCAGTCTGAACTCCTCTTTTAAGCTGGGTGCAATAATTAAATGTACACTGAGTGATACAACGCACAATAACCTCTCCCCAAACAGCTAAAGGTTTGAACAACTCATAGAGGAGATGAAGATTTTTATCTCATTCCCAAGGTAAAATTGGTATCTTAAAGAAAAAGTACTAGATTACAACATGAAATTTTTTAGTCTGCTTCATGCTTAGGAAGTCTTCCTGTGAGATGACTCCAACTATTTCTCCACTCCTACTCTCTGTACTTGGTGTGAAGTCATTATCTCTCATTCTGAGGCAGAAAAAATAATTGGCTAAATGCAAAGCCACAAGTCTCTGAGGAGAGAAGTATCTGAGCTGGGGGAAGGAATACAAGGTCATGTTTAGGTTATAGCTTTATGCTATGCTGGTTTTGTTTTGGAGGGTTGGGAGTTTTTCGAGTTTAAAAAGGGTCCTTATTCTATATGTTGGGCTACATCAAACACATTTTATTCCCCCATGTACCTGGAATTTAATTGACACTATTAATTCTGCAGCGTAGGAAGTCCTTCAAAGTTATATATTGAACTGGAACAATAATGTCCTCCTCCTTTCCTTCCTCCTGATAATGCTGTAAAATGCTGCATGGTTTTGCTATTACCCTTTTCAAAATGTAGACACACTTTGTCTTTTCCAAAACCCACCTGATGTTGTGCTCAACTCTGCTAATGTCTGCCACAGCTCTGCATGCCTTGCTCAAAATGGGAATCTTTGAGGTTGACAAACACATATTTAGACACCTTTTTAAGGCTAGAATCAGCCATTATTATTTAATCAAAGGTTCCAAGGCTAGAATATGACACTAAGAGACTTTATAGTTTATACTTTTATGTTGCAAGTGTGGACTAAAGCAATATTTTCTTTGTCTACACTACTTATCATGGGGACAAAAAACCCAAAATGTCAGGATTTCTTGTGAAACTGGTAAAATGAATGAATATGTTTTAAACACAGGCAGACAAGGACACAAGTGAGAAGCATCTTTTAACTCATGACGGGTGTGAATATGACTGAGAAACTTCATCTCATCCGATGACAACCCTAATTATGAACATGCTGCTAAGGCAACAACTCTACATTTCACAAAATCTTAAGAACGTTTATTGGTCCACAGCAAGGAAAAATAAAAATCCTGACACAACACCTTTTCCAAAGCTGCAGCTGTAGCTTATTTCTCCAGATATGTGCCTCTTGGTCCTTCAAAAGATTTCGCTGACACTTGTTAGCTTGTTTTCAAGCAGCTAGGCCTAATTTTTTCCCAGGTTGTTCCCAGAAAAAAGTCCATAGAATGACAGAGATATGGTATGGTGAGAAACTGGAGTTTTGATCTTTTACTACTGCTCTTCATATTTAACACACACCTACATCTACAGAAGTTACTTATGCAGGATTTATGCAAGTGTGGGGTGAAGGATGATTGCTTTTTAAAAGACTGAAAAGTAACAGAAGCACCATGTGAGGTAAGCCAGCACTCTGAGGATACCCCTTTAGGTACATCTGAACAAATACAGTAATACCACCCAGAACTGTTTTCTGTCTGCCTTCATGGTACTGTATGGTGAAGGGAGGTGATCTGCTATCTGTCTTCAAGACAAACACAAAAACTCATAGCTCAGGAGGACAAAATTAAAAAGGGCCTTTAATGTACCTTTGCATTTTTCCAACTCCTTACACTGGAAGACTTCTTCATTGCCCAGAACAGGTAACCCAGACAGTATCTGACAACCCATGCAGGACACAACAACCTGCCAGAACTGAAGCACTGCCCCCTTTGGGCTGTTCTCTGATGCCGCAAAAGGTTCTGTTTTGTAATCATTACTCAGCTAAGGTTTTTTGCTTAACTGCTCATTAATTCTGCAGAAGTACCATAAATGTATGTGTCTGACTGAGGAATGGTTTGTTTCAAAATCACTGGCTTTTTGTGTACAAGAGGAATATCTACAAATACAGACTGCCTGCTAGTATTTTCTCTGGTTTGGTTTTTGGGTTTTTTTTAATGTATGCTCCTTTTTTTTTTTATCCTTTCATAGATGCCAGTAAAAATTCAATAGCTAAAAGGCTAACCAGAAGCAAGTAGTGTACCATATAAGACGTTTTTCAGTAGAAGAAAAATATCTTTCAGATCATTATGGCCCCATAAATAGAAACATGTGGGGGAACCCACCTGATTTTAAAAAACTGGACTGTTTACTGATAGACACTGAAGTTTCTAGGAGGCTCAAGACAAAATAATATAGCTCCTTTACATCTAAAAATAAGAAAATGCAACAACTGCCTGGCTTGCTACATCTTTGGATTACCCTGTACCTTCATCTGTCACCTACAGCAGGTAACACCCCGATGTAAAGCAAAATGCTGTCCTTTGATGGTAAGTATATTCGAGGTACTCTCATGGGCTAGAGCACAATGGAAGCAAAGGTGAGGTTGGCTTGTGGCAGAAAATCTGTAAAGAAAACAGAAATAGCAGGCAACCTGGAAACAGGGCCAGGCATGGGGCAGGAAACTCCTTTAGAGTATGGATAAAACCCGGCTGCCAGTGATCTCAAGCTGCAGATAGAGAACCATAGGAACTATTGGGAGAGATCAGGATTTCAGGAGGAGAAGGAAAAGAGATTCCAATCACACAGAAGAGTACTTTAACTGCTGTGTCATGACCCTCCCTAACTCAGGGACAGCCTGCCTGCAGGAAGGGGTCTGGAGGGATCAGGGAGGAAACAGCTGGAAGTTGTTTCCTTCAAGTACAAGCCTCAGAAGTAATAACATACGGTGTTGGTCCTCAGTCTTGCGACCCAGCTGCAAAGACCAGTTATGAATTTTTGTGTTACTTGTATTTCTGCGTTTAGACATTTTCTCTTAAAAATATACATACACATACACACATACATACACATATATATCTTTTTTTTTTTTTTTTCAAAATTTATGGAAGAGACTGAAATACAGGCTGAGCATGAGACCACAGTGTGTTAGAATGAAGCACTCACTACAGTGCTTCTTGCTGCTGTGTAACAGAATTGTGCAAGTGGTAAGAGCGATGGGGTATATTGCAAAGAAAGGAAAAGAGAAGAGAGGCATCTCTGCAAATATTTTTCCTGCTTTAACTTAATGTTTGTTCATATAAAACACAGTAAAACATGCAAATTTCTCCTTTCCAAATGAATACACAAATCTGTTTGTTTAGATTAACAGCAGAGTAACATAGTTTGGACAAAACTTTTAAAAAGTGCATTCAAATGCACAGAAATCCACCACAACACTGGTCTGTTTGCAGTAAATCTTTAGGAGAAAACATGTGAGACTTTGCATAGCTGGTAATTTTTGGGCACACCATCCACTCAAAAACAAGTGATCTCTTAAAAGACTCATCTGTCTTCCTTTGAACTGGACTCCTCTCAAATGAGAGAGGATGGTATGCCACAAATAACAAATGGTAAACACACTGAAGAAAGAAAAAACTACCCTCCAAACGGGCAATGTTTGACTTCGCTCAGGCATGAATAAGGGATGCTTTGATGCAATTGCATCTTATCTTTATATGTTAAAGTAGCTTGCAGCAATCAGAGTCAAATGAAGCCAAAGATTAAAAGGGATAATAAGGATGGCTTTTTCTATGAGCATCATTAAAAGCAGTAAGCAAACAATCACGATTGCCTAATGAACTGATCTGGGGTCTTTGGTGGAAGATTTCTTTAATGCATACTGGAACTACAACACTACATTGTAATGTTAATTAGGTACATAACAGTTGGTAGGCAAAGGAGTTCTCTGATACACTTCAATAATACAAAGAAGGGAACAGGTCCCCATGGTTTCTCTTAGGCACAGCGTAATTGGAAAATATCAGACCAATTCTGGAAGTATGATTGACCAAATTAACTACCATTTGTTTTGGACAAGATCATGGGCAAGGACAGTAAAGTGCTCATGCTACACAGGAGTGCACAAAATATCTGCAAGGTGTCATGCTCGACTAATATTTAACAGGTCTGAATTTTGGAAATTTGTTGGAGATGAAGAATGAAATACAACATGTAAAACTAATTTGGTCTGTATTTTTCAGTTGAGGTCCTTTTGAGGAAATGAACCAGTCTAGTCATGAAAGGGGTTCTACTCTACAATTAGCAAATAATTTTGAACCTGTTCAGTAGTTGGAAAGTTAAAAGACATTTTTGAAATTTGAATGTTCTGTCACAATATGTGCAGTCTGAAGCTAGAATATTATTCTGTGATATGGGAAATCTTGCACTTTTATGAACCTCTAAATCCCTTTTACCTCTTCAGTGCTTACAAAACTGCAAAGAAATCTTCAATAAACCAGAGGAAGACTGTGTTCCTGCTCTCATTTTCATGCTGAGTACAAGAATTATCCTTGGAATTTTCAACAAGCAATGTGTGGCAAACAGCAAGAAACCTTAAATCTCACTCACATGAAGTATATTTTTTCGAGACAATATCACCTAACTGACTGTTGAAGTGAAAAATCATGGAATACATGAGGATAAGCCTCCTGCCAATAGTAAGTTCTTATTTTACAGTATGCTTTTAAAGTCTTTTTTTAAAAGATACTAAGACACCTTAAAGAAATTCTCATATTTGTTCATTTTCTTTTATTATTACTAGCAAATTTATATTTTCTTTCATATTTTTCAAAAGTGCTGTCTCACTCTCCCAAAAAAGATCCAAAGAAAATCCATCCTGAGTCATTTACCCATCTGGAAAACTTCATGTCAAATGTTAAACATTCATCAAGGTCTTACACACCACTCTACACTGATATATATATTTAAAAAAAAAAAAATCACCTGCATGGAAATATAAATGCATTTATATATCTATGTGACCATCCAGGCACAACAAAATAGGTCTTGTACAGGACATTATCTTAACTTGCCTAGTAGAGAGATTTTATTTTTGCAGACAGCTAACATCCTAAGTATTTAGCTGTGACCTGCTTTTTCCTACTTGTCACAGTCACAAAACAGCCACTGGATGAAGGAAAGTTAAACAGCCATTGTATCAAATTTTGCAAGCCTGCCAGATAAAGGGGGTAGGGAGGGGGAGGGAGGGGAGGGAGGGGAGAAGAGGAGGAAGACTTGGGAGAAAAGGAAGAATCCCAAAACAAAGTGCGTAAACCCCTTGAGGTTGATCCTCAGAACTAATTAGGTTAATAGAGTTATACTGATTTGCTCCAATTGCAGAACTGCTTCAAGTCTGTGTGTTCAGAGATGGAAGAGAAACATGTTGTACCTCGTTCCTAGCTGAGCCTTAGTTCTAGTTGTACCTTGTTCCTAGCTAAATATATAGCGAAGTCCATGCATCACACTCATGTCACTAGGATACTTCTGGATACTTCTGCCAGTACAGCGGTGAATGATGCTGATCTAACGTCTTAGCCTTAGCAGTGATGACCTTTTAAGCCTTCCAATCCTATCAGAATATTCACATACACTTGCACCTCAACTGTATCTCACAGGTCAAGCTGCAAATCGAAGCCTGCACACAATTCACCTTCAGTAGTTTCTGAGCTCTTTTGATGAGTCACAGATTGTTGCTCTGGATGGCATCCAGCCTGCAGTTTGAACATTATGGAATTACAGCGTATTTTAAGCACAGAAAAAGCATCCTGGATTTCCATCATGTAGCTATCAAACAGCATTAGAAGTATACCTATGCTGTGAGCATTTTCACCCCTTTGGTTTCTAGACTAATGCAAGTTGTACGTATCTCAGTGATTAAAGCACTAATGACTGGTCTACACCACTGTTCCTATAAAAGCAGGGAAAGAGTAAGGGTGAAACAATCAAGACTGATATAAAGAATATGTCTAGTACCCCTAAAATAAGTTTTCACTCCAAATTAATTATAATTTTTACAAGTCTACTCTCTAACTTATCTGACAGCCAACAAAAACTCACAGACCTGAGCCCTAGGAAATTTTAACCAACAGGTAAGTCTGAGACAGAGTTTTGACCTCTGCTTCAGTACAGATTAATGATTCGGCTCTGAGGATGTAAGTGCAGGAGTTGACAGCCCCCCAGTGCATTCATCGAGGCATCTCTCCAGCTCAGCTACCTTCTCCTGTTTTCTCTTTCTGCCCTTCTTTATTAGAAACATCTTACACTGGCCTGATTTTCACATCCTGAGCCATTGAGACATATTTCTACATACAGAATGCACATGGAAAAGCTATGGCTTATGCATTCAAGGGAATACAACTAGGATTTACTAAGAGGAGTTTGACCCTTGCACTTTTTCACTGGCTACATTTAAAAGAGAAAGCTGAGGTAGTGAAGAAATAGCAGCTCCAAGAACAAGTGAAGGCAAAGATGTGGGGTTGGTGCCCACACCCACTCTGCTGAGAGATTTATGGTTCTGAATTTTTTAAGAATACAGTGACAGAGAGAAAAACCAGAAAGCATTAATTACTGTAGCAAAGGAAGAACCAGGTAGGAGTTAAATTATAATGTAGCTCAAATCTTGCTTCTGTTATAATCTCATTTTGCTGTTGAAAATAAAACTCTGAAGAATTATGGTTTTCCGCTCTTGCCTCACAGATATTCAAGAGAGATTGGGAGAAAAAGTGAGCATGGAAAAAGCAGACAATTCTGTTTGGCAGCACCAGGTGAAACAGCTAGCACAAGCAGAGAAGAATGTACAAATACATGTCTAGATATGCTTTCACTGTGTGCAATTGCTGACATCAACAAGAATACTGAGGAATTTTCAGATAAAAACCAACATATTAAGGCCACTATCACCTAACACACTATTCAAATAAAAACATTTTCAAATCTTCTCTATTGCAGGTCTGAAAAAGTACCAAATGTTTATAGGACATGACAAAAAGATTTCTCTGCTGTGTTTTTATATTTTTGGTACTCACAAGACTTCTTAGAACTTTGACTCTGTGTAAGTCATCAGAAAATGCAGACCACTTCAAAAGAAATGCCTGAAAAGCCTCTTCCCTCTTCAAGTCTGGACCTTGCAGAACAGGACAATTTAGCCACATTACAGTGTAATTGATGCCTCAGTTACTGCTAAGGCCCTTTATAGGTACCACCATGCCCTTGCTGTGTTGCTGGATTAATTGTTCTTAATTTCTGTTTATTGCTTCTTATTCTGTTTGGTGGTTAAACTAGTTTAAGCAGTTTCAGAGCAGAGAATCTAACCTTATATCTCAAGTTAATAAAGAGCTAGCATTTCCTTTTTGCTGGGACTCTGTAACATCAAGGGGAAACATTCTTTTCCACCTTTAGACAGAATAATAAAGTACTGTTGCATTGCTTTTCACAAAACTCTGCTCCAGTCCAAACAAGGCCTGTCCACAGGAGTTTGTTTGTTTTAGCAAAAGGAACAAGAATGCTTTAAGAAATGAGAAGTGGTTAGGGGCAAGCTGCTGCAGGACCTACAAAGGGAACAGACAACGAGTCAAACCAGCTTCTAGACTAGCACAACAGCCAGGGTTGGTCTGCAGCTGAGCAGGTGCTGCAGGAGGTTGCAGCAGACTACACTGCTCATTATCTCAGTAAGGAGAGGGGGAGGAAAGGCCGTGCTGATAACAGCTGAGGAGACAGCAAGCCAGTGAAATGCAGAAGCAGCTGCTGGACAGCAAACAGGCAGCAGCAAGAAAGTACCCATCTCGATGAAATAGAAATGCATCTACAGAGTTCTCTATTGTATTCTACTTTCAATTCACTTTCTACCTTAATTAGAATTAATTTTTAAGGTCCTAAGAGAAATCCACCTTCCACATGGCTGCTCTTGCAGTAATAAGGATTAAATCAATCCTTTCTTCCTTCAGCTCCCCACTGGGAGCAAACATATGGCTTCTGAGAGGGTTTGACCCATTTCCCATCTGCCAGTGACCAAACTGGAGGTAGTGAAGCATCATCACTCTTCTATGAGAAGATGGAAAGACCTGAAATGAGGATGAACTGGTTCATCAAGCAAAGATTTTGAAATAAAGGAAAGCTTTCTAATATGCCAGAACTCATTAACATGTGCATGTATACCTACATCTGAGTACATTAGGGTTTCATATAAATCGTCGATCAGTGACACTATGATAATGCAAATTCTTGAATAGTGACTATTCACCTGAAGTTACTAGGCAGTTTTCAAGAGTCTTTTCATCATTATTTTAGTTGCTTGTAGACAAATGAGGCTGACTGTGAAGTGGACACTGTTGATCATCCTTACCACACAGCAGGATGCAGTGAAGGGCTTTTCAAGCTTGTGAATTAGATTTCTCCAAAAGTAGCTATATTCCATTTCTAATAAGTCCAGTGGATAAATATATTTATTTCCTCAGGTATGGTAATCCACTAATGTGACCTTTCTGTATTAGTGGCCTGAGTTCTCTGTATCAATGAACTACATGGTGCAAAACTATCAAGTTCATTTATTGTTGTCTCAGGGTTTTTATAGTGCATTTCAATATAGGATTGTGAGCACTGGACTTGTTCTGGGACTCTTGTCCCAGGATAAAAGAGATCTAATATATTCATTACAGTTTTTTGGAACTGTGGAGCATTATTGTGCCTTGTTTATACCCTGACAGTCACTCGTGTATCTTTTAAAAACATGCTAAAATACACAGCATACTTTTAGTCCAATATAGATCTTTCAAGCTACAACAAGCCAAAGCTTGAATATGGGCCTGTTTAGAGTTGCCGTCATATTGGTTTTGAAGAAATCAAGCTCAGCATTTATACAATTTAGAAACAAATTCTTAAACTTTGGTTAGAAACAAACTCTCCCCTCCTGCTGATCCTGTTCTCCAATTTCCCTAAAGTATTTCACCCTTTATAAAACTTCCATAAAAAGCAATGCACATAAATTTGTATTAGTCCAACTGACAGTAGTGAAAGTTATCAAGCACTAGATGACTCACAGATTTAGACTGCTAACTCAATTATTCAATGCCCTTCATTCTAGTCATTTTTTCCAGACATTTCTTCCTATTTTATTCCTTGTTTTCTTCATTCATTCATTCAGCAGCACCTATCACTTCCTACTTCATGGAATTTAACCAAGAGCACTTTGCATGAAAGGTAAGAGTCATGAAAATAAAAATAAAGCATTTAGCTTTAAGGTAACTTCGGTCATTCAGAAGTTATGTCTGCTACTTGGATTCTAGCAGACTTGAATTTCGGTAAACACTGGTGTCACATCTAAGCCTCAAGAGTGCATAAATTTAGAAACACTTTCTTATGCTCAGTAACCAGCACAATGTTTCCTAAGGTAATTCCTAAGGTAAGCTTCATTGATTTCAGAAAGTTATGATGGTAGTGAATTTTAGAGAGGCAATAGATAGCAGACACCAGAAGCATAATGGTGTTTTCTAGTATTTAATTTTTCATTTAGGTCAGGTCAGAAACGCCACAAGAATGTATTCCCAGAGTACTTCAGAATTTCAAAATGCAGAGCAAAGTAGGAGAAAACTTCCCAAAAATTTGCATCATAATTTGTTTTGAGGTCCTAACAAGCACTGGAGCTAATCCACATAATAGCCACAGGAATGCTTCTCTTCCCTCCAGAGAAGCCTGAATAGCTTGAGAAGGCCAAATAACTCAAAAAGACCAATATCTTTTCCTATATGGTAAAGCTGCAGTGTTCAAGCCTATTTATTTTTAGCATTTCAATTTATCACTTAGCTTTTAAATCTGTTATTACATGTAATACATTTTTCTTTATGAAACCATCAGTTAAAGAGACTGGAATGGGTACCAGCTTTAATAATACCTTTATTTTCACTGTTATAATTTCGTTTATTTTTATATCTGAAAATGTTTTCTTCTGAAAACTTTTTAATTCTAGAATCACAGACAAATCTGAATTAATGTGATCGGGGAGTTTGGATTTTTTTTTCTGAAATATTATAAAACATGTGAAAGGGGTTGTAAATACATGGCCAGTGTTATAGTTTTTGATGGGTTTAGATTGTTAATATCTCTTAACCCATTAATTTATGACTTGTCACAATTTTTTAGTCATTTCAGCACTGATAAGAAATTTCTTTCATCAACGTCAGAATACATCCCTTGAACTGCAGATTTTTCTGCCTCATTCTTTAAAATTTATTTGTAAATTTTTAACTGCAGGTCAGCATACTGGGGAACAAGGCTTTTGAAAAAACAGCACCAAAGTGTCATATTAGCTTTATAGTTACATTTCTCAAAATCAAGTACATTAAGTTTTAGAAGAATTCAATATAACTTTTAGAATGTATCTAAAAGGTTTTCAAATTTTGAAACAAGGAAAAAACTCTTCAATAAGACAACTTATTCTTTTTTTTTCATTTTCCTATTACTTTAATCAACAGTTTTACTATGTTTTACAATACAGTCATTTGTAGTGATTTCCCATATATATATATATATATATATATATATATATAAATGTGTGGGTGTGAGAGAGAGAATGAAAATGTCTTTAAAAAATATAGAAAATAAACTCATGAAAGCAAGAAAATTTAATGGAAATATCTGTTTTCAACAATTTCATGAAAAACAAAGAAAAAATCATGAATCATTCCCATCTCTTACTTCTAAAGGAGAAAAAAATGAAATTATAACACACTAAGATAATTTAGTTATGGTACATATCTCTTAATGAACAAGCTGAAATAACCTCATCATAGAAAAATTTAAATTATGGGAACCAAAGTGGCTTTTTCAGTCTTGTATCAAGAACATTTTTTTTTTTTTTTTTTACCTTGGGAGGCATAAGGAACTTTACATTCTGGCCCATGTAACTGCATTGAAAAAAAAATTCCTGGGTCTCACTCCAGTCTATAAATAGTTCTGCTTGTGACCTATGGTGCCAGCTCAGTACACGTCCTCTTAGTTACTTTTAAAACCATGAGCAGTCTTCAAAGTCTTGAAGAAAGTGCATTATTTCCCAGAGAAGAAGAAACCACTTGCCTATTAAGCTTGTCTCCAAAATTTGCTGAAAAAATGTATGCCTAACCTATGTGCTCCAGTCATAAAAAACATTCAAATTGTAGTTCTCATTTAGTTTCACACAGAGAAAATATAATTTACACCAGAATTTTAACTCTTCCAGTGCTATAGTAAAGCTATAGTTTGACTATTCTTGGCTTTATTAAGCAGTTTATAATTCAGTATTGTGATCTTATAGTGCAGGGGAAAAAATAAATAAAGGATGCAAAGTCAGCACTGGTTAAATTGAGCTCCATGCTAGAAGGATATAGCTATGATTATCAGAAAGTAACACAACTATTTGTATTGTTCATTGTTTTGCAGAGGGAGGCAGCCTATTCTTTGCAATATCTGAAATATTAAATGTAAAGTCAGTAAAAATACTTTCTTTACACAGACAGAGTTCTTCATTTTAAAATCAGAGCACACATATTTTAAAAGATTTTTCTATGTGGACTGATGCTGAAGAAATACAGGACAGATCTATTGTTTCATGATATAGATACACTGACAATTGCTTTAATTAAAAGATATAAATGTTCTACGGGAACATGGACTTTAATTATACACTCTGTTTACTTAAATTATGTTTTGTTCATCTGGAAAAAAACATTGACATAGGCAGAAAATTCCTGGTGGAGAAAACAAATGCACTAAAGCTTCATTAGCTAATTGACTGAGCACCTCCATAATGTTTAGTGGAAGATCCATCATTGTCAAAGGGTTAATGCAACATTTCTGACCATAAAACACCGGTCTAAACGAAAAAGAGGACAACAATAAGTGAATTATGAATATAGGACTAGCACCAAACACAGTCAAGCTTTCAACACTCTTTGAACGTGTGTGCCCAACCATTTTAACCATTTCACAGCTACATGTGCATTATATTAAGATAAAATATAAATCTGGGTAATGCTGGTCACAAGTATAAATGAGGAGTGGCTGGAGACCAGCCCTGAGAAAGGGCCCTGGGGGTGCTGGTCGGCTGGAGGCTCAGTGTGAGCCAGCAGCATGTGCCAGGGCAGCCTGGCGGGCAAAGCCCATCCCGGGGTGCATTAAACAGCATCACCAGCCAGCCAAAAGAGGAGATTATCCGGCTGGGTTCAGTGTTGTTCAGGCCCCACTCGAGTGCTCCGTGCAGTTCTGTGTCCCACAGCTTAGGAAGGATGCGAAAGCCCTTGAATGCATCCAGAGAAGAGCACCAAAGGTGGGAAAGGACAGAAAGGCACGTCCTATGAGGAGCAGCTGAGGACTTTGGCCTTGTCTAGTTTGGAGAAAATGATTCTGAGCGTTGAGACCTCATTGCTCTCTGCAGCTTCCTGAGAGGGGAAATGGAGAGGAAGGTGATGAGCATTTCTCCCTGGTATCCAGTGACAAGATGCAGGAGAATGGTTCAAGTTGTGCCAGGGGAGGGTCTGACTGGGCATTAAGAAGTGTTTATTTACCAACATGGTGTTCAGCACTGGAACAGCCTTCTTAGCTGCTGGTGGTTGATGCCTCGAGCCTGTCAGTGTTTAAGAGGCATTTGGACAATGCCCTTAACAACATACTTTAACTTCTGTTCAGCCCTGAAGCAGTCAGGCAATTGAATGAGATGACCATTGTAGGTCCCTTCCCACTGAACTGTTCTGTATTTTTAAATATCAACAAGAAGAAAGGTTGATAAATTATAGTTTGTTATTTTTGGTATTTCAGACAAGATTAAGATAACTTCTTTGAATCTGCAAATCAATAATGTCCTCTTTTTAAATAAAAGTTGTTTATATTTAAAAGACTACAGCTGTTATTTCAGAAAGTTCATTCCTTATTTAGCAGCTCATTACACCACACCATTTCCTTCTTTTCACCCAGAAAACATGTTTAATTTATGGTTTCAATGTGGTTTTCTGCTAACCCCTGAAACACAGAGGGAGAGAATATCTTTCTGGCTGGGAATGATACACAAAATAAGTTATTCCTAATTACAGATTACTCCATCAATTTATTTTGTCAGTAACTGGCTTCAGAGGTTCCCCAATATCATCAAAAACTGTGGTGGAACTATTATTGCCTCTTTTGACATATAACTATATATTAAGGACTTACTCATTAACAGCACACTTATTGCCAAGAGGGTAATGACATAGCCTAAAAAGCTTTGTAATGGGATATGCAGCATTTCACTGTTAAGCCATTCATCCACATCTGGTCTAGTTTAGCTGTGACCTAAAATCATTACTGTATGAAGGCTCCTTCCTAAGTTATGCAAAAGGAACTTATTTAGTACAGTTTTTAAACTGAGAAAATATCCACATCACAAAAGACCCATTAAAACATTGCTCCTGATTAATTTTCTGCGTGTTGTAACCATACAGGACAAAGCAGTAGATACATATTTTTTTGCATATTGTACTTTAAATGTTTTAACCTTATTCCAAATACAACTATAAATAGGGCATCGTATCTATTAGATGGCCACAAAGGAGTTTGCAATGTTACTTTGACAGGAGCTGAATAGGAGCAGGGGCCTGTGGAGTCTTTAAGCAGCAGTTCTGGCCTGCTTGTATCAGTTGTTACCTTATTCTCCATCAGCCTCTTATAGCCCACAGCAAACCATTCAGCCTGTGGCAACCCAATTTTTCCCCTCTTCTGCTTGGGGTAGCTCTGACCAAATTCTTTCTTCCTTCTCTGTGCCCCTTCTCTAAGGCTCTATCCAAATCTGACTCTCACCAGTCAGGCTGTTCCCAGCTGTTTCTCAGTACCTTCTTGCACAGCAGGAAGCCCTGATATCACAAAGGCACCTTGGGCACATTCTTTGCTTCCTCACAAGTCCCTTTGCTGTCTGCCTGAGCATCCTAAAGGGATACTGTGGTCTCCCTTGTTTAGCACTCCCCACTTATATCTAGCAGCAAGAGCCACCTCTTTAAAAGCAGGTGAAATAAAATTTGACCTGCCAATAAACAGTGGAGGGAGTACCAAATAGGGCTGTTGCAGTTTTGTTATGGGTCATGCAGGAGATTATGCCACAAATCTTTAACGCCCTTCCTTTAACATGCCTGGCCCGTTTCTGGTACGTACCTTTGCAGACCTGCTCTCAGGCCCATAGTAGCACAGTAGGCATTTCGGGGAGGGAAGGGGATACTTGCAACCTTTTTTCGCATCTGCGCATGATGTCACGTGTAAGTCTCTCTTTCTGGCAACATTAATAATAATAACCATAGAAATATAACACTAATACTAAAACAGATCACAATACTGTGTTTGGCTTGTTCGTTTCTAGGATCTACAAAAGCAACTGGCATCTACTGTAACTACTGTTGGTTTCTCCAAAATTAGGTTGAATTTTATCACCAGATGGAGTTGTGGATCTTGACCCTAATGTTCTTACTGCTTGTCTGCTTTGTCACTATTATACTTACTTTGTCATTAAAACATTCACTCTCTAGGGTTATCATAAATAATACCTGTAAATTCATGTTTTAAGTTTGCCACCGTGCTTTAGTTCAAAGAAATCACTGCCTGAAGCTTGGTTCCCTGTACAAGGACCTTTTATTCTCAGATACAGCACTGGGAATTTTTTTATATTTTGAATAAGAGCAAAAGAAAAACAACAAAATGCTAAAACATTATCAACCAGTCTAGCCCACTCCATATAAAAATCAATTATTTTTTTTAATCTTATTTTTCAAGCCGTTGATACCTTACTTGGCCTTTTAGAAAATCAAACCACACATCTTTAAAGCTCTTTATCCATTCGTGAAGATTTTGGCTTCTTTACCCTTTAAAGCTATATTTCAAAAATTGAAGCCAGGATACAATTTGGTAAGATTTTTTTTTTAATAATCTCTCAAGAAGGCAAAATATTCATGTTATCCTCTTTGAAAAATCAGTTTAAAGCCCATATGCATAATAATACTGCTACTCAGATCTTAGTCAGCTTTCCAACACACAAAAAATACTTTAGTACTTCACAATGCTATAATAGAAACCCGAACTTCACAGACAAAACCAGTAACATCATTTTTTGCCAGGAAGCTAAGGAGCAAGATTGTTCCCAAATTTTATAGTAACACAACCCTTTTTCAAACCTTTCAATCTCAAATGAAGTGCATACATTTCAAATGGTTTTTCTTCTTTCAAGAATTCTGTTTGGCTTCATTTAATTTCTTGACACTTTCCTTTGGGAAATCACAGAATTAAAAAACAAACAAACAAACAAACAAACAAAAACAAAACCCACACAACATGGAAGATACTGGGGCTGAAGTTTATTAATTACTCCAATAAGCCTTGAATACGACCTTCAGATTTCTATTTCCATTAGAATTGAAACATGCGAAGTCAGCAGGAGTAGAATTAGACCTATACCAAGACCTAAGTACCTCCTGAGGCAGGATTCAGTGGCATGCCTGTAATAGGTGCAGCAGAGAAATGATTGTGAGAGGGAATAAGTGCTAAATTAGCTTCAAGAATAACCTCATGCTGACGTTTTGGAGCAGCTCCAAAATATAATTTGTGAGCATGCAATATCATCCCTGTTATTAAGCAGCCCATGCACTCACTGCTGTTGTGCTGCAGACCCTGCTCCTCTCAGCCTCTGCACTGCTCTCAAGGGAACCCTGGCAGCCTTTCTGCTCCTCACTGCTGCAGGAATTGTCTTACTGGGAGCCATTAAAGTACCATTATGCCTTTTTAGCTCCCTAATTCTTATTTAAAAATAAAAAAACTCAGTCTCAGAGGCTTAGACTTTATTTGTGTGGGGGTTTTATCTTTTTATCAGGTTTTCCCTGCTGTGTTTCAGTACGTTCTAGATTTGTTACTTGGAGTCAACATCCCTTGTGAACACACTTGAGTCAAGTGGATGCTGAGATATCAGTCTCCATTTCCACCCTGTGCATCGACTCCTATAACCTCTTTAATCTTTAATAACAGTGTTTTTCCTCACATTAAAAAAGTATATTTGTCTTGCATTACCTCCCAAAAAGTGTAATAATGTGAGATTGATAGCATTATTGGACTTTTTCACTCTCAGCACAACAGAGTTGCCAATTGATTCATAAAGTTTTTATCAAATGGCCAGCAATCTGTCCTATATTCACGTATTTATTAGCCTTCTAAAGGGTCACCAAACAGAATTTTGGGTTTTATTGTACCGTGTGTTTCATTGCATTTGAATCTAAGTTTGATTCTGCGATGTCTTAGAAGAATTAAAAAAAGCTACCTTCTGCTTGTGGCCCAGCTAGCAGTTATGAACAATCAGCAAGATGAGGACAACTTAAAGAGAGTCTTATGGCACAGATTGCATTTTCCTCACTTTCAATAAAGTGCTTTGAAAGGCTGGAATAAAGCGCTGTGCATCCTGACCAAGGAGGCAACCACCTCTAAGTATTCAATACAAACATCGTTTTTTCTCATAATGGGGTTTAATCTATCAAAACAATTCTTTTTCTCAGCTGCCTGCAGGGAGTAGTGAAATGCTGGACTTTCTTCCACTGGGCTGTCAGGATGTGTAATTTTGCTGATCAAGGGTCTTCAAGTACCCAACACTAATCAGCCCAAGACAGGCTAATTATAATCCCTGAGGCCATCTCCAGTCTAGGAAAATATTGCTTAAAAAAAAAGTTATGAGCCCTGCCAAACTGGCATTTTTCCTAGCTCCAAATTGTATCAAATTTCACTTTAAGTACATATAATTTTCAGGTCGGATGTAGCTGGGGGAAATACCATTTCACAAGCTGAAGTTTTGTTGAGGTTGTCTATAACCTCCGCCTTCCCTGTGGTTCTCTCATACAGCTGAAAGCACCTGACAAGTAAAAGAATGTTTCTCAGAAGCTTATTTTATCTTCATATATTTGCTTAAGTAATGATTGTCCATAGTCTGAATTTATTACAAATTAGTTAAAACCATGAGGTGCTATTCAGGTTTAAAGAATCTGTCAACAATTAACCAACAGTAAGAACACAGAGAAACACATGATTCAATTTATAAGCCATTCAATACAGTTCAAGAAAATATGCTGTTGGAATTCAAATATGTCTAACACTAATTTTAGGTGCTGAGTTTAGCGGACTAGCTTTGTTTATTAACATATTAAATACATCTCCAGATTTAATTTTTAACAATTCAAAGGATAAATATAGGAATCAAAGCTACATATCAGTATATAGGTTTAAGGAAGACTAAACTGAAGTGTATTCTAAATTATATTGGGAGTAAGAAAACAATAGAGGGTAATTTGGGGGCTACTTTTACTCTTCATCACCCATAATGTGCCCTTCTTGTCATGCTCCTCTTCCCTGAGCTATTGGCACATTGATTGGAAATAAACATCCTTAACTCACTTTGACACAGCTATTCTGGTTCCCAAAAATAAATATTTATTAGACTGGAAAGAGCAATATCTGCATGACCCAGGGGACTGCCTAATTCAGAACATATGTTAGCCTTGTGTATCTTGTATCTCATTTTAATGCATATCCATCAGTCATTAGCGGTTTTGTGTTGTTTGCTCTCTGGACAAAACCTAGGCAAAAAAGATCAACAATCAGTGTTTTCATGAGTCAGCAATAACTGAGAAGACAGCACCTTGTGGAATAACTCTTATCAATCTCTAATTTTGGAAAGGAGCAAAAACATTACGGGTGTCACTTCTTTCACAAAAGTTAGTAACATCTTTTTAAGCAGAATTGCATGCACATACTGCCTCAGGCTTTACAGACCGGGTGTTGCTGCCTCTCTGTCTATATGGAAATCACCTAGCCAGCAGAGATATTTGCCCAGTCTTTTCAAACTTAGTTGTAGAATTAAGATGATATTTTCAATTAAGCAGGCTCAACAGTTCTGCATACACTACTTATAGATATAATTTTGTGCTGCCAAAACCACTGAGCTTTTCATACATTTGGTAAGTGCTCTACTACGCAATCCTTTATCTAAGGACAAAAATCCCCAAAGATACTTTCCTTCCATTAGATTTTAACCTTGTGTTTTCCAGCACCCACATCTCTTTTATTCAGCAGTGTTCCCTTGCACCATTTTCTCTGGCATCTGCTACGGTCATGCCTGTATACATATGTGTGTGTGTGCAGTTAAATTGGTAGCAGTGTCACCTCGCACATACACAGAGTGCTTTACAAAGGGGATCAATATCATTTTGTCCATTCCACAGGTGATGAACAAGGGGCACAGGTACAATGTGCAAGTGGCATATTTAGTATCAGAGCCAGAACCAAGTCTCCTTGATTCAAGTATCACAGGGTGCTGCTCAAGGCTACCTTTCTTGTAGCGTATAACTTCTCTGACCAGCTCTTATTCTCTATTGTCTCATGCTAAAATTTAAACCCAGGAAATCCTCATACTATTTTCGATATATTTTCATGACAAGCACAGCAGGGAGAATGCCTAGGATCTTTACTCAAAAAAATATTAGTTTAGTACTAGTGTTCTACATAACTCACCATTCAGAGCCTCAAGATACTGACAAAAGTTTGTCTATACTGCCTAAATAAAAGAGGGAACAACAAAGATCTGAAGGGGGTTTATCTCTCTTGACTTAAAATATCTTTACAAGTTATCACAAATAAATGGGAGCACATAGGTGGGACCTGCAAATGAAACTAAACTTTCAATCCAATTCAAAATGACATAACAAAGCTGAACAAAAGGAATAATTAAGACAATTTAAGTGTAATTAACAGAAATACAAAATCAAGACTCTCCATTTATTTAAAGGTTTACTTTAAAAAGCTACTGCATTGCAAACAGGTGCCAAGCGCTCAGAGGATTAACACGTTTTTGTTCTGAAAGAACAATCACCATTACCGCTGATACACTGTCTGTTCCTACATCATGCCCAGAGTGTGTTTGGGCTCCACCTTCTCCAAAGACAAGAAAACCCAAAATCCCCCAATTATTTTCAAAGGTTATTTGTGCATAATGACATCAGAAAACTAAACAGGAGTGCCACTGTTAGTGATCTAGTAAAATGCTAGGGTGAAATTTTGAGAAGCAACATTTGGCACATCAAGCATCTAAAGAATACACCCTGCGTATTTTAATAGCTGACCCTTAAAATGGCAACTTACATATCTGCTGTGTCATTGCCTTAGCAACAGACTAGGCATGCTGAAATCTGACAGATAGCAGCCTTTTCTAGCTGACGCTATGGGGTTTAAGTGGAGGCTTTTTTTAGCAATCAAAATCTGATTTATTATTCTAAGAAAATATGGTATGTTTTAGGAGACTAGCAGTGCAGCTTCAAGTCCAGGATGGATACCTACTAGCTAGCACAGAATTGCCTTGGCCAGGGAATTAGCCTCTTCAGCAGGAAAAGCTGTCTCTGAACATGGTCTAACACACTTGAAAATTGTAAGCAGCCTGGAGCAGCTACATGCAACAGCTTTGAAAGATGTCCTTATTTGAAAACATTCTCAATAGACCATAGTTATTCCGTCAACAGCACTTGGATCTGATGTCCAGTTTTTCATGGCAGAAACTAAGTGTCAAAAAAAAATCTTTCATTACTTTTGTCATTGCTAATTAGTATTTTATTTGAGTTTCGTTAAAGCTTGTCTTGCTATATCAGCTTTAAAACAATCTTACACATCCCTTAGACTTGACAATATCAGGCTCCTTTCTTTTTTGTGTTCATTGTACAAGTTCTATCAGTCTCTCTCAAAAAAAATACCTATCAAAATCTTATTTTTGATGGGTTTTTTTATACTTTATTGAAAAGAAAAAAATGCAATACAAGTCAACTCTTCCACAGTATTTCTCAGTGGGCTCAGTTACCAAAATCTAAGGTTATACTT
>JAWWEW010000165.1:36583398-36604478 GCA_035583185.1 Anabacerthia variegaticeps | reverse complement strand
GTAGTGCAAACCAGGCATCTGTCCTTACTTTCCAGTTTCCTACCTCATGGGCATAATATTTCAGTAGGCAGGTATATTGGTTTTTTTGTTTTTTTTTTTGCCTATTTTGCAGATATGTTTTCTTATATTGACTGTCTTGGCAGAAAATATTCTTTCACAGCCATCTGTCAAACGAGCAGCACTTATCTAGCTGCTTTAAAACTTTTAAAATAAATGTGGAGGTTTTGTTGTGTTGTTGAGGTTTTTTAAACTAAGAAGAGCACAGAACCTTTACCTTTCTGGTGCCAGCTAAGCGTGTAAAGGTGCAACTTCTTGTTTCATTTAATCAATACAACCAAAGTTTGTCTAAAACACTTTGACGAGCAGATACTCCTATTTTGAGAAACTAGAACGTTCCCAATCTTCTTGTGTTAATTTGCAGCCCAATTTACAGAAGATAACAATCATTATTTGCCTTAAATCCCTTGAAAGTTCATGGATCTCCTCTAAGAGCTCAACTTCATCCAATACAACCACCACCAACAAAAAACAACCAACCTCCACAGAAGCACAGACAGGAAAGTACAAAGACAGACAGATAATAGATTATTTTTTTTTAATAGCTTTTTCTCCCAGGTCTGCCAGAGGTTTTCCAAGAAACTTGGGTATGTTACTTATCCCTTATGAGGAAATATTTAAGAAAATTGAGGAAAAAATTTTCTCCCCTCAACTTAAGCTGAAAATAAATGCAATCTAGTCAGGAAAGACTTCACTGTTTCTCAGGTATCCATACAACCCCTAGCACTGTAAGAACAGAGGTATCTGAACCGTTCTGTTATTTTCAAACATAATAATACCCCTGAAGTCCCACAAGTTTTCTTTATCTAACTTTTCATAAACCACATTTTAGAGACTGTCCAGAAGATACGCAACCTTTTTCCAAGGGATTTAAATGAGAAAAGAATGACAACTTTGTAGAAGAGAGCAATTACAGGCCTAACATTCAGGAACAGCAAGGTAGAAGGGACAAGACACAGAGGACGTCAACACATGAGAGAATTGAGTGCTGAAAACAACAAATGCAACTCTAACACAGCCTGCAAGGAAGAGTTATGGAGGTTGGGTGGGATGCATTTTAAGACTGAAGTAGACACTTGCCTGTAAGCTTTTTGATCAGAGAGAAAATGCTGTGGAAATTACACTGAAGAAAAAAAAAACAACCAAACTTTTATATTCAGATACATGCCTCCTTTATTTTAGCCACACACTAAGCTGGTAAAAAATTTATATTAATCTTTGATAGCTCATGAAGCAACTTCACGTCTGCATCCAAATCCTGAAACTGTAACAACATTCTGCTTACAAGAATATAAGTACAGGGCAACTTTAGAAAAACCAAAAACATACAAAGTAATGGATATACAGTTAGTCTGAAAGCAGAACTAATTACTGCAGTTGGGTGCTTTCTCAGTTAAATGCTAGGAGTTCTTTCAGCACAACTCAACGCTAACAAAGGCTGTCTTTTTAAGTGTGTCAGCTCCCACAAGACACTGTACCATGGAGGCTGAGAAAACTATTTTATAGAGCTATTTCCTCATTGAAATCACTATCATTGAAAGACCTTTTTCCAAAGAGAGAATGCACACTTCAGGTAAATGCTTAATATGTTTGGGGTCTCTGAGAAAGTGAGTGTATGTGGTGCACCAGCAGTCCTGGGGGTCAGGCATTTCTGTGCCTGCTCTGAGGATGGCAGGAGCCTGACTGCTGCACTGAGGGTCAGCTGGTTCCCCCTGCATAGACCCTTTCTACTGCCTCACCCTGCAAAACAGTGGGTCCTCCACAAAGCCAACTACTGGCCCTGCATGCTCTTAAGAGTTCCAGAAACCATTGTGCCAGCAAAGGTAAGGAAGTGTCTTTGCAATTCAGTGTTTATGCTCAACCCTTAACTTTGAGGCTGATACTCTCCTCAGGACACATCTCTACTTCCAGGTGCCTTTGAAGACATTCTTTCCACAGCTGAGGGAAAGTTCCTCCTTGCCTGGCACTGGGACTGAATACTGGACAAGAAGCAGAAGGCGACAGCATTTTGGCCAAGTCTGCCAGGGCAAGCCTGTATCTGACACATGCCATGAGAATTGAGAGTTCCTGCAGAGCGGAGATCATTCCTGGCTTGAAACATCTTGTCTGAAAGCGCCAGACATTGTAAACTACAGAGAGCTGAATTTTTTGACCTTGGAGGGATGAAAAGCTGAGTCAGCCTTGCTGGGAGTCAAAGTACTCAGGAGTCCAGTTATTTGAAACCTGTCTTTCATCCACCAAACAGGAAGCGAAGAGCTATCTGGATTGTTTTTTAATTTATTCCCTGACTCTTCTCCTCACTGACCAAAGTTTTTCTGAAGGCTTTTTAGAAATAAGAAACCTTTTGCATTCCGCAGAGACAAGAGAAACAAAAGTCAAGACCAGAATTTTGTCAGTATTTCTTTCATGACGCAGCAGTGAGTTTTACAGAAGGGAGCGAGTAAACTAGGGCTTGGCATAGGATTTTTTTATTATTATTTTTAATTCTTCAATCAGTTTGAAGAAATTATTTCCCCAGCATTATGGAAATGCTACTGATTCTAAGCAATGCCTGAGCATTTCTGGTAAAGAGGACTCCTTTGACTTGACTTTCAAGGAATGAGTTGCTGAACACAAATTAACTCCTGCTGTTGGTAGGAGGGACAGGACACCCATCCAGCCCTGTTCTACTGCAACATGACCTACAACAGATAAAGTTCAGAGCATAGGGTTCCCTCAACTCCTCTTTAGAGAAGAAAGAAAACTTGCTTCCTTTGAGGATACATTCTGATCTCCTCTAGGTGGGCTTTAAACTGTCATGTGGTGAAAAAAATATTCACGGTACTTTAAAACTCTACCAACTCCCATTGCTGGAGTCAGGTTTTGTCATCAGCTCCTATCTGCTTTGGGAATAACCAAACTTCTGTTTCTCTCTGCTTTCAGGGCTAAGCTATGTAAGAACTACTTAATTGATGATATAATAAAACCCTTTAGAGTAAAGTAAAGATTAAACAGTAACTTCCTTTCAGTTCACTAGTACACGCCCATCTCTAACTACACGTCAGTATGATTCTGCATATACAGAAGAACTCTAGTCTTCAGATTAAATGTCCAAATTCAGTTCCTTTAGGGAAGAATACGTGTATTTACAAAATGTATTGCATTCAGTAATGGTGAAAAAGACCAGCTGTGGAACAAAGCTAAAAGCAACCCCGTTTTCACACTGTCAAATGCTGTCTCCCTTGTACCAGTTATGAATCTGCCCCAACAACAAGAAAAATTGCAGTATATCTCCAGTGTTTCTACATTTGGTCATGCTCTGACTCAGGCAATCAGGATTGCTCTTCATAGTAAGACCCTCTTCATCACTCCGTACTCTTCCACATCCTCATGTAACACATCTCAGTGCAACACTTGGGCCCATACAAAAATGAATAGGAAGCATTCTACAATCAAGGCATTCAGCTGGAATCAGAATTAGCCAATCACCAAGAAACAAGTAGTGTCATCATAACTCCATTATTAGCAGGTGTTTGCCAGGGCAAACAATGCTGTGACAAGTGTGGGGAATAGAGAGTAAAAAGAACTTTTTAAAAAGTGTTTAAAAAATAACATGGTTTGCATTCCTGTTATTAGGAAGAAAAAATAAAAGTCTGCAATGGGGGCTTCATAGCAGGTGATCTCTCCATTAATACTGTCAAAAGTTGTTCTTTTTCTCCTAGTATGCTTTCCTTACTTTTAACATTATTCTGAGAGATTCCTGTTGTAAACAAGTCCCATGCAACATCTAAAAAAATACACTCTTATTATAATTAATAAAGGCATAATATTTCAACCAAACATGTCTTACATCCATGTTCTTTTTAACTGTTCTTTGATGGTCCCTAAAGTTGCAAATTAAAGGCATTGCTCACCAGCTCTCTTCACACCTCTAATTCTGACACCAGGCAGGCATCAGCTGTCCCACCCTCCCCCCATCCTCCTGCTAACTCATACCTTCTGAGTTTGCCTGATGAGAGCACAGCAAGCACAGGAGAACACTACTTCTCATACGGTAAAATGCATCACAAATAAATAAAACATCGTTCTAATATTAATTTACAGTCATATGTTTTGTGTTTTGCAGTAGGAAAAAACCCCCAACAGATGTACCCAGACCATGCTGAAAAAAAAAGCACATATAGTACAGACGGTCTAATTAAGATATAAGAGCTGTATTCCAGCTTGTGCCAGACAAGACCATCAGACCCACCCCTATGAAGAGCAGTCAGATCTCATTGTATTTATTACTCGATACTTTATCAAATATAAGGGACTGAACCCCACAATAAATATAGACATCAGTACAAAATTAGTGGTTGCTTTTTTTCTTGCTGCACTTTTGAAATATCAAGTACAGAGGGAGAACAGAGCCAGAGACCACTCCCTAATTCCTAGTGGACATATTGATCAATTAAAATGACATGTGTCTCATCTTTTCTTTCTTTCTAATAGCTAGCAGCTGAAAGACTAAATCTTTTAAATATGCCAAATCAAACTGTTAATGTTGTTGTATACCATCCAGCAAGATTAACTTGAAGTTAAGCAAAATTAACCTGGCCTCCAGAAGCAAGACCTTATTACAAAATAAAAAAATGTTGGACATTGTAAAGAATTTCTAAATCTTATAGTAATTTTAACTAGCTTTCTAAATATAAAAGATAGTTGTTTTCTTCCCAAGATAGAGGTGGAAGCCTTTTTAATTATTCTTGTTATTTTATTCATAGCAAATCCTCTCAGTATGCCTGAATCTTTGGCTACACCTTTTACTGCAGTTGCAGCAGAAAAAAAAATGCTTGTTTCCTTCCAGTAAGAGATAGATGTAAAATTCACTAAATTCATATTACTATTTAAAAAATAGATTAAAAGAAAGTAAAACAGTAGAAGAGCTAGAAACTGCTGTGCTTTCAAAACATCTCGTAATTGTTTGACAATTTTATCAATGTTTTGCTTTTTTAAGAATACCAGTAGAAATAGGACAGTACTGAACCATGTTTAAAATCAATATTGTTCCAGTTGCTTGATCAGCCCTGGTTCGCAGAGTATTCTCTGTGCTATCATGCCATGGAAGGCCAGTGAAAGCAAATGGGTGATATTCCTGCTATTGAAATTAAATAGGCTAAAAGAGGAGGTAAACATAATAGGAATGCTTAAATGAAGGGACAGGGAAAGGAACAAGCTATGTTTGAGGCATTAGAATTGAAAACAGCTATTCTTTTCATTTAAGCAAATCAGACAGTAGCAACTTTTATTGGATTGTGAAATTCAAATATATTCCCTTCAAATGTTCAGGCTATTATCACAAATGCAAAGACAAGTCTAAACATTCTGACCAAATGCATTTTTTGTAGGCCTTTGTCTTTGCCAGTCTGCCTGAAAAATAATATTCAGACATGCAGCATCTTTCTTCAAAATGATTTTCACAAGGCAAAACCCACACACTTACATTAGGAAAACCTTATAAAACAGGAAAAAAAATAACAGTGCAATTAAGAGCAGTACAATATCTTGCACTTACCATGTCCTGTTCAAATCATCCTCTTTTGATGTTTACGGCACATCTGTAAGATGCAATACTAGGAGGTGCCTTGTGTGACCTGCTGCATGATGCTGTGACATCAGTTCAGATGATGCAGCTCATTATGGGAAAGACTGCTGTTGCTATGGCAACCGAGATGTGATACGAATCCTTACTGCATTTCCAGGGGAGTCCGAGACAATACGGAAGCCCTTTAAAGAAACAGACAAAATGCAAACAGCCTTTTAAAGTACAGTGCCATGGATTTTAGAGCCCATGTTAGCACACGCCTTTTATTACAGAATATTTTAGACAAATTATTCCTACATGATGATACAGAATTGACATGTATGAGACATAGATTATTCTATATTTAAAACTTAATATTGTGTGTGTCAATTTAAGAACCAGTTTTATAACTCAAATTTGGTTATCATGTAAGGGAACCTTACTTAAAATAGTCAGCAGCATGATTTAATACTGGAGCTGTAAAGACAGTAGTTATTGAACGGTATTTTAAGAAATACTTATTTTCACACTGCCCCACCCTGCTCCTCCATCCAATCTGTCATTTACAAGAAAAATCTTGTTGCTAAGGAAAAACACTTTATACTTCAAAATGAACAGATTTCACACTGTTGACTGAATGACAATGAGTTAAAAAAAAAAAAAAAAAGGCAGAGGGGTGGCTTTTTATTCATGGGAGGGTAAAGAAGTTTCCAGCCAACCAAGTAAAAATCTCCTTATCATTTTTCAACTGTAGGGCAAACTGCACTACCATCTGCATGCTGAGCAGCCTGGCTTTTATCTGCCCATCAGACAGACAGATGAGTGAAGATTTTGAAAGCTGCAGGCAAGCTGCTGCTAATGCCCAGTGGGCCACATTGCCGCTTGCTTCCAGGTAGAGCAGGAAGGCTGGCAAAGCAGACAGCCCCTCCCTGCAACCTAAGTGAAGGACTAGGATTGGAGGCTGAGCCTGCAGATGTTACCTACTGCACCAGGACCCTGCTCACACCCTGTGCTCACAGTAGTGATGAGACAAGCAAAGACTATGTGAATGAGCACTAAAAGGAGCTGCCTAGAAATTAAAATTCACAAGTAAAGAACAACAAACACATTTTTGGCCACTTGCCAGTTCTATTTGGTGAGAAAACTTTCTGGCAAAAACTGCTTTCCCTAGCCATGGAAATCCCTTTCTACATGGTAGGAAAGAAAGTATACAAAAGGCCGGACCCTATACTCTTGATAGCCCAGAGTAAAACAAAAGCCCAACATGAACCAAGAAGCCCCAAGGCCCTGAAGATGTCCAATAATGTCCAATATGGTCTGAAGTCCTTAATTCCATTAAACTTCAGTCTGTGAGTAAAAATTTTGATCTTTGATTTCAGAAGAAACCATAGAAAATATTTACACCCTCTTACCCACTACCCATCTTTGAAAGAAGAGCCTTTGATATCTTTTGATTAATAGATTAAATACAAAGCTTCTCCATAAATATAGGAAATGCCATAGCCTTTCTAATTAGTACTGTCTTGACATGGTATGATCTCATTCTTGATAGTTTCTGTCTTCTAATTTTAGTCTATGTCATTCCAAACAACACAATAAAGCTCTCAAACTGACTCAGTATCAAATCCAGCCTAGAGATCCATAATAAAGTGCTACACACAAAAGAGGTGTAGCCCTAGAACGCTGAACATTTAAAACTTTCTTAGGTCTCTGGGGATGTAATTCTCAATATTGCAGAGGACAACATTATTCACGCATGATTTACATTGGAGTGACCTGAAAAATGAAGTATGTCATTGCAAGTTAGCAAAGTTCAGAGTGTGCTGGATGTTCAAATAACATGAGTTTCCAAAGTTTTCCTTAAAGGAACTATTTTTTATTTGCTAATAATTATTTGATATAATTTCTACTACCTTTACAGCTATGTGGATGGAGTTGAACAGAGGCAGTGTACTTCTGCTTTTCTCAGGAAAATGAGGAGATTCAGAATTGTCATTAGGGCAAGCCAGGAGTCATAACCTAGTTAATACGAGTGCTCTGCCTCACGCCCATCAGCTTGGCCTTTGCTCCCAAATGCTGGGAAGTGCAACTGGTGGGGTGGGCACATCAGGGAAGCACACCCTGGGCTTAGCCCCACCACAGTGGGGTAGCAGTGTTCACCAGACATCCTGCTCCAGGCTTATGCTCCAGACCCTCCAGAGTGCATTTGGTTGCATGTGATCTCCATGTAAACTTCTCTTCCAGGGGTGAAGTAGCAGCATAGCTAACATGGACACAGAGGAGCACAGAGAGGGAGGGAGGTCAGGCAAGAACAGGGAACATACCAGGCATTTTCAAAGACGTCTGCCTATTTACTGTTAACTACAGATTGTACAAGTCTGTTCATTCATATATGAACTGATAAGTAAATGAAGACAAAACAATAGTGATTTTCCTGACTTTTGAGAATTTGGTATTTCTTAGATTTTGGTCAGTTGTTTATTTTTCCCCAAAATCAATTCCAGTGCACCCATTTCAGATTGCATGCAAGACAACTACACTAGGAACAGCCCAGGCAGAGCGTAAACTTAAGAGTTGTTGCACAGGTCTTATGAAAGTACTGTGGTGGCTTTACATGGAGGACTGCAACCACTACATGCTAAAAGGAATGTTTACCTTACGATTACAAAAAGTAGCACTCACAAACTTTGTAAGCTCCTAACTGAAGCTGCAGGTCTAGAGAAAGAGAGCTGGACCTATCTGCTGTGGATCTATTCTTTTAAGGAAAAAAATGAAAATTAAGCTTTTGTTTCAAGACAGGTTGAGTTATTCATCCAGCCCAGGACTGACATATCTTCTAAATTTAAGCTTTAAAATTACTTTCTATTTGCATTCCTTCTGGTTCAGTGGAACAGGAGATGGGGAGAGCTCAGACTACCCCAGCACCACATGAATACCTTGATCGAGCTGAAGTATAACCAGCATGTTTCCAAGCCAGAAGCACGGGGCTTTGACTATAACTTTTTCCTATCAAAATATAAATATTTTATCCTACTTTCAGGCATAACAGTGGAGGTCAATGACAGGCATAAATTACTAGATTTAAATTCTTATTTTAGTCAGATGGGGCTTCTCCAAAACAAGCTGTTGTGTTTTTTCCTTTCCCCACATTGGCACCCCTGCAGTTGCTTCAAAGGGAACAAATTTTATTGCTACTCATGTGAAAAGAAAGAAGTGTTTAATCTACTTACTGCTATTGTTTCCCTTTTGATCAGTTTATGTGAATTACTAACATTTGCATAATCCACAAAGGTTTTCAATAAGCAAGTCTTTGCCACGTAAGTAGGCACAGCCTTAACTTTAAGAAGTTTTATTTCACCACAGTAAGACGAGTAATAAGCCAGAGACTAACTTTGGCATGGTTTACTTTCCATGTAACTGTGTTCAAGAAAATAAGCTAGAAGTAAACTCACAAACACAGCTAAACAAAGTAAAATGCTATTGCAGACCTTTTCTCTACATAATCAAGATGTTTCGTCTGTGTTGTTTCCTCCTCCAAATAAAGGAAAGCAATTGCTTACTGGTTGACACCTTACCAAAACAGTCAAGAGAGGAAGAGGAAAGTGCACTGAAGCACCAGGGAAATGAGAATTGAATATTCTAAATTACCTGTCAAATAAGCCAGAAGCAGGCTTTAAATTAAAAATAAAATACATAAAAAGCAAAATCAAAATTTACTGAATGTTGATGCACAACAGATTGACAATATGTAACAACACAACAAAGGAAAACTTGATTCTCCTTCAAGATTTTGTAATCCACTCCAAGAACCGATCTCCCAGATTTTGCATGGAGTGCCTTAACTGAGCAGCGATATATACAAGGGTTTCTATTCTGATGGTAACTCTGTCAGGAGGAAAAGCTAGGTCATACACACTGATAGCAAACCTATCCCTCTTCTCTAAGTGGAAAGGGATATTAATCAAAGTTTTATTGAATCTATGGTATTGAATCTGTCAACTGAACATTACATTGCAAAGGAGAGTTTTACACAGTCTGCCTTGGCTGAACCCATAAAACATCTATGTCTACCTACATCATTTTCCATTCTGTCATCAAGGTCATCTGAGCCTCTGTTCCTACAGTAAGGGAGAGCAGGCATGGGAACTGCTGTTCTGGTGCAAAATTGCACCCTTGTATGAAGTAGAAAAACCAGTAGTGCTCCCACAACCACACAACTCTAAGACACTAGTCAGAACCGTACACAGTTTCTTTTACATTTGGAGCCTCTCATTTGTACTAAATCATTATGTAGAGAAGTCCCTGCTTACATGGTGAACACATTCACACTAGTTACTGTAGCCTGAAGGCGATCTGCACGCTGGCTTCCTATCTGCATATGGGTCACTAGTTTCCTATTTGCATCTGGGTCTCACGAGAGGTCATAAGATTAAAAGGCTGAAAACTCAGCTTCCTAAGTGGGACTGCCTTGCTTCATTTTTTAGAAGATTAATAAATTAGTAACTGGTCATGCATTTTTTTCTTCTTCCTCTCTAACCTGAATGCATCTGTTGCTTATACCCAACAATCAATCTATTCAGGAATAGCTTCACAAATTATTTTTTAAAAAGTCAAGAACACAAAGAGAACATAGTAACTCTACAAACTGAAAAATTTGATTCACCCATTTTTAACATCCATATGGTAGAATAAAATCTTTCCCTTCCACCATAACCCTTATTTAGTCATGACTCAGTGTATTGTGTCATAAAGCAAGGCAATATCCTCATTTCCAGCTCACTGAAAGACTATAGCAGGAACTTGAATAATGAGACACTTCTGCTAGCCGCTAATGAGCTGAGGTCCTCAGGTGGAGAACACAAAACTCCAGGTGTTTTGGTCTAGTCCTGGACCAAATATTATGTTGTTAGAACACTCCAGGGCATATAATATTCTGATAATAGTGTATTTGTTTTCCTTTGGTCTCATGTTTTCAACCACCCAAGAAGGATACTATTAAAGCAATAAGAAAATGTCCTAGAAGGTCTTCAGCTTATTAAAAAAAACCTTTACATGAAAAAAATAGTAATAAAAAATAGAATTACCTTAAGATTTTTCTCCTTATATTATTAAATGCAACCTATCTGCAATACAAAGACCAGTCACGTCTACTAATAAAACTTAAGCTTTTCCAAATCAAGTTGTAAATCTTGCTTCCAAACCTTTTTGCCTACTCCTACATTTACTATAATAGCACCAGGGGTCAGTCTTGGTTTTGCTTCTGTCACAGCCATATCTCTTGACTACTACACATCATCGTGTGCACCTTTTAATATTTTCTGAAGTTATTTTTCATGTTTCGTCTCCACTTATACCAGTCTTCATCAAAGTTGAGACCTAATCACTTCATTTCTTGAAAACTGCAAAATCACTCTCCAAATACCAAAGATCAGCTTTACTCCTTTCCATTCAGGATATTACCAATAAGTTTGTCTGTCTGGCTCACCTTACATTGAGCTTTAAATCCTTAAGCATTAAATTAAACATAATTAATTCTATTTTTACATTTTGGAGAACTCTTCATAGTTTCATCTTCCTGCTCCTACAAAATTGACTACACTTCACTCTGTCAGTAGCTTTCAAGCCTCTTCATCCCACAAGCACTTCATTTTCCACTCCCTCCTGTCTACAAGAAAAACACCCACTAACAAATATAAAAATCAGAATAATCTTCATCTTTATTAAAATTCTACCAATATTGTTTTGCACAGTTCTAATCTAATTTGCAAGCAAATAGGAAAACAACAAGCTGACTGCCATCACTGATAGACTTCCATACTATACTTGGCCAATATGTTCTAAACATCCTATTTTCTTTCTTCCACCTCTGCTTCCTCCAATCAACCTGTGATACTCCTCGCCACTTGTTTCACATGTTCACTATGTATTACACTTTAATGGTGAGCTAATGGCATAAACTTAGTACACACAAGACACTGAAAAATCCATGGGAAGAGATGAATAATAATTTCGGTTAGGTGCTGCTGGATTTACAGATATTTACTCTGGAACTGGCTGGTTTGAAATTAGCCAAGCACTCTCTTATTAGGTTAAAACTTAGTTTAGCTTAAAGCTAAGTCACCTACTGCATGGATAACCACAGAGGCTAAAACACAGCATGGTTCCCCATACTAGTTAAAGTGGGGATCTATTTTTACAAGGTGAAGACAACAATCATTTAACAAAAACAAACAAAAAATTGTTTTTGTCTGAACAGGAACAGTGATTTTAAGAGCTTTTGTTTCAATGAGGCTGCCTTATTAAGAACAAAGTTCGTCATTCAGTGGAGTTTAAGTTAGTATTTAAATGCAGTGGGATGGTAGAAAAGTCTGGCTACTACTGTAACAGAATACAGAGCTATGGTTTAAAGAAAAAAAAACACAGCAGGAAGAACACAGCAAGAAATATCAGAAAAATTCTGGTCCTCATAGGTTGCTTCAAGGCACTAAATCCCACTACACAGAAGAAGCAATTAGCAGTGGCAGAAAACAACTCATATTTTTAAGAAGTAAATGTTATATGCCTATTTGATAGTCCTGAAGAATGACAACTGTGGTAGTTTGACCCTGGATAAAAGCCTGGTGTCCAGCAAAACTCTTTCAAGGCCTCTTTTCCTCCCTCTCCACCCCCTTTTCAACTTCCAGAGGGAAAGGAAAAAAAAACAGCTAGGAATTTACGACTAGAGATAAAAACCGAAAGAGGAGCTTTGATTAATACCATGGGCAAAGCAGAACTTAGAATAATGCTTAAATTTATTACTAACAAACTAACAACTAAAAATAAGAAATAGAAACAGGTTAGAAACACCTTTCCACCACCACCCCTCGGTCTGTCCTTGTCCCCTCCTTCCCCCAATGGTGCGGGGGACAGGGAAATGAAAGTTTACAGTCAGTTGTTGCTGGGTCAGCCATTCGCAGATGTAAGTACAAAACTTAAGCAGCAGTTCTGTCTCAGGGAGCTTTCCTGTGGGCTGCAAAGGGGGCAGCTTGCTTCACCACAGTTGTCACCATGGTCACAGGGGAATCATAACTCTGAGTCCTTCCCCTGTGTTCCATGCGGTCCCCACCATGAGAGAGATCCTCTCTCTCTCTTGTGACTCATTCCATGGGGTACAGTCTCTCATGAAAAACTGACTGTATCTGCTCAGCGTGGGCTTCTCCCTCCATAGGTCTCAGCTGCAAATCTTTGCCGGACCTCCACTACATCTTGGGGGCCCTCTCACAAGATAACAGCTTCTTTCATGCATCCCGCTGCTCCGGCAGGGGGGTCTTTGCACCCCAATGGATCCCATGGGCTTCGAGAGGACAACTCGTAATCACCTTGGTCATTACCACGTATTCAGGGAATAATAGTTTTAAGTCCTCTCCCTGATCCATGGGGTCCCTCCCCTTCCTTCTCCTCTTCTCCTCCTGCACTGACCTTGATGTCTGGATTGTGATGTTGTTAAGCCATGGCTGCCAAGTTCTAAATGCGCAACAACTTCTTAAATATGTTTTCATGCAGGGGCATAACTTAATGGTTCAAAAGCAGGAAGCTTTCCTCAGAGCTGGCCCTCATTGGTTCTGTTCTATAGGATGGAGGGAAACTTCCAGAGACTTCCAACAGAAGCCAATCTTCCTCTTATAAAAAATAAAACCCTAATCAGAGAAACCCATGACAACAACTTAAAAGAATGGAATGTGGAGTACACCAGCATATTACAAGCCCTACTTGGCATATTATAGCTTCAAGTTAACATGTTTATGTGGTAGACACTTTTATAATGAGTATAAAAATTTTAACATTCCAGTCATTAACCTATTTGCTGAAATTACCCAGACTGTGGGACACAATAAATTATGTGATGAGGCAAAACATTTTCTTTTTTTTTTTTTTAAATGTTTAAAAAGCTGTAGCTACTCATTTATTTAAAAAAACCAAACAAACAAAAACTAGACAGAAACAGCTTTTCGTACCTGGGTCCTAGCTTTTCACACCTTTAAACCCGCCCCCTCCTTCCTCACACCCTTTGCAGTGTATCCAGGAGCAGTAGGTGCTAAATCTAATCAACAAGGCAGTACTGGAGGGTGGGAATTTCTTGCAGCTCTAGCAATTTCATCAAGGCCTCAAAATATAAAGTTTGATGCTGGAGCATAATAGACTTTCTGCTAGAGAACAGCTGCAGGTGCTCGCACAGGATGGCTTTGGTGACCTACAGGCTATGGTCTTGCTGGGCTGCACCTGGGTTTTACCAGAATTTCCTTCAAAGTGGTGAAGTGGTGAAGTTGCTGAGAGTTTGAGAAGGAAAGGCCACAGCCATGCCCTGGAACAGGGGCTGAAATAGCCCTCTGGTTATTAAGTGCATTTTCTTTAAACAGTTAGGGAGTTGGGCATGTTTGCAGGACAACATAAATCAACTTCTGGCAAAACACAGCCACAGAGCAGATTTATCCACCCTCTCAGATAGCCAGTCAGCCAATGAACATGCATGCAAAACAAACTGACTGATTGAAATCTGAGTCAAACAAAGATGAAATCTGAAAACCTGGGTACAACATGCCTACTGCCACTCGGGCAGGCCCCTCTCCCCAGGGCCAGGTGTGCTGGCAGTGCTCAGCAACAACACATGATCCTACCACAGCAGTGTGGTCCCCAGCAGAACCACAACACCAAGAGACAGGGTTGTCCCCATGACACACTGAATGCAATGGTCCCCCCAGACACAGGAGAAATGCCACGGAAATGTCAAGCTATCCAGGTGTTTTTCAAAAGGCAAGCTAAATCCAGAGTAGTTGATACTCCTGCATGAGCTTAAATTGGCTTTCTGGTTCGAAGCAGGAATGTGTTTTCAAAGCAATTTTCCCAATCATCCACATTTACTGCACTTGCATTCAACTCACTGAGCAGTCTCTGAGAACATGAACGGCATTCCTTTCTCATGAAGCTAAACCAGAAGATGAGCTCCATTAGCCACCTGCTAATAGGTCTGGGAACCTGGGAACTAGAGATGGTTTAGTCTGCAGCAAAACCTCCTCCATTGTTTCTAATGCAGACGTTATGCCCCCAGCTCCCACTGTTTTGCTCCAGAGTTCTCTCACTGAGTGGCAGGGCTTGCTTGGAGGGGCACTGCCACTGATGCAGGGCTGTGACATCAGGCTGACCCTGTGAAGTCCCTGCCAGGCACCTTTACTGTTAGCAGCTCCAGGAACAGATGGCTCTGAACGAGCATTATTAGCTCTGTGCTGCATTAAAACGACTGCATAACTTCAAAATCTGACTTCTCCATGAAGACAGTACAGCTGCATTCACACAACACAACATCTGATCTAATAAGCCTTAGTAGACAGAGCTGCCTCTGCATCATTGCCTCTTTGCCTTGCAGTCTTACAACAAAATCACATCTCTTCCCGACCCTCCTCACTATGCTGCAGCACAGCTCACCACACCTCTTCTTTGCCTGCATCCTCCCTCATATCACTCAACCTCCATGAGCTCTTGGTCTTCAAAATCTCTCAAAAACACAATTCACATATGTTAGTAGAACTTTTCAGATGTTACTGGCCACAACCTCCAAGGACTGCATTCTCACTTGAAGTGCTTGTGCCTCCACAGTCCCTGGCATGTTGGGGTTGAGATTGCCTCATACCTCTGCAGTACCTCTAACTCTCTAGTCAGGCCCTTGCCTGCCACCAGGAAGGAACCGGCATCTGTGTTTTGAAGGGTTGATAGTAAAGGGATCTTATTATTGCAAGACTTGATTCCAAAGTTTTCCACCTAAAAGTCATAAAATGCAGCTACAATGATCCAGTTGTTCACTGTCCACAAAAAAAAGATAAAAGAGAGAAATCTTTATTCTTTCTTCCTAGTCCCTTAACTTTGCAGCAGTGCAGTTCTACACCTTCCCTCAAACTAATGAAACTTGTCAGATAATTTCATCAGCCCATTTAACACACTAGTTCAGCAGAAAATGATCCCATTTTTGCTGGGTTTGTATTCTGCTAAATTAGTAAAGTAAATTGACTGACTGAGGCTAAACAGTTGAGTCTGTGCCACTCCTACTTTTAGGAAAAGAATGCTGATAGATGGTTTCACCTCTCCCTCCAAACTGCATATTTCTCTGACATAGTTTTGCTGGGCTTGGTGGGGAAGGGTTCATACCTCAGAGAGTGCTTGATGGTGGATCAGGGCTGGCGATGACAGGAGATGGCCTGACAATTTCTTCAGTGCAGTTACATAGTTCTTGTATGTTTTGGTGCTCTTATATGCTTATCCTCCCCCATTACCTGAGCAGCTCATACCTCCCATTGATCAAACATCATCAGAGTATGTATTTCCCTGTCCTCTGTGTTCTTTTTTTCATATTGTGCTTATATTGGATTTGCCTTTTTGTGGGCTTTGTGAAACACTTGTCCCTCCCCCACTATGGTATATGAACAGAGATATATTTGTTCAAAAGACACCATTCTTTTTGGTAATCTCAAGGTTGCCCTCCATTTACTATATAAGGTAGGTCAACTTTATTTAGCATGTTGTTCCTCCATCCTGCTTTATTCTCATTCAGTGGACAGTCATAGGTTATCATTCATGGTATGAATTCAAAAGGCAGAACAATCACATTTACTTCTGAAGCTTTCTATGATACTCCTTACTGGGGTACCTGAAAGCTTCCAAAAACCTAGCTCCTTCATGCTCACAAATCCCTGTAATGGGAGAGGGTTTAATCCTGCTTTGAGGAAGATAAGCAAAGGCACAGAAAGATTAAAAATAAAAGTATGACAAATATTGTGAGTCTGACCTAAGATTTGACTTTTCAAGAGCACATGGCTTCCTATAGCACATTTTCTATTCAAAGCCCAGCTGCTGTTGATTTCAGTCTTGGCTGTGAGCACTTGGCAAGCCACTTCCTAGGGTTTCTAGTCAGGACCAAGGAAAACAAGAGAACAAGTGTCGCTGTGACAAAAGTTTAACCTAAATAAACTGGCCAACCTTGTACAGAAGCTTTGTGTTTTATCCTTCATGGAGTAGATCCATATGTCTGATTTACCTTAAAATAAAAGCTCCATGTTATGTACAAAGTAGGTAGCAAGATGTCAGTTTATTGTAGGAGCAAACCAAGGCCAAAGAGCAGACCTGAATATTCTCTGGCTACCAAGTAAAGATCAACTCTGATGCTGAGATGTAGGCAGATGACTGATTTATAGTATAAGTGACTTTTCTTTAGTAATATTTAGACTATCAATACATAATAAATTAGAATACATTTTCCTAAGAAGAATATTAGGTCATAAATGTATAGGGCTACCAGCATTTTTCTAATACATAGCTGGCTATTTCAATACCTTGAAAATCATAAACCTATGAAAAGTTTTGCTTCTACTTAAAGCTTTCAGTTCTGAATGTACATTTAGCAGACATAATAATTATCAACTTTTGATTAAAAACAAAATCTGTATCTTACATGGTTCTTGGAAATTTCCATCAAATAAATTGGTTTACTGTCTAGTTTAAGTAAATTGCTTAATATTCTCTGTACGAATTAGTCTTCTAGTTACTAAGAATGTGTACTTTATTATGTCAAGGTATAAAAGGACATAAACCAGTTACAGACGAGGACTTTTGTAACATAGGAGTACTTGAAACGTAAAAAAAAAAAAAAAAAGATAGCCCAGCCACAATTTCTGTGCATCTGCCTTTCTTCATGATAATGATCTAAAAACTAAAAGTGGCATTAATCATCTAAAAATGCAACAGTGATATTTTACTTGTACACTCTTCCTCTAAAGGCCAGGATTCACTTTGACAAAGGAAAACAAATGCCTATATCCCTATATCAATGGTCAGCAAAATGACCACCGGCTTTAAATTCCGTGTAGTGTTTTTTCCTTTTGACTTTAGGGCACGGCCCTGCTCGCCTGTCCATAGACACAGCCACAGATTTAATCCACTCAGTCATCATTTAATGACTCACTGCCACATTTGGAATCTGATCTTGACAGCTTTAGACTGAAATTAAAACCATCTTTTTGTTGTCTGTCACTTTGCCTGCATGGCTCTCTGCTTTTCTCTGTTTTCTGACATGTGCAAATTGCTTTCTTCAATTTCAGTTTCTTTTCTAACCCATTACTACCACACCACTCTCTTCTCATTTCCGTTTCCAAACCAGTTTAAGGTGCAAAACATCCTCATCCTTGAAAAACCTCCAGAACAGATGGCTGACTAGCATTCATTTGTTTGGCAAAGCTCTCTGTAAGCTCTGAGAAACCTTCTTCACCATTTCAAAGAAATCTCTTCTTAAGACTCCCATATTTTTTTCTAGGCATTATGCAGGTCATAAGGCAGAAGTATCAAGGTATCAGCAGTTACTCAAGTTGATCAGGACTAGAAGTGAAGTTGGAAAAGGACAACTTCAGAAAGGTGCTATATAGGCAGCTTCTTAAAAAGAAGCTATATAAGGAATCTAAGAGTTAAATCTTTGCAAGCAGGCTAGAGACTGACTATTTAAAGATACCACTTTGTAGGCACAGAAAAAAAAGTCGCCATCTTTCAAAGAAGGCTGGGGAAGGGTAAGAAGCCAATAAATAGAATATGAGAAAGAATTTGTGACAAACAACACAGTGAGACAGAGTTGCCACACATTTTAATAAAGGAGCACACACCTCACAGAACTATTGGGGTCTTTGATTGTCAGCAAGTAAATGACCAAAAGCAGCCCACGTGATACTATCTATGTGGCTTTCCAAAAGGTGCTCCACAAGGTGTCTCACCATAGGCTCTCAAGAATCTTAAACAGCCTGGAAACAAAAAGGTATTCTTAGATAAAATACAGGAAAGAGAGGGTTGGATAAAATAGTTCATACACCAGCAGATTTCTGACAGTAGGTGAGGTGATGTGGTGTGCTGGTAATTCTAAGTTATTCAGTCTGGTAAGGACAAGGACTGTCTCTGAAAAAGCCACAGTAAGAAGTTGCACGAATAAGTGGCTATGCATTAAAATGATGGATAAATTTGAGTAAGCAAAATATTACTCTGAAGTAACATATGTAAGAAATTTTTCCTAATTTTGCAAATACAGTGGTAGGTGGTGAGTTATTCATTATGAGTCAGGAATGAGATCTTGTGGACTGCATAAAAAATTCAATGCAAACCTGAACTCAGTGCTGTAGAAATAACAACAAACAGGAATACAAAACTAAAAGAAACAAAAACCCACCAACACAACCAAATTAAACACTTTAACTCATTTCCTGAGAAACTAGCACAAGGCAGTGCTCACCCTATGGTAATAAAGGTATTTAAGCCCAAGTCAGTGTCTCCCCTACTGGAAAGGAGCCCACAGCCCATCTGTCTCTCCTCCTTGACATGGAAATTGTGGTTGCTTTTTCCCTTTGCTCCAGAAGCAGCAAGAACACATGTGATTCATAATTTCCTCATACAAATCTAATCTTTGCCAATAGTTCTGCCTGAAAGTGCTCAAATACTCTACCAACCACCCTTTTTGTAACTTGCTGAGGGAATAACTTGGTTGACAATGCACTGAAGATCCTACACTGGCTCCCAGCAGCTAGAAATGAGTCATGTTCTTCAGTAAAATTAAACCTTGAGTGTATTTTATAATGTCTGTTTAGAAACTCTTCCAGTTAGTGAGGTTATTTAAGAATATATCAATCTTATTAGTGCAATTGGGAATAAAAGAATAGTTTGCTTAAATGTCTGTTACCTGCCTTTTCCTAAATACTAATTGCTTACTGGTATTATTAAAATTGCAAGAATGTCTGACTTCTCAGATGTTTGGAGAAACTTTTGTTCAAAATCTACATGTTACAGGGAACTATTTCAAATATATAATAGAATGAGCAGCATAACACAGAACTACCCAAATGTTTGCCTCTTCAATTCTTGTAACTGCTATATCCTAAAGATGTATACAGCCACAGGGAATGTGCTAAAAACAGCAAGGACTATGTGTTTCCCTACCTGAAGGCAGTTATTGCTTGGTACAGTAAGATTTAAATATGTTCAGTTATACTGAAAAGAGTTAACTTCAGCATCCATAAAGCAATATAATTGAATGATCAATCCTCAAATAAGTTAGACTTTCCCATAAAACTGAGTTGCTCTAGAAAGGTTATATATTTATTGAATGGTGAATGAGAGTAAAATGAGAAGAGATAGAAACCCATAGGTTTCATACCCTGGGGCAATACATGAAAATACTAAGCTTTCTACCTCAAAAATTTATTTTCCAGATACATTTTTGTAAGGCATAAAAATAACTGAACATTATCCACAAGGCATTTTGGAAACCCTGAGAGGGAAGAGAGAGAGAAGGATTCCAGGAATCCTCTGGCAAATTTTATGTCAGAATTTTGAGAGAGATATCCCAGGAATGCCTTTGGGCACCTCACTAATGTTATTTCCAGGCTAATTAAGCATGTATGCTCTCTCCCAATAGGATGAGTGACATAGTATGTTTAACCAGGTCTTATCAGGAAAATGAAAATACATGTGCATTTCAATACATTAACAATCTCTTCTTGGAAATATGCTTAGTCACCATCCAGATTTGCCCAAAAGCAAGAGACAAGCAGAGGAGCATCAACATTTTGAACCTGCAGAGTGTTCTAGTGCAATGTTGGTTTTCACTCCATCCATCTTTTCCGTAGCTAGTCATTTCTGAATGTTGTAACACTAATGTTCCGTCTTTTTTACTCTTCTCTTTTACAAAGAGACCAAAATCTAAAAAAAAAAAAAAAAAACCACCATAAATGCAGGTGTGCTTGAGTAATATTAACTGCACAGCAAGAACAGACATGCATATTACTCCAGCAGCAGACACACAACGCCACTGTGAAAGAGGAGAACTGAATACTTCCTTTACACTGGGTCATATGCCTCCAAGATTTAACAGCTCATGAGCTCATGGCTGCAGAGGAGGGGTGAATCAAAGAAATGTTAGCTTGAAAGAACCTCTGGCGGTATTTGGTCCAACCTATGGCTTGAAAAATATTGGACTGTTGCCAGCACTAGATCAGGTCAGCCACAGCCTTGCCTGGCCAAGTCTTGAAACCATCCAAGGATGGAGCTACTCCAGTCTCTCTGTGTACCCTACTCCAGTGCTAATCCATCCTGCTAGTGGGAAGAAGCTGGTTTGGTTTGGGTTTGTTTTGTCTAGATGGGAATGGAAAGCAAGAAAAAAATGACAGGACACCGTAAAAAAAAGCCTACACTACATGTGCTGCATATCTTGATGGCAGTGTCATAGTCTGTCTCTGAGTTCATGCAAACGGGAAACAAGTGGCAAATTACAACAGTGAAGAGCATATGAAGTACCAGTGTGATGATGGAACAGTGGAAGTAACATGGGAACTAAGAGTGGGAGGAAGGAGTGGAATTTCCCTTCTGCCCTTCTTGCAAAGCTGCCCCTTTTAAAAACAAAAGAGAACCTTCCCCTTTGTTATAC
>JAWWEW010000165.1:36435146-36583298 GCA_035583185.1 Anabacerthia variegaticeps | reverse complement strand
GAGTGGAATTTCCCTTCTGCCCTTCTTGCAAAGCTGCCCCTTTTAAAAACAAAAGAGAACCTTCCCCTTTGTTATACAGCTGTTCTTAAAAACAGACTGCCTCAACCAGGTAGGGTTACAAACAGCAGACAACATAGAAAACATCCCCGTTCTGGACCTCCTGAGCTACACTAGGTCATGCAGGGCTTTGACCAAAATGCCTCAAGAAAGTGAAATCAGATTTTAGCTACAGTGGTTTAGCAGCCGTGGTCTAAGGTGGAGTTCAAAGTTGTCCTAGATTGAGGACTTGGAGGAAAGATTTAATAGCTTACATCTTTGGCAGAATTCAAATGCAATGGGGAAATGTGTATGCCCAAATTTACTATTATTTCAATTACTTATTCACTGCTCTTCTGTTTTCTTCTCTAGATTAGAAACCTGTCTGACAATCAAATCTCCCTAGATACTGCTCCCTGAGCCTAGGACACAGGCATCTCAGCCTGAATCACGCTGCCTCCAGCCCTCTGAGCTTTTCCTGGTTCAGAGAGAGCAAACAGCTATGTTCTGACAGTTTCAATGGGAGGTGTCAGCCTGTTTCCAGAGCTTTCAAAAGACATTCCATCATTTCATGAATCATCATTGTGTGGAACCTCTGAGATAATGAGACTATGAACATCATTTCACAACACCATTTGGCTCAAATACAGGGAAACATATGTGCATTATCTACTACACAGATTTTGCAGGGGAAGTAGGGAAAATCCTGGTGTCTGTAAGATTTTTCTTAGCTTTATTTGCAAAAAATTGGATGCTACTAGCAGAGCACAAGATGGGACTGGTCAGCCACAGATTGCACATCTCAACACGGCTTAGCTCTGCTTTGAGTTTCTGCATAGAAGTGTGAAAGGCAAACACCATGAGATGTGAAACCTGCTAAAGCTTACTGAGGGCTTTAGACAGAAACAGTTGCAATAAAGCCATCTCACTTCAGTTGAAAGACTATTTTTGCCTTTTGTTGCCAAATTGAATGAGTCTGTATGACTGAGTATAGATTTTAGCCTGCACTGATAGGATGACTCACAGCTTACCAGTATGCAATAGAACATGATAGTCATTGAGATGAGCTTGATCTGCAACAAAAAAACATAAGTTCCTAAGGCCTACACTGCAGATGGACTTGGCCTTTTAGGGTCCTAAATGGCACTGAAAATTCTTTATATTTAAGATTTTATTTTGGAAAAGAAGCTAGAACCTAGCAGAGATTCTGCCAAAATTGTCACCCAGAGTTTCAACTACCATTTTATGTGACTATTCAGAATAGTATTTCTGAGTTGTACTATGAAACAGCTTTTATATTTTATATATACACACACATATGTATATATACACATATGTATATATGCACTTATCAAAAGGTTTTATTCAGTAGCTACTATTTTATTTAGTTTATTCACTGTCCTCCAGCCTCAACCACACTCTGGTGTTTGAGCTCCTTACATAAAAACTACATGGGGAAAATAATAAAACCCAAACTTGCAGTACCTCCCCTCAAGGAAGGGTATCAGGGTATCTAACCCTCAGAAAATAAAAATTAAAAAAAACCCAAAACCAAACAAAAAAAACAAAAAAAAAACAAAAAAAAAACAAAAAAAAACACCAAAAACACCACCAAGTGAAGGCAATAGAAAAGACTAAAACATTTTTCTACACTGCCTAGATTGTTCTTCATAAGGTGTATATTAAAATTCTCAGGGTTTACATGTGATATGTCATATGAGAGCAATAAATTACTTTAACTGTCTCAAGTGTGAATTTTGAATGAATGGAAATCTTTATTTGTAGGTGTTTAAATGTAACAGAATTTATGTTTCACATTAAAGGACCACATTTTCTAATTATTTCCTTAAATAAAAAAATAATAATGTAAAAATCTTTTAGCATCCAGCATTTCTTGTCTGAGGAGGGATTTTAGATAAAGTACTTCAGATTCTGTAAGTGAAAATATCTGGAGGAAACCTTCCCCCACCACTTGAATTGTTCATTCAGTAGGCAATTATTTTCAGTGTATACAAAGCACAGGCTGTAGCCCACCTCGCTGCCTACCCTAGCACAAAGCAAAGCCAGCTGATGTAACCTCCGTGGTACTGCATTGCAGCACTTTCCAAAAATTTAACTTCTTTTATCAAAATATTCTGCTCAGAGCTCTAGATGAGCTTGGCTCCCTCAGTGATCTGGATGCATTCCAGTATAAATTTGGTAGGGTTTTTATATAACAACATTACAGGAAAGAGGAGTAAACAGAAAATAGATAACAGATCATACCCTCACCTCTTGTGAATTTGCTAAGTATTGCTTCAGTATTAGGCCCAGTTCTGCACAGTACTGAATTAAGGCTCAACTTTGTTGACTCAGGTGTCTAGAGCCCATTTTCTTCAGTGACAGCCTGCATTTTTTTACAAAGACAAGATAGAGTTTCTCTCCCAGTGAGACAGGCTGATACCTCTGTTGAGGAAGTTTTCCTTCTTTGTAAAATTATCTCAGCCTGAGGCACCTGGGCAGGGACTCCACAGAATTTTGACTATAGATTCAAGGAGTGAAAAACAGGTTATTTTTTTTCTTTCTTAAGCACAGATATTGTTGTCTACACAGAACTAATCTGAGTCTCAGCATTTGTATTTATACCTCAAGGGAAGGAAATATTTCAGAGATGATAAAAGCTGTTGCAGGCTAGAGAGCTATAACATGAAGCCAGTGCTTCTGGGAGAGTGGGAATTCCCTTCTCCTCCAGCTTTTAAGTCTACTTTTCTCATACATCCCTCTCTAAATCTTGTTGCAATTAAACTTGCCAGGGCTCAGCTAACATGAAAAGAGCATCCAGGTACTTACCTCAGAATTAATCCTCCACAGCACAACGGAGCTCATAAGTATGATAATTAACAATCACAGCAATTAAGGCAATTTCGTGTTGTGATACTTATTCTCAGCAGAAAGGAAAATCTAGTTGATTTCTGCCAACTGAGGGCCAAGATTGCCAACACTACATTGAAAGATTCAACATAGCAACTTGCAACAGAGCAAACTTGCCTCCTCTCTTCTATAAAAAGGAGAATAAGGTGGCACACAGAGGTCTTACTCCACTCTATAATGTTCTTTTCTATGCTGTATTGCTTTGACCTACACTGAGTCAAAAATACTGCAAGATACAGCATGCTAACCAACTTTATTTCTATTCTCTCATATGCTTATGTTCACAACTTGTATTTTAACTACATGTTAAAATACCATCAAAATCTAGGGACTGTGTTCTTTGCTTCATCTGGCAGCGAAATGTAAGAAGAAAGCCAAGGGAACTAAAAGAAGAACTGCCAAACTGAAAATGTGTTCCCCAAAAGCATTCCACAAAATGTTGGTCACTTGTTACAGATCCTGGAGGAAATGCCAGTAGATTTCTGTCGCCCAGAGCAATGAGGAGTCAGGGCATTGCATAGTGGAACTCGGAAAGACATTTTTATAGGGACTGGAATTATAGAGTTAAAAAAAACCAAGATACAGGTATTGCTACCACCAGAATCTATGTTCCATAATTTTTTCAAATCAGGCAAAAAAAAGAGAAACATGTAAAAGAAAGATAAACTGACTCATGGGCTCTTTCTCTGCAAAGCTAAAGAAGAAAAAAAAATACAAACCAGCAAAAGATATATTTCTGTTGTCCCATATGAAAAATGAAATGCTGTTGTTGAAGAATATAAATAAAAATAATAAAACTATAAATATTAATAAAATAATTCAAAAACTCTAATAATGGATAATACTGATATTTAAACCTATAAACTCTATTAAATTGATATGTTCTGTGTTTTAATCCATAGAAGCATTCATACAGAAGCCTATGAATATTTACATAAGTTGACTGGAAGAAATATAGGTTTATTTGGGAGTTTTGATACACATTATCTACCTGATCTTGGGAAGCTTTAGAAGCAGTCATATGTATTCTAGTGCAGATGATAAATCCTACTCATGCCAATAGCCCCTTCTTTCCGCATAAATTGAAGTATTTACAAACATATCTATCTGCAGCATGCGGGCCGTGTCTGGGTGACACATTCATAGAATTCATAGAATCATCATAGAATGGCTTGGGTTGGAAGGGACCTTAAAATCACCTAGTTCCAACCCCCCCAGCGTGGGTAGGGATGCCACTCACCCTGAGGTTGCTCAGGGCCCCTTCCAGCCTGGCCTCAAATGCTTCCAGGGATGGGACATCCACAGCTTCTCTGGGCAACCTGTGCCAGTGTCCTACTACCTTCTAAGTAGCATAGATGTGTACAGTACCCAGCACAAAAGAAACCCAAATTTGCTTGGCATATGTCTTTCTAACAGTAGCTGAATAACAATAGGCTCATAGAGACCTCCTGTTTGAATAGTCCATCTTTGTAAAATACTCAAAAATCAAAGGGGCTTTTTATCTGGTTTAAAGCATCCACATAATCAATGATCATAGGAAAGGAAGTGGGAGTGAACAAACTGAATCTTATCCATTTCTTTGAAGTCCAAAACACAGAAGAATAGAAGCTGGATTCTCTATCCTCTACACATCAGAGAAAGAAGGGAAGAAGGAATTTGATAGTCAGACAAGAAGTCACACTTCTGACTGTCAAATGCCAAGAATCTTTAAAGAAGATTTCACCTCCCCATTCATTGAAGATCTGTAATGCATAGAGCTATAACATTCTGATCTTCCTACATACAGTATATAGCAAAATGGTTTTGTACATGGAATAGAGAGATAAACATAGTCAATTAACAACTTCTGACATGTCTGGGTAAAACAAATCATGCTTCCAGGTGAAATTCTTCTTTGAATAACCTGGCTACCTTTGGCAAAACATTCCACATTTGGCAACAGCGTAATTTCAGTGTATACATATAGGCTGTGTGCTGGGGGCTCAGCCAGGAATTAGAAGATGGAAATAATTAACATCTGGTACTCACTAACACTTACCATAGCCAATGAAGAGAGGTTGGTGCATCTCTTTGGCTAATTACATGTGCTATGACTGAATTAGAAAATGGGCATGGGTATCTCTTCTAAAATAGGCTATGAAGTTGCAGGTCCAAGTGAGGACTAACCTGTCAGGCCATGTTTAAAATCAGTGAGCCAGGGAGGTCAGAAGGACTGGTGTTGCAAAAGTATGGATAGGCAACACAGGAAACAAAAACTAAGGAATTCATGTGCTAATATTTTAGTGCAATTGCAAGTGGTCTAGGTTTGAGCAAGCTAAGGTGATCTCAGCAATTTTTTTAAAACTAATTTAAAACACTTTTGGAGAAAGCAATGATTTTTGCTCTTCTATAGCATCTTCTAGACCCATTTATGAAAAATATGGATTTTAATATTCGTGTGTTCTTTTCCGTTTCATCTCAACAGTTTAGTGATTCTTCCCCACAAGGTGGCAGAAAGACCACACAGTTGACCAATAATGGTTCCAACCAACTTCTGCCTTGTAACTGAATTACGTCTTTAAAAGTCCTGCCACCAAAGCAAAATAAATCCTTAAATGACTAATTCTATATTAATTGGAACAGTGCAACATATTCATTTAATATACCAAAAGTTTAAGGAAGAAGATCCCAAACAGAAGAGATTAAACTGCTTAGTCATCGTGACCTATTCAAATATTATTATGCAAATGGCGGCCTTGCACAAGTGCCAACCAGTGATACCTTGCTTATCTGAATGGAAATGAATATGAAAGCAATTTGGATAAGAAAGAGGATCATATTTTAATACAAATGAACCCAGCCTTGAGGGCAATAACCTCATGTTGGATGAGCTTTCAAATAATAAATATTCATTAAAAGAAACTTGAGATGAGGCTTTTAAAACACAAGTTTCAAGGTGGCTAATGAGGGCATATGCCACATAGGGAAGGGCCCCCAGCCTCAGGTCACACAAGGCTGTGCACCTGGCCGTGAAATGGGGTAGCTCTCACTCCTCTGCCAGACAAAGGTGGAGTGGGCAGCGTGCTCTGGGGCAGCAGGGCTGGCCCCAGCAGGGCACTCTGGGTGCGGTGGGAGCCGGGCAGGCAGAGCACAGGCTGCCTGGCCAGCTGGCACTGAGAGCCTTCTAGCTCTAGGACTCTGGACTCAGGGCAGGGGCAGGAGCAAGACGTGAACTCAGCAGGAAGCAGGAGACTTGGGATCATGGCAACAGGCTGCAGCCTGGAGCAGCCTGAGAGCTCAGCTCCATGCCCATCAGGCTGTGGTGCTCTCCTGCCCCACACAGGGGATGGATGAGCCTGGGGCTGAGCCAGAAGTCCTGCTGCTGGGCCAGGGCCCTGCCATGTGCCACAGGCTCCCTCCTTTCAAAAAAAGGTGTAAGGCACTTCTCTAAGTTAGTGATTACACCTCTGTTCCTCTTCTGGATTCACCTAAGCTAGCTGATCACAGTGATGAAGAAAGGAAACAACTCTAGCTCAACACTGTACTTTTTTGTCTTCGGAGTCTCTCTCTTAGCGTCCACCCGACACTGTGTTTTTTTACAGCAGACAAAAAGACATGCTGCATGTACATAAGTATTCCTCTCTACCTCTGTACCAGACCCTCCCAGTGTCTCCTACACCTCCAATCAATAAATTGCAATTTCCCCCTTGAGGTTCAGCAGTAGAAATAATCCTCACAAGCTCCAGAAAGGCCTCCAGCCCTGACATGCCATATGTGTAACTGGCCTTTTAAGAGGCTTAAAAAATAAGAATTTATGAAATATCTTTCAGTGGAACTGACTGCTGTTGTTATTTCAGAATAAAATTAGAGGCAAAAAATAACCTGAAGTCAGGCAATAGCCAGTAGAAGTGAACAGAAGCAATAAATCCATATACACAGCAGTGATGGCAGTAAACACAGTCATGTGCTGAAAAGGCCTGACACAACCTTGTCTCAATAAGAAACATCCTCTTCAACTTGTGAAAATGCCCATGATTTTGTTGGAAAAATCTTGCAAAGTCTGTTCAAGCCAGAAAATCAAATTAAGAAAGCATGTAAAGATCAGCTTAAAGTGATTAAAATTTTTGTGACGTGTAAAAAAAGGGATTTTTAAATCACTTTTGCTTGTTGGGAAGAAAGTACATTATCTGAGTGAATATGTTGCCCACACACAAACAGAACAGCTACAAGAACCCAGCTGTGCTCTGCGACAGCTTCAGTGTCCACCACAGTGACTGCAGGCTTAAGTGTCATCCCTCCCTCCTGCTCCAGTCCTAAATGTCAAGAAAAAAAGTTTGTAAACATATTTAGTTGGCCATTTTTGTGCCTTTCCCTTTCTTTTACAATCAAGTGAGCCAGAGCCAAGTGAAAAAAAATTAATTCACTGAAATACATTAACATATTTGGGGTGCCACAAGCAAACCTTGCAGTATCCTTTATTGGATTTTGGATTTTCAGCTTAAAGCAGTCAGAATCTCCAAGGTGATTTAGTGGAGTTTAAGAATAGCTTCTGTTTATGCCACTGGGACTGTACATCTGCAGAGACATTGTCCTATATCTAAAAGAAGCCAGGGCATTTAACAAGATTCTCCTCACGAAGAGAAAAAACACATTTCAAGTCTTTCTGTTTCATGTAGGAAAAAGATTTATCTTATTCATGGCTTAAACTGGAAAAAAGGTGACATTACATCTGAAATTCAGGAGACAGGGATTTGGCACCATGATGGTTCACAGATCGCCACATAGCCACAGCTGAGTTGCATCCCTTCTCTCACCTGAGAACTGATGGAAGCAATGTGTCACATTTGCTTCATCTGTGCCTTTCAGATCTATTTAAATTGTCTTCTTTTTAGAAGAGGAACAGGTTCTGAGGGTTTGCTTTTTCTTAATGGAAAAAGACTAATAAGGTAAACATCAATAAAATGCCCTGTACTAAATTAAAATTCTTGCATAAAACTACTTATTGTACCACAGAGGAGAAAGGAAATGAAAGCATGGCATGCACTGCGCAGGCTGTTGGAGTGAGGGAGCTTCTGCTCCGCTGCTTTTGCCCTCATCCCTGGGAAGGTTTGGATCAGAGCCAAGGAGGAAGTGTATCAAAGTAGGCCAAATGTACTTTATCCATGAAGATGTCATCTCCAGATTATGCTGGATCTGTATTTTCAGGTCTAGCCAAGCAGGGTCAGGTATGATTTCCCTAGCCTATACTGTGAATTTTCCCCTTGATAAGCATCCCCATGCTATACCCCGTGTATGCTTATTCTGGCTGGCAGCCTTTAGGTTTTCACACTGCCAGAACATGGGACATGCAGAAATGAAGGAAATGAAGCAGTGTACTTTTCTTTTGCTGAGATCCTGCAGTCTTTTAAAGCTGCCTCATTTTGGTGCTATGTACTTGAGTTACTCAGTAAGAACAGACTGCACCTCCCCCAGAAGAATGAGCCAGAGAAAACCCTGCAAATGGTTTCCAGTTTTCAGCAAGGGGGGTTTCACTATATAAGGGATAATCTACTTTGCAAACCTACTTGTTATAGTTAACGGTTATCAGGGTGGTACATAGAAAATTATGACCAAATGGGCTTAGGCAAAATGAAGATATGTTACTGGAGTACTACACAGAAAGAAGGCACCTTGTTGCCAAGGTAAAACACCACTGGCCTAATACAGCCATTACTGATCTTGTTCACACAACCATAACGGCCTTGCCCACTCTCTCCAAAACTGAGAATAGCTTCACGCACCTTGAATCTCTCACCTAGCAGCTATGATTTAGCATCATACCTAGCTAAATAATATGAAGTCCTAAAAGCAGTGCTGTCAGGAACTTCCCATGCAGATGTTTATTTTCATAGCATGTTCATAGATGATTTATCCCAGATTAACCTGGTTAATTAACTAAATGTGGCAGAGACAGCATGGCTACATCTTTCTTATTACCAGAAACATTACCTGAAGTGCAACCAGGTTTGCAATTGACAAAAAGAAAGTCAGAACCCTATCATAAAATGTAACAAATCTGATCAATCATCTAAAAATATCAAAGCATTTTTAACACTGTATATTCAGTGTATATTCAGCTGTTGGGAATATTAAAAGAAAGAGGAAGACTTTAACACAACCAGGAATTTAGCAGATTCTATAAAAATCACACAGGAAGCAAATTTGCTCAGTGTCAAATCCTTAGTCAGTTAAGCTCTAATTGCACTGTAGTTTAAGATGGAAATGACTTACAGAGCTCATCAAATTTATGTCACTGCAAGGGCTGTCAGAGAAGATGTATCAGATAGTAAGCTGAGGATATATTTGTTCTTAGTAAAAAGGCCAAGAAAAAATATATCTTCTTGCTACATCCATCAGCTGAGGCGAGAACACATAACTGGTTTAGAAGATAAGCCAGTAACTAATTCAGTCATGTGGAAAGAGCTGCCATGAAATCCCTCCCACCACCCACAACGTTTTTCCACCCACATTGTTTGTACTGCTGCTCAAACCCCACCTAAACTTTTAGAAACTGAAATTCATCTCTTGGCAATCCTAATTCTTTTTTATTGTAACCCATGATTCTTTGCTTTGTTGGCAACATAATATGTTGATGACAATGAAATCTCCACAAGCCTAATTTCAAGACCTTCGGATGTCCACAGGAGCAGTCACTTGAAAGGGAATCTATCCTTATTAGAGGGGAGAGGATTTTCAATCAATAACTGTCAGCTGTACATTTTTCTTAAACATGCTGTCAATGGAATTTCTCTCCTTCCTTATGTCAGTCAAATGCTTTTCATACTTACAAATGTGAGAGGCATTTAGTCACTTCATACATCTGTTTGGATTTTAGTTCCTCCAGTGAGAATGTCAACAAGGAGGCCAACGCTGACTGTGATTTCTGTGTTATCTGTATACACTTGTAGTAGAAACTGTATTGAGACCACAAACTCATTTCACATTCTGTAGGTCACTGAACAGCTGCTGGTAATGATTTTTGCTCACTAATGACCTAGGTTATATTTGAATCAGTGCCCTAGAGGTGAAAAACTCTGTATTCCATTACTGATCCCCTGAGTCATAAAATCTCTTAATAATTTTCTTTCTAGCTGGCTTTTGCAGTATTGTTATTTATTATCTTATAAAAATTTCATGTTCATTAAGCTTCAGAAAAATGCATAATAAAAATCTTGATGTATAGAAGATGGAAGCATTTGCATTAAATGACCCTCAAAATGTAGCAATACAATGGAATCAACACTATATAATGTCAAATGGGTCAGAAGTAAGAGGCTTGCAACCCATTGAAAGGAAATACTCTGCCAGGAGAATAGAATTGTATAACCACCTATATGAGCAATATGTTATTTCTGGCATAGTAAAAATATATATAGTTAGTTAATTATAATCTTGGCTTTTAACCCCATCCTTAGGTAATACTTCAACATATATCACTCACATATTTAAGTTAATATGACCACTTCTAGCAAGGAAGTGTACTTCTTCTAATAAAATATTATCATTTGCCACATTATGACGTCCCATGCATTACATACACAATTCTCCTGATCCCAGTGTGGGACTAATGAAGAGAAACACCCGAGCTCCTAGGAGAAAAAAAGAATTTACTGTGAATTTTAAAAATCACAGATTTGTGTAGGAAACGTAGCAAGCCATTAAAAAGACAGAGATAAGTGCTTTGGTGTCTCAGTGTACCGGTGCTTTTCAAATATTAGTCTCTTCCTACCTGCTGTGCTTAGCTTCGAAATTCAGTACTGCCACAGGAAAAAGAGATCTGTTTGCTTTTTCATCCCTGTACCACATGGCTTTCACTTTCATCAAAACACAGCAAAAGTGTCACAGGGGAATCATTCCCTTGGCTGCCTTAGCACTGCTGATCTTTGACCTCTGACGGAAATGGATTCCAGGCACACTTCTGCTTGACAAGTGAACCGTGTAAAATCTTGATGAGGTGTGTGTTTTGTTTGGTTTGGTTTGATTAACAAGCCCTAAAATTCGAAGGAAAGCTTTGTCTAACAAAAAAAGCCCACTTTCTTTATCCATGCTTTTCCTTTGCAAATTTACTGACCTAGAACGGCAAATGCTGCCTTCCACATAAGTAAAAAGCACATTAGTACATCAAAGTGGCGTTTTAGAAAAACACAAAGGGCAACAGCTACGCACGCAGGCCTTGTGGCAAAAGAGGAAAGCTTAGAGCCATGACGTCATAAATCTCAGCAACTCCTGCAATGCACTGAGCACGCACATGCAGCATAATGATTCTGCTCCCTGGAGGAAAAAGCTTAGGAGCAGTAGGAAAGAAAAGATTATTTTTAGCTAAGGGAACCCTTTGTCTTACAGCACTAAAAATCCTTGAGTTGGCTTTTCACAATAGCAGCCTTGTGCTCCGCTCTAGTTTTAACTCCTGGAGTGCTGTAAAGTGTAACAACTACAGAGGAAAGCGCCACCTCCTCAACTTGCATATTTGCTTTTACTTTACGCCCGTGTGGCTCCGATTGCAATTTTGCATATATCAAAGCTTCAGATTTTAGCCATAAAATTCAAAGCTCTTGCTCTTACCCATTACCAAGTTTCATGCTTTCATAAGTAATAGAGACCTAGGCAATAGGAGCAATAAGTAACGTTTATTAGACTGGCAAGTTTAAAATGTAATATTTAAAATTAAACTGAAGGTCCATTCCCATTTGAACATTCTATCTAGTGAGACACAGATCTCCTTTTTCCTCTAATGCCAAAGAAATTTGATTCTACATCCATTAATAATCCCAGATGTCAGCCATAGACAACATTTTCATCAATCATTGCATTAAAGCACTGACCAAAAGATATACCTAAAAAAGAAGAAAACACACTTCCCACTACCTTAACGTCTTTAATGTGTTTTCAAGATTTTAAGCCATTTTGCTGAAGGCTACTTTTAGTAATGTGAGGAGACAACTGCATATACATCTCAGCTGCAAATAATTGATTTTGTTTAGCAAAGAAAAGAGAAATCTTACAACCTATTTTAGCTGCATCTTACATAGTCCCAAGTATCACATTACATTTTGTAGCATACCTGGCTGTTTTCTAGGGCTGATTTGGACCAGCTTTGGCCTGGTCTCTAGTACATGTGGAAGATCTGTGACTGCCTACCCCTTCTCCTTGGGCAGGGCTGGCCTGGCATAGCTCTCCTAAATGGTAGAACAGGGGTATGCCTACATCACATAAATCAAACTTGAGGTGAGCTGTACAAGCTGCCTCTGAAAACATTAATTCGAGTACCAGAATCAAGACAGACAGTGAAGTATTAGTCTGACTAATAAGCAGGGATAATTAGTCTATATAGCAGCTTGTACTATTGAAGTTCAATGAAAATGGGCTAAATCTAATTACCTAACATTTTTTTCTGGTTAATAGTACATACACAAAGTGTTACTATGAATTTCCTGGTCCACTGTAACTGTCCACACATTTAATCTTTCAGTGCACTTCATATCAGTTTCATTCCATACCATACCCTTAGAACAGGCCTCCTGAGCATCTCTTTGAGAAGTTATGCCAAAGAAGGAAGATGTGAAACTAACACAGGTTATCCTTTGCATTAGAACACAGCTGGTGAACAGAAAAAAACCACATGGTACTACCATCACATCATAGCTGTTCTCCACCACTGAGTTCTGCTTAGGGCAACCTTTTAAAAATAGAAGTATGAGACAACGGAGCTGGCAATCAGAGTAACTCTGATGGGAAAGGAGAAGAGTAGCATTAACCACCCTTCCTCTATCAAAAATCCCCCACTCTGCCATCCCACATCATCGGGCCGCTCTTGGAAATCAAATGTCCTCAGTAAATCAGCCAGAGGCACAAATCATGATAGATTCATCATGCACCTGCCACGCAAAAATGACGGCACTCTTTGACAACAGCAAGTCTGCCACACGAAAATTCAGCCTCTGTCCCCTTTTCTATAGGTATTGTTGTTCCAGATAAACAAATCAAACCGTTCACAGCTGAAACCTTGGTGATGTATTTAAGACTATTACAACCTTGTTTGCTCATTGCTTCAACTGCAGAGGAAATTGAAATAATCTATAGTAATTCAAAGACTTTCAGATGCATACCCTTTCAGAAAAGTGCTTCAGAGCATACAAAGCTACAATTTTCATAAGGTAATTTCCTCATTGTTATTTCAGGAAACAAGCAGGTCCTTATACATAGCATGCCTATGCTCTCCATCAGTAAACAACACTTTATATAAAGATTTCTAACCTTATTAATAATTGCTAGTTATGACAATAATTAGGAGCTTGAAATGCTAATAAATAGTTGCCAAAGGTGTCCTAATTTCCTAGCACATGCAGTAGATTGCTTATTGACACCAGGTGCCATAGACATGCTAATTTACTGGCATCTACAGAAATCATAAAACAAATACATTACACAAAAAATGTCCTAACTCAAATGTTACAGTCTCACTTTCTGCAGGAAAAGCATCTGAAATCTGTTAGTAACTTGAACTTTAACTATATCTTAATGAGGTACAGACTTGATTCTTTTAGTAAGCAAGGCACCAAATCCAAATGTTTCTAAAAATAGAGATTACAATCCATTGTGACCAAAAGCTTTCTTGGCATTCTGTTCAAACAACAGTACTAACGAAGCATGATAATCCTTGATGGTACAGGATGTTTAAGCATCTAATTAATATTAACAGGTGAAGACTAATCAAGGGTTGTAAAGAAAGTACTATAAGCTGGTCTAAGAATGATAACTCATGCAACACCAGCTTGAAAACAAACCCTGATTGCCAATAATTGGGTGTTAATAGGTATTAATAATACCAGTGCATGTACACACGTTTTAGAGTGGGAGTAGTTACTGTGAGGGAAGAACTATCAAGCAACCTTTTCCAGAAACCGGAATTTCCTCACAGAAGTTCAGTTATGTTAAAATTTTAGAGTTTCTGACAAGGAAACTGCAATGCCAAATAATACAGGTCATTAAAAGGCTCAAGGATTACTTCATCCAGAACTTTTTAAAATATATATATATAATTCCTAAGGGGAAATTTGCATTAAAACACTTATTCTGAAGAGTGAATGCCAAAGAGAATCAGAAGAAACAGTCTTTGGCTGTGAGATTGGCATAACTGATGGGAAGACCCTTACCTTGGAAAAGGACCTCTAATTATGAAGAGTAATCAACTCAGATAGATGGCATGTTCAGTGAAAGGACCACGCTCAACCAAACTAAAGAAATAAGTATGATCAGTGTAAAACAAAGCATCTTTATGTTAATGAAAAGATCCTGAGATGTTAAAAGAAATGGACATATTACTGAGGATCACAAAACAGGATGCTCTTTACAAAGGAGAAACACAGTGCAGGGATCCTGAATATGGCACAGTCATTGTAATATTCTCCAGGAGAGCAGGAAAATATAAAGGTGTTTGATAGCCTTCTTTATTAATGGCATGTTAAAGTGAGAAAGAGAGAAGAAAAAGAGGCTGCAGAATAGGTCAAGAGGTGAAGAGACAGCACTGAAATTTGTTCACAGAAATAATTACCAGTGGTTGCCTCAGAGCTGACAAATATTATTAAACAATCCCTTTAATAACACTACTAAATACCTGTTTATTCCAGAATGAGACTGTGGGTTTTATAGATTTTATGAGCAAATACACACTTTCTTTCACTAAGAGCAAAGAAAAGATGAACTGATCTTGAACTGAGCAAATTTAATTTTATTCAATACACTGAATCTAAGTATAGAAGTACATACTTATATTTTTATATATGAGAACATAATTCAATAAATACTAAAGTTTGACATTTTCTCTAGGGCACACATGGGACATTCTTGGTTAAACCTATTGGACAAGCAATTTTATGAACTTGAAAATGAAGGTGACACTTGGAATTTCTTCACATCAGATGGGCATGTTTCCCATAAACTGTATATGAGTCAAGGAAAGAAAAGTCTCATATGGGATTAACATACCAGACCCAGCTACATAAACAGCAACAGTCACTAGGCTGGAAAGGAAAGAGAGGCCTGGGAAAAATGAAAGCCAAGTTGTCAGTCCCCAATATCTTGTCTGTATAGCTCAGAGAGAAAAAGTGAGGGGATCCTTGCCAGTAAGTAATCTGGAGGCAAACATTTGTTTTCAGAGAGTTTCAAAATGAGGGGTTTTTTTGGAAAGTGCCTCTCAGTGAGATTTTTCGTAGGCTGGATTTTCCTTCTTTGTCCTGCTTTACTTCTGCTTTAGGTCCTGAATTCAATTTGTTATTTAGCCCCTCTGCCATTCTCCGTTTCTATGTATGTGTGTTCATAAAAAGGCTTACCTTTCTATCATACAAGGGGTTTTTTGTGAAGATGAGTCAGTTAATTAAACAACACTTGTAATTCACTGACCATTATTACCTAGTAACTGCAGCAACAGGTGGGGGACAAAACGGCAGGTGATGAGGTGCACTGGAAGCCACAGCCCCAAACCCTGCGTGCAGGCGGTTCGGGACATTGGTCGCTCGAGACTGACCCAGAGATGATTCAACCTAAGGAGACTGAAGGCCCACACTAAGACCCTAAATGACCTTGTCCGTGAGCTGCTTTTTGCTGACAATGCTGCCCTCGTTGCTAACACAGAAGCAGCTCTGCAGCACTTAACATCCTGCTTTGCAGAGGCTGCTGAGCTCTTTGGGCTGGAAGTCAGCTTGAAGAAGACAGAAGTTCTCTATCAACCTGCACCTCAGGAAGTTTTCCATCATCCCCACATCACCTTAGGCGAATCAGAGCTTAAACCAGTCCAGCAGTTCAGCTATCTGGGAAGCATCATTTCCTCAGATGGCAAGATTGACAAAGAGATAGACAACCGGTTAGCTAAGGCATACAGAGCTTTTGGAATACTCCGTAAAAGAGTCTGGTGCAATAAACACCTGAAGAAAAGCAAAAAGATTAGTGTCTACAGAGCCATTGTGCTGTCTACTCCTCTATATGGGTCTGAATCCTGGGTCATCTACCGCAACCACCTGCGACTCCTCGAGCGCTTCCATCAGCGCTGCCTCCGTACAATCCTAAACATCCACTGGTCTGATTATGTGACTAATGTGCCTTGAACAGGCAGAGATCACCAGTATCGAGGCCATGCTGCTGAAAACGCAGCTGCGCTGGGCAGGGCACGTCTCCAGGATGGGGGATCACTACTTCCCTAAGACTGTGCTCTGTGGGGAACCCGCCACCAGCTGCCGCAAGAGAGGAGCCCCAAAGAGGAGATACAAGGACTTCCTGAAACAATACCTCAGCCTTGGCCATGCTGACCACCATCAGTGGTCCAACCCAGCCTCCAATCAGGAGAAATGGAGACACACCATTCATAACGCTGCTGCTTCCTTTGAGAACACACGCAGAATCAGTCCTGAGTCAAAAAGGCAACGCAGGAAGAACCGTGCCTCGCCAGTAGTGCCAATGGAGACTTTCCGCTGTGCCTTTTGCAGTCTGACTTGCCTATCTCGCATTGGCCTATTTAGCCACCAGTGTGCTTGTAACAAGCGTGGGTAGAGCCCCTGCAAGTCTTCACTCGCGAAGCCTAGCCATGACGATGATGATTACCAGGTAAACCAGATACTCTTTCCTGTGGCTAAGACAACTGTGTTTCTCTATAGTTTTTTCACTTTAAAGAGAAGAAAGAAGATTATTGCTCATCTTTTCCTGATTTTCTCTTTAAGACTGCTGAGGGCTATCTAGAACACATGTGCTATGGACGGTCTACTTTAAAGGACCTGGCAAGATGGAGTTCTGGCCAAAAAGGATGTCCTTTCTATGTCAGAAGTGAATAATCCTATGTTTGAATTTTGGAGAACTCTGGTATGAATACCTTATTCCACACTGAGTCTAGGAAAGCAGACAAATAAACAAGCACTGGTTAAATTCTACTTACTGAAATGACCTCTCTCAGTATTTGAAAGTAAACTTGAAGGATGTCCACCTGGCACCCAACATGGATTTGCAAGTACTGGAGCTGATTCTCAGATGACTTCCAGTACACGACAAATGATGACTTCTGCATATTCCCCTGCTGCTATGGGGCAGAAGGACAATCTCTTCTCATGCTAGGGAAAATGCATTTCTTTATGGATTTCTGAGGATTTCACAAACCTACTTCAAAGCCACTGACCAACAGGTGAGGAAAGTGAATAATGTCTATGATGCTAGAAGTTAAATGACTTTCACCATTAAAAAAAACCCCTCTTATCCTTTCCCTTATGATCCACCAGTTCCTCTGTGACATTTCCCTATCCTAACCACCTTTGTGTAAATAAATGTTAGACTTGATCATCTGGAATAAATGAGCACTTTAATAGACCACATAAAACTATTAAAAGTTTAGAAATACAAACTGATGTTGTATTCTATATTAAAAAGATTACCAGTTATTGCAACACTTTGAATAAATTAAGTAAAGAAAAGAAACAGGGAGGGAAAAAAAGGACAAGAAAACAAAACCAGAGAGGATGGTGCTTTGATACGGAGAGAAATTTAGTGTAAGAGTACTGTAGCTCTGAAAAACATGTAAAGGAGATAATGCAATCATATGCATGCAGAAAGGAAGTTAAAAGAATACTCTTTTACACCAGACATGAGTAGTAGTATTCCCTTAACTTCTGCTCTTTTTTCAGTTGATAGTGCTCTGAAGCAATATTTGTATTCACAGCTGCTAGATAAGTAACATGGATATTTCAGATATCTGTTGAGATCTTGTGATATAACAAGTTGTAAAGCACACTGTGAGAATGCAGGAAATATTAATCCTCACGTTTCAGGATAACCACTTCCAGGGCTCAAGAAGGTCAAGGTGACATTTCCTGCATAGTACATAATTGGTCCCCAATTAGTACAAAGATTTTCACCTTAAAAAGCCCTTGTAAACCCAGAAAATAGACAAAAGAGTGACAAAATACTCTGTTGCAGTATAGTAACTTTAGTTTTTCCTTTTAGACTTCTCAGAAATTTAGTTTTCTTTTTCAGATTAAGTGAAAAGGAAAAGATTTTTTATTATTATTTTTACTATTACTGATGGAAACTGGTACAGACAATAATTAATCCAAACTTATAGTATTTTCAAACTTAAAAGGTTAAAAAGGTGGGAAAATATTGTTGCAGAGGTGGGATTAAGTTGACAAAAATTTCATGTGTGAAAAATGGACAGAGGGTTTGAGATAGTCCTGAAAAATCAAGAATTTACAAAATGTTACCAATTTTCAGCAAGGAAAAGATGAAATTAAATTCTCACATTTGAAGAAAAAAAAAAAAAAGGGGAACCAAGCAAACCATGGAGTCAAAAAGATGTAACACTTATATTATTATTGTTGTTATTACTGTTAAGAAGAAGAAGAGAAAGAAGGAATAAGTGAGTACCTGCATGTTCAAGAGAGAAAAAAATATTTGGGTTCTTTTTTCATTTCTTTGAAATATTGTGTGTGTCCTTCATTTGAACGCCCTGGGCCCTTATGAAACCTGTGTGTACCAGTAACTATCAAATAAGGGGAGCCTCAGAGGCTCCACCATTAGCATTGCTTAACTGACTTGCAACTCAGCTGCAACATCCTGTTCAGAGATGCAAAAAATGTCATCTTCTGAGATAATGAACAGACACGGCATGGATGGTGTTTAGAATAAAAATTCAGAGAAGGGTGAGACTGTCTTCAAGCTTGTGTTTTCTAGTAAGCAACAAGTGGTTAAAAAACGCTAGCAGACCATGCAAGGTATGAGAGCTTTCAAGAAGAAAGGTTCTTTTGTGGATCGATCACAGCAGTTTCTCCGGCGGCTTCAGATACAATCATTAAGACTCATGTGCTTTGTTTGTGCATTTTTCAGTGTTAAACTTTTTCAGATATTTCAATAGCAACATCAGATGCAGTTGAGTTTAATCACCACGAATCAGATTTGTGACCAGGAAAGTCAGTCTTCTGTATTAGCTAGTAATTCTGCCAGGTTTTTCAATACCATCACAGGAGATTCTGTGAGCCACATTCTCCCAACATTATTCTCACTGAGCAACTTTTCTGCAAAAAATCATGTTGACTTCAAAGTAGAAGTGAATTTTATTCTCACTGGCAGGAGAACCTGATTGCAATTTTTACCATTGGCACAATTTTTTCTCTAGCTTCTATCCCCTGTCATTACCCATCAACCGAGGATCTTTTTCTGAAAGCGTTTTCTATTGTTGGAAATACTAGTCAATGCTTACATTAGAAAGAGGTGCTTGGGAGCACCTGTGCTGTGCTGCAGAACAGATCAGATGGGAAAGAATAAAAGTGTGGTGGAAAATGAGCAGTTCTAACAGTTGCTTCCTTTTGGGGAAAAAAACCCCTCCTCTCAGCCTTGTTCCAGGTGTGCAACCAATCTGGCAAATAAAATATCAATAGGATGCAGGATTGATTGCTTTGAGGCAATTTTCTAAATCTTTTCCAGAAAATAGAGAAACATCAGAACATTTAGGTTACTGCATGTTCTTTCTAAAATATGTTGCCAAGTTTCCTTCCTTAAAATATATATATATCTATATTAAATAAATAAGGATTCATCAGCTTCCTCCAAAACTCATTTAATTCATCTTCCTGTACTGAATAATTTTTTATGTGACATTTCAAGACTTTCATTTCATGACTTTGCATTTCAGTTGTAAATGGATGAAAAGATATGTTACCAAGAAAGCAGGAGTGGTATCACAAGAATTTGTCAGAATGGGAGTAAAATTTTGTAACTGAAGAAAAAGCTGGTCAAGTTTCCTGCTGAACTAAATGCTCCCACATCACCCCACACACAAGCAGTGAAGTAGAGAGGTCATCTGCAAGTCTACAGCTCAGTTACATGAAGGTTTCTTTTCCCTCTTGCTATAAAATGCAAATGGAAGAAAAATTATAGTTAGATGACGAGTTATGAAGGATAATATGAAAGTGAAGAAATAACTCACAGGCAAGACTCTTCTTTTTCTTTCAAACACTTGAGGCATTAGAAACACATCATGATATTTCTTTCCCTAAATTCCAGTTGTCTGCTGAAGCATTCACATACTGCAAATCAAAAAACAGCAGTAAAGTGGGCTCTGGCTTAAGATTCAACTTCTGACAAAGAAAAGCGTAAGGAAAATTCACAGCCTGACTTTAACACTCCTCTCAGGAACCTAAGCCTGATTACAGGCCATAATTTTGCAAACAAAAATCTTTTTCATGGGCATGGATTACTTGTTCATAGAATAGATGGGGTGAAAACTATATCCTCCTTTTTGGTTTTTTGAGCTCACTCCTGTTACCATCTATAGTCTGAAAAAATGGATCCACTGAGTGCCAAAGGCTTTACCCAGTTGGACGAGGGAAGTTCATGGGTGGCTAGTCTGCAGCAAAGGGGTTTGGCTGTGTAAGCCTTCCAAGATTTGAGTCTTTGTGAGCGGCTTGCTCTTCTACACCCTCTCCAGCCACAGAAACTGAAGGGAAGGGGAGAGAGAAAAGCAGAACTCCAGGAAGGAGCCTGAGAGAAGCTGCAATTAAAATAGGCCTGGCCAAATGCCAGCCCTGAATACCTCTAGATACAATGAGTCCTAAACCTAAATTAGGCCAGCTGCCAGGCTTTGGGATGCATGCACAACCATAATCTCCCAAGAACAGACAGACAGCAAAGTGCAATTAAGTGTTCTCAGTTCACCAGTCAGTCAAGCAATCCTTAGGCACAGCAACACTTGCCAAATGTTTTTCACATACAGCAGGAATAACAAAAAGAAATAAAAAAAAATTATTGAATTCCTATCACTTTAGAGAAAAGGAGGGAGAAAATCTGAGATCTGGGAAGAGAAATATTAAAATGCACATATGGACAGAGCTAGGAAAGAATATTTTAAAGGTTTAAAGCTTTTTGACAAGGCTACATGCCTCCACATGAATTACACTGATTTACCTTTCGGTAACAAGGACAATTGCAAAACTGTTGGCAAAGAGGCAACAAATTAAATAAGAAAGCCACATGGCAATATACTTTGGCTACAATTTATGTTTGTTGCATTCTCAGCTTGTACAAGACAGACTTCCAGTAATCCACTCTTTGACACTAGCATGATGATCCAACTTATTCTCTTCATTAGGCTCAGTTATTCGCCATCTGTCTGTGCAAAAAGCATAATCTGAATATCATTTCTTCCTCATAATGCAGAAGCAATAATGAAATACGTTACAGGAAAAGCAAGCTGGAATTAAGATACCTCTTGATTCAAACAAGAAAGAGCTGGAACCCATACTAAGGCTGCTGGAGTCCAAGTCCTGCCACAGCCCGTTACTGGGAGCCAACTGCAGTGACTGCCAGTGAGGGAGAAAGTATTAAATCACCCCCAGCACTATGTAGGGGCAGGAATAAGATGAAAAGAGTTGAAGTTATTAATAATGCCACTGTAAAGAAAACAAACCCTGCAAAGATGCACACATTCAACAACCCAAAGCAGTCTAGATGAAAGGGGTCCTGAGGTTAGTCCTTGCAGCCTACTGCAGCACCGGGCTCTCGTTTTTCTTCACTTTAAGCAGAGCTAAGATGCTGTCTCTGGTTCTGGGGATCAGGATTTAGCATTCTCCACCCATCCTCCTTTCCACAGACAAAAAAAAAAAAAAAAAAAAAAAAAAAAAAAAAAAAAAAAAAGGCAGGGATGAATCGAGATGGCTGTGTCTTAGCTGGAGCCTGCTGTCTGGAAATTGTCCTGCAAAGGGTGTGTGGCAGGACATGCAGGGGCAGGTGCTGGGGCAGGGGACAATCCTGCCAGGCACTTGCCAGATGGCTGGAGCCCAAGAAGGGGAAAGAAGCCTGGCAGGTCAGTGAGGCTGCAACACCCGCAGTGTGGGCTAAAGGACAAACAAAGGAGCTGAAAACAGACATGCACCTGCCGACTGCTCAGCCACCGAGCAGCAGGGTGGGACAACGGTGGTCAGGAGCAAGGATACAGGTCAGACTATAAGCCCTATCAGCAGAAGTGCAGGATACTAGGGATAGTTTTAGTAAACTTCATTCCCCTACAAATTCTGAAGATAGGGGTGCAAATTCTTGAAATGATCCACAGGTCCCTGTTATGCTGAAAAACCTGGCCTAACTAGCCAAGATTTGCAACTACATTTTGCCCTACAACTTACCTTTGTCAGTCTGAACCACTAATTTTCTTTTTGTTTTCTTTTGTTCACAATGTTTACATTGAGATCCTCATAAATAAACCTGAGGATATTGAATCCCACCACCTAATATCTGAAAAATTAATCCTTATACAAACTCATTCAGTTATTGATCACTAACATTTCTAGGAAATCAGAGATGCCAAGAGAAAGAAAGAAATACCCAAAGATTTCTGTGTACCTTTTGTCCCAAAAATATAACCACATGGTATTCATTGTCTGGCTTTTTTCTCTTATGATTGACAGAAGTGAAGAAAGCCTCCCAAAGGAGCATATAAATAATTTAAATAACACACATGATGGCTGCTGGTGCCCAGTCAAATTCACCCTGGCTGTAACTCTGTTTGGCTCTGTAGTATTCCACCTCTAAAACACATAAATCAAATGTGTACCAGAGAATTAAGACAGAATAAAAAAATACCAGTAACCCTCTCCAGTGACAGTTATAATCTGTCTTGATAGAGATTTAAAATCTAAGCTGTGTTTTCAGAAAGGTAATAAGGAAATTATGCACTGAACTGCTCTGGGATCTTTGGATGGAATACACTACATATGTTCTAAGTCATTTTTAACTACCACAACTTGCATATCATTACTTTGAACATAGCCAATGCAAAGTATGTGTAAAAGGTGTTATATGAATATTTTAAGTCAGAGCATCAAACTAGAGAATATTAAAATATATAAGCTGCCTTCCTGTCTCTAGAGGTTTTAATATGACAAAGGGTTGAACTCTTGTTGGCCTTGTCCCATGAGTTATAATATACTAACTGCTCATCTGAGCACAGCAAGTTCATTGTAAACCTAAGCAATGTGGATACTACCCCCCAGAGAAAATTAAGCATTGTTTTCCCTGCCTTTTTTCCTGAAAAAAAAAAAGAAAAAAGAAAAAAAAAAAGAATTAAAATTTTCATTTCAACACTACAAAAAAGTTAAATGACCTGAGATAGTCTGCTAGTTTGGAAGACCATATGAAAAGGGCTTCTTTTGTTTGTTTTTTAGACCATTAGTTAAGGGGGTCTTTTCTTGTAAATATTCTAGAGAACTAAGTGTGTGCACAAATTAATTTGGAAGCTGAAATAAATTTCATTACTTTAAGGAAAACAAGGTTTGCTACAGCAGCCCAAGGAAAACCTATGATATTTGCTTTTTCCTTTGAACATCTTACCTGCTACAATTCAAAATAAACATGAGCTGAGGGAGAGAAGAATATATACCATTTTGTCTATTAAAGTGCAAAGCACAAACATCATTAAACTTTCCAAAACCTTTGTCAGAGGTAGAAATGTTCTCTCTGAGGGAAAAAGTAAAACAGAAAATGAAAAATTACCCTTGTTTAAATTCCTGATAGGGGATTTTACCTTTTATGTCTTTTAAAGCTCCTTCATAATCCGCAGTTACAGAGACATTTCAAACAGCAGAACTCAAGAACTAAACATCTTGTGGTTTATTCTACATATGGAGTCATTTACCTAAAAACCAAATTGCTTATGATATAAAGAAATAATTGTGTCATGTCTTAGCACTATCTTAGGTGTCAAGAAACATTCTTTTCCCATGGAAAAATACTGCAACCCATAATATCCTGCACTGCTGTGGGTTTTAGGAAGTCAGATGGATTTAAGCATCATTACTGAACTCGAATTAGCTCTGCAACACCAATTAACATGGCAGTCCATAGCCACATTATCTATGGAAGGAGCTAGCTTTCAGAAAGTCCCAAAGAACACATCTGCCTCTCAACTAGTCACTGCTAATGGTGATGTTTCCCAAGGTTATTTGGGGAGGGCAGCATTCTTCCCACTCCAGTGTATCCACACCACTCTGTGAACTTCGTTAGAAATCATCTTGGTGGTTCTGCAGCTCAGTAAGATCTTACCTAGGACTTAATTGTTGTATTATTATTTGTTTAATGTGTACAGCCTCAGCAGGTGTTCTGTCTGCTCTGTCAATGCTCAAGCTCTTCATGTTTGCTTCTGTGTGTTTGAAATTCAAAATAGGATCACAAATGCCATTCACTTTCTAAAAGTGTGGGGACATAGCTAAATATGGACGTGATACGTGCATATGTTATGTACAAAACACTGTAAAAAGTTAAATCTAGCACAGATAAAAATCACTGGGAACTTCAGTGTGAATTTTAACCCAGCAAACTCCTCAAAATTGGCTCCTTTTGAAAACCTTATAAAACAAATACTAGATGAAACAGAAGTTATTTTATAGAATTCATAGAACCTGCTTTACAAGTATAAAGAATGTGTACTATTATCTGCATATGTAAGTAATTACAATTCAAAGCATTAACATGAATAGTAAGAATAACGAGAACTTTAATGAGTCCCTGTGGAGCATAGGCTAAGCTAGTTTGTTTGGCTAAAATCTTTCATAAATATAACTGCAGTGGAATTGTGCACGTAAGAACAATAAAGCAGAGTAACTGCCTGAAAAAGAGATTCAAATAAAGGTGAACAAAGCAAAAAAGCATGAATAAATGTAAATCCAGTGCAGCAAATATGAATGAGAATTAAAGGCAACTGTACCAGCATGTAGTGAGGAAGGCAGCTAAACAAGCATTGCTGTTTCTCAGTCACTACCTTTATCTCCTGCCTCATGTCACAAAATCGAGACAAAAGCAATAAAAGTAACTTGGGAAAAAATAGCAGGTGCATACCACAGCATCGTACTGAAACAACAGCAGAGACAAACCACTTTCTCCAGATGACAACTGAATAGACAGTCAAAAGAAGTTTCTCTGCAGTCCACCTCTTCTGATGCTGTAAACGGACCTGAGCGGGCTTGTTAGACAAGCAGTTTGCATCAAAGCAAGCAGTCCTCCCTCAGAGGAGCATCTTTTAACAACCTCTTAAGTCTTTTAAGCGCCAATTTTCCAAATATGCTCCAAGGACACAAAAGAAGTCAGTCATTCCAATCCCTGCTTTAACTGAAGGATTTGATTAACCATCCAGAACGTATTACCTTGGGACACATGACAAGCTTACATCTCTCTAACGCCATTGCATGGATTTTCAAACTCTTTGTGAAACAGCTCCCAAAGGGCTGTATTACAGTACCCTTTTAAAGCACACAGAAGTGAGTGATTGTTCTCTGTAAAATGTTACTTTTTAATGTAAAACACAAGACCTTGAGTCATAATCAACTTGGACATGGGCAGAGTAGGGCAGGAAACTTGGAGAAGTTAGAGCTAAAGTCGTTCCAGCATAAGCCTTTCCTGCTTGCTTTCAGAGGCCTGAGAACACCCTCTGTTAATCAGGCTAGATCCACAGTTGCCTTTCATGGTACCCAGTTCTCGGCACTTCACAGTGTAGTACAACACGCAGCTTTTAACTGGGACTTAGACTTCCATAACGATGCTTGGAAAGATCTGATAACTAAAAAGTGGGTGTACGAAAAACCACAGTCTTGGCAGCAAAAATACAGACCAAACTGAGGGGTCACGTCTGCGTGGGAATCATGGTCTTGAGCCTGTTCCTGAAATTCAGTGTCTTCAACAGCCATTGCTCATAAAACAAAACCAGGAGACCAAGCAGTGGTTCTTCAGTTTTATCCAGAGGTTGAATGCCTGCAATGCTCTTTTGAGACACAGAAGAACTGTATCCAGATTTATTCTCCACTCGAGGCATTTTTTATTTTTTTTGTCTTATGATGACTGCTTTAATTTCTTTTTTAAAAACAGGGCTTTGAATAATAAATTAGCATTTATGTACATAACATTCAGTAGAGCATGGACAGAAAGGGAAAACAGCAGTAAAAATGTTATTTTTTTCTTGTTGCAAGTCAAAATATTAAAGTAATTTCAAGACGTAGTAAATGTATATATTTAGTCACAAAGCCACAGTAACAATGTCTGCATCCACAAAACCAAATCCAGTAATAATCATTTCAGTTATCTGTGTTGAATTGCATTGATACAACACTGCAAATCTTCTAAATGGAAATAACATGGTCAGATGCATCATATAAACAGGTTTTTTGCAATATTTACTTTTGTCAGCATCGGCTTGTCTTCTCATACTTGTAAATCGCAGCATGTTCCTGCAGTGTAAGAGCCTGAAGAATAATAAAACAAATGGCTTTCTGATTCAAGAGATTAGCCTGTAGCACACATAACCTTTATTCTAGCTATAATACAATTCACATCTGGTTAAACGAGATGTAATGTGCTGAGACCATCTGTCCATCATGCAGGCCTGATGCATTAAGTCTTTATTTTTCCTGTTCCTATATATTTGCTGAGCTCTAAGGTTCAAGAGTGAACGTGAATGCAGGTTTTCACAGACCTTTTCTTTTTTAGCTCCGAGGTCAAACCTACATAGAAAAAAAAAAAAATAGGAAAAAAAACCAAAATCCTCACCTTTTTCTAAAACAGTGAAGATTATTCTTCTTATGTATTCTATTAAACAGGGATAGTCAGTTTTTACCATAAGGTCATTTCTCAACACAGAGAAATTTTAGTGACTTGTCTCAGTCACACTGCTGACAACATAAAGTAACAGTAGCACTGGCAAGCTGACATTTGTTTTCACAGAAATAATTGTTTAAATGTGGCAGTAGTGAGTCTCTCTCAGTGGTAGAGAAAGACAAAAGCTGTTTTCTTAACAGTGCAGACTTGAACTATAGGCACAGTAAGGACATGTCAAGGTAACAGCCAACACAAAAATATGTATAAATACATGAGTTCTGTTTTATGTCCTAATTACTATATATGCTTATTTTCTGACCATAAACAAGCAAAACTTTGTTTAATTGACAAGAAGGAATTAATTTAGAAACATGAAAATACTTATTTCTCTGTGCATATTGATCAAATTCTTAGTCAATAACACATCACATGAACTGAGAGAAGAGATTCAGGAGAGTTTCAGTATTAGTAGAATAAATATTTTTAACCAGGAAAAATGCAAGCTAATCCATCTGTGAGAAAAATCACTGAAATACAGCAATCAAACATGAGAAAACATTCAGTGGAGTGATGTGGCCATGGGAGAACTGGGACAAAGCAAAGAAAGGAACAAAAGTGTTCAAATGCTGCAGGGGTCAGTTCTCCAGGGGCACACTTGCAGCACTCAACCAGTTTGCTCACAGATGTTAACCTGGAGATCTGAGCCATGAAATAAAACCTCAGAGGGAAGGCATCCTGTCTTCTTTTCTACACAACATAGGAGCCTGGGGCTGTGTGCCCTCCTGGCCTTTAGCTGTCTATAATGAACTTGTCTGCTGTCTTAATGCACAGCTCTCTGCTGGGGCATTGACTCAGGTGTATCCTGTCCCCCAGCAAACACCTTGTGGCTGGAGGCCTGCAGCTGATACAAGCCATCACGTCAGCAGAGTGACAGTCCAGTGGTGGAGAGAGGAGGAACTCATATGATGTTGCTCAACAACTTCTTTGCGTACAAGGTTTGCAGGGGTTCTGTTTGATTTGCTGTCCAAGCTGCTGATCAGCATTGCTGAGCACAACCACTCAGAAGGAGAAAAAGGAGGAAGCCATTCAGACCGAAAAGGCAATATGAGTATCACTCCTACATCTAATTCAGCCTGAGAAGACCTGAAGCTGTTGGCAGTGAATGCTTTCAATGCCCAACATCAAGTTGTGTAAATCTGGAACCTGAAAACCGGGCAAAGTATTTTAATCAAATAGGAAAGTAATTAATTTTTTGAATGGTTCAAGCAGATCTGATTTTTTAAAGTGATAAATTAATTTCAAAAGGAGTAAAATTTCATAGATCAAGCAATTAGGCATTTATTTTTAAACAAATTAACACTTTAACACATTATTATTGAAAGCATGTGTAGTGAAATATTTCACAAATCCCATCACATTCCTGAAAGCATTATGGCATTTCATAGAGAACAAAAACACTTTGGGGTTTGTTTTTTATCTCCCTAGTTATATGCTCTGTCTTTGCCTGAATCATTATTAAAAAGAAACTCACTGAGCTCCGAAGCTCAGCTGAAGGCAGCTTACTTGTTGTCCATTCACAGTACAGGATCTACAGCTGGAAACCCCAGCCCACATAGCACCTCATCCTGTCTTCACAGGGCACATGAACACATGCCAGCCAGAACATCTCACTGCTGAGGCCCAAGCACTGGGCTGCTGCTCAGGATAAAAATAACCACTTGTGGGCAAAACGAACCCCTAAAATGGGATAAAATCTGGCTAAATCCAGCTAGCTAGTCATCAGATCCCCCAAACCACTGAAATGATGAGGAAGCTTAACTAAAACACATTTACAGAAAGGCCTTTACTAGCCAAAAGAATTCACATGTCCCTGTTCATACTATCATTGGTGATCCTCCCCTTCCACTCCAAACTCAGACATGTGATCTTCTGTAACATGCGCAGTAGTACCCTGGTAAATCCTCTCAGTTCCCAGACATACCTTAATAAAGCTCCAGTTCTATGACATAATTGGGGGAGAATGAAAACAAGTTCATCTTGTGTTAGTATCTCAACAATACACAAACAGATTGGATTGCAAAAAAGAAATCCATACATGTTCTTTATTGTATATGTACCAGTGCTTTCTGCAGTGGCTTTACATCAGTGGGTCCTATGGCTACTCCACACTTTTGTCAGTAAAACCTTCACATTCAAACCGCAACTTACCGCATTTCTAGAACAATATACAGTGCATTCTATATCATAGCATGTGTGCATAGCTGAATGTAAATACATCATCAAGAACATTAGAGAAATATGCTTTCTAATAAGATATTTTTCTTAAAGCAATCTTCTTTCATGTTATTATCTTCTACAGGTGTACAGTAAGTTGTTTACTTTGTCATTTAAGAAATTGCTGCTTCAATATTTTGAAAAGCACTGCCAACACTAGAGGCTGAAGGGAATGATATTGATACCACACTCCAAAACCAGCAAAACTTGATTAATGGCCTCTGTTGCAATGAGGAGTCATGTTACAGTGCTATGGATTTACCTTCCTATGAATGTAAAGAAAGTGAGAATGAGAAGAGGACAAGAACGAGAGGAGGACAGCTGTGTGTTTAAAGGGCCAGACCAGGGACATTCAAAGAGTGTATTAATTGCAAAAATGAAAATTTGTGGATTTTTGTTGCTTTTATCTAGTCCTGAAACTGAAGAAATGAGACATAAACTTAATAGTCAACAAAACCCTATGGCAACATGATATTGAATCTTAAATTAGCATGCAATAAATGAGGTATTTATTGTGGCATTCAGTATCAAATATATTTCCATTTTTTGTAAAACATCACATGCATTTTTGCAGACAAAGATAAAAACATGACAAGAAAATTTCATTTCTCTCCGTTTTAGAATAAGGAGTTATAAAATGTTGATTAGGTGCTCTGAGAAATGGGAAGTATTTTTTACATTTTGGATATATTGAAGTAATTCAGGTGACATAAGTTAGATGTCTTCACTCCTAACTATATTTCTCTCTTGAATGTTAGAAGCATCCAATAAAAAACAAATGTTAATTCTAGAATCCTCACGGAAGAAAGCAATTTTTATATTTTTTTAAAACGAGGCATCCATGATGACTGAGGAAAACAGCATACCTGTAATTACGGATATGTGCTTTAAGAGACACATCCATTCCTTAACATTGAACTCAGCAACCATTTTAAAAGGCCACCTTTGCTCTTACCTAGGCTTACTGTGTCTTTTCTGTTTTCTCTATCATCTTTCTCAATGACAGTGTTAGATCAGCAGGATTTCATAGCTAGCGTTTCAGGAGCAATGAATAATAAAATCACCTGCCTCTCCACTTCTTTGAAAGGCAGAATGTCTCATCCCACACCTCCCTGTCACTTGTGTCCTTACTGAGGAGGCACATGGAACAAAACAGTTCCCACCATTTCAGTCTCTCAAGTGGACAAACACCCACTGAATAGTGCAATAGAAGAACTTGTGCCTCGTGAGCTTCAGCTCAAGGCAGTCCCCCTGATTGAATGTAATATTTTAAAAGTACACAGTGGTAATAAAATTCAGGGCTTATAGTAGTATTAGCTATGGGGCTAATCAGCCATGGTATTTACAAGAAATATTACATAGGTGCAATTTGTATTCATAAAGTGGTCAGGACTGTGCCCAGTTTGGACCACCAACATACTTAAAAGAAAGGCAACAAAAAGACTACAAAGTTTTTTAACAGAACTAAAAAAAAAAAAAAAAAGCTTAAAGGAATGTGTTATTTGGACAAAGAGAAAGCACATGGAAAGCACTTGAGAGAGAAATGGGACATAGCAGTCTTCCAGCATCTAAAGATCACCATAAAGGTGACAGTGATAAATATCCACCATGTCCACTTGCAATAGAACTAGAAGAATTCCATTTATCTTGCAGTAAAGAAGATTTAGCTTGGCTACCAAGAGAATCTTTCTTCCCATAAGGCCACTGAATCACTGAAATAAGGCATGGAGAAAGCCATGGAATCTGTTTCACAGGTGTAGATGAAAAACATAGATGAATTTCCATCAGAAGAACAAGAATGATTAAGATCTACACATGTATATTCAAATATAGTTCTTATTTTTATAAAATCTCGTGTGTCAAGAATCAATACCTGTATAAATTCTAACACCTAATGAGCACACATATTGACTAAACCAGCACAACAACTTAAATACATAGTAGTCAAATACACCCACTTGCATGGCTTGAGCTAGAACCCTTATATTAACACATGCAGTCATTCCCCCATTTCACATAGCTTACTTTTGTATCTTCATTAAAAACTAAGTTCTTCCCCCTTTGACGACCTTTGTGTTAACTCCAGTTCTTACCCATATCCATATTTAGGTCCCTAATTAATGGCCTTTTTTTTTATTATTCTCAGTGTTACATAACTCTGCCCTCCCTGCCCCCATTTACACATCTCTTAAAAAATCTGTGCAGTCTCCACAACTTCCAGAATTCTACTAGCAGAAAACACTATATGACAATAGAGGTCTACCAGCTTGCAAGGGAAAACAGAAAGAAAGAAAGAAAGCAGGTTGTCACACAAGGGAAAATGGGAAAGCAATTTCAGAGGATCAACAATTAAAAAAAAAAAAAAAAGAAAGAGGGGCAGTGAGTGAAGAGTGAAGACAGAATAATTCTAAGGCCTCTCAATTCTAAATGCAATTCCTACTGTATGCCTATTCTTTCTAGAAAACATACACAAAGTTATGGCCATCCTATTGGTATTGTATCTAATGAAATTTTGCCAATATGATTTACAAATCTCAGCATAATCCCAGCTATTGTATGCTTTTTTATTACACAGGTGTGTTCCCTAGACACACCATCAAGAAGGTGCCAAATACCTCACAGTATGAAAAGTGACTCATTCCAAAAACTTGAGATTTAAGTATAAGGCAAGAGACAACAACTGCCCATAATAAATGGGCAAGGCAACAGACAGCGTAACAGTGGGCGACGTGAGACAGGCGAAGTCACTCTTTGCACTTTGCTACCTGTTTCGTTTGGGGAACTAGGGAGGGCCAGAGAATTTTTAGCAGTAAGCTTGCTAAAAATGTCATTTGCAGTTCTTACAACAAACTAAAAGGTGAGATCAGGTTGCTAGATATGAGACCACTACACTTGTGCCCATGCATTTTTATATACATCTTTAAAACACCTATTTTTCAGAGTCAAAAGGGAAAATTACTTCAATATTTCCTGCTCAGTGAGTATGTGCATATGAAGATCTCATGCATGTATTTGGACTTCTTTCTTCCATTTACACAATTCTTTATCTCCTACACCAATCTAAATTAGAAGGATTAAGGAAAGTTTGCAGTTCAGGAGCACAAATGTGTTCCTTTAAACCTCATCACAAAAAGGGCAAAGACTCATGTTGCTAATGTGAAACAGGAGGACAGTTTTCTAAATTTTATTTTCAAAATCAGAGGAAAAGAACAGTATACAGCCATTTACTACAGGTTTTCAAGGATGTAACTGCATATGAAATGCTAGCCTCTGAGACACTGTACTGCCTAGAAACAAGACACAAGGGACCAGCTACTCGCAGAGCACCTGGAGGAACAATGCAGCTGGACCTCTTCCACACACACAGAACAGGGGCCTCTTCCCAACACAGAAACTCCCAGGTTTTTCTGAACTTATAATTGTATAATTATAAACTCAACATGCTGTGCTACACATAGCTGAATCTGAGACATTTGGGGACACAGAGGTACTTAACAAGCAAGCTACAGAGAGCCATTTTCATAACTCTCCATGCATGTATGCTCATATGTGAGACTTTCATTGATCAAATAGAAGCTGCCTGCTGTGGATTTCAAAAGTAAACAAAAACTTTAATGCCCTCACTAACTGAACCTATACCAAAGCAGACAGCACACTTCCATCTCCAGTGAGCTCCTACTTAACTTTTAAGGTGGAGAGCAAAATTTTACCAATAACACATGACTTGGTTTATCAGATTAACTCCAACCAAAGACTGTTTTCTGACAACATTCACTAGACCTTTTAAATTGAGCTAATATTGCCATTGTGTTAATATGATTTTGGGCATGTGTAGACAACTTCTTTTAAAAAAAAATGAAACAAGGTACAGGGTAGAAATGAAAATACAACGAATGTAGGAACACAGGTCTGCTATGAGAAACATGGTAGAAAACATGCATCTGGCATTTATCAACCAGATTATAGCCTAAGACTGTAAAACAGGCTATGACAGTCATTCTTGTAGTCAAATTTCCAGTAAGGAAAAAAATAAAGGAGACTTTTATCTGCTTTCTCCCCCTTACTTTTATTAAAACACAACTAACCAACCCACCCAAAAAAACTTCCCACAGAAACTGTTGTGGTTTTGGCCAACTACGTATATTCCTGAGAACTTTTACAGGGTGGAAAACTCCCTTATCCTACATGAAACCAGGAAACACTTGTTCTAAGGCTCTTGGTTCTTATATTGAAAGGAAAAAGGCTGATGCAAACTGTCTTCAGCACCTCCTCAGCAAGCATACAGCCAGATGTTTGTTAAGAGCATGGCAGCCCTGAGAATGGAATGTGTTCTGAACATGTCCTCATATGATAAAAACGCAGACAGAAGCCACTGAAAACAGTAGAAGGGACAAAATACCCACCATAAATATTTCCTTTGTTTCAGTTTAAAACTTCGCAGCTTTTAAAATTCCTGCTCTTTCTTGGCTTCTTCCTGATGAGCTAAACTAGTTGCACATCTTATTTGCTCATATTTAGCATGCTTTTTAATAGTCCTTCACTACAGCTGTACATGCAACATAAAAGCAAAAAAAATTACTGTCTTGCAGTTATGACAACTCTGAAAATAGAGACATTTATCATCTAGATGAGTTCAGAACATACATTTTACTACTGTTTCATGCAAGAATAGCTGTAGGCTTCCTTAACTAATACATCAGAAGAAAGGAGGCTCAGGAGTTTTAAGCTATTCTTTTCTTTACATTTCTGAAGAAATTTTGACATCATGGGGCTCTGGGCACCTGTCCCATAAATTAATGCACAAAGATAAATAACTGCCTGTAGACATTCATTTCAGCCCACTCATCCTCACTAACTTTAGAGAGGGAAAAAAATAGGTTATGCAGCAAGCCCAGAAGTTAACAAACATAAATTCTTATAGCGCAAAGCAAGATGAGATCTAAAGCAAAGAACTCTCAAATGAGAGCACCCTGCAGTAGAATTCCTTCTTCATACTGACAACTCTAGCTGAGCAGCTCTGCTGTTTCCAGAGGGGGCAAAGAAAGATGGAGAAAATAAAGAACTTGGGCAGGGGGAACACACAAAGACAGATAATCTGCAGAATCTTTCAGGGTGTTTGGTGTCAAATTGTTTGCTCACTTCCGCATGAACTCACAGGTCAGCTTTGACAAGCACATTACAGGCACACTAGTTTATCCCCTTACTGAAGAACAGAACACAAACAAAACTAAAAAAAAAAAGTATTACATTTCCTTTAAAGAAGAACTATAGCCACGACTGAGAGAATTTGTGCCACAGCATTCCAAATTATTCCATCAGAATTCATATCTTCATACACTACTTCAATGCCTTCACTGAATGAGCTGGGCATTCTACCTCATGGTGTCACTATCATGCTACACAAACACATCTCTGAGGTAACAGTTCAAAAAACTTTTTTTTTTTTTTTAGAAACAACATTCTTTGAAAAGAAGAGAGAAAACAAAATAACACTTAATAGCACCATGTACAAAAGGAAAATAGATTGATTTCTACTTCCTCAGAAGTATTTCAGGTCAGAGAAGCTTTGTATCCTGGTGAATAAATCTGGACAGTCTTGAGGACACGTAAAAATTACTTAGAACTGCAGATCATGGTGGTAACACCTACAACCATTAAAAAATAAAAACCAACAAAACTATCAGGGCAGCATGTGTCAGAACAGGGATACTGAGGAACAACTTAAGGCTCGTACATATGTTCCCACCATTTAGGTGTACCAGATGTGGTTGAAGGCCACATGCTAACATATGACCCCTTCTGTGGGGCCAAAACTCCACATTGGACAGAGGACTTTGTGCCCCAAACTTTACAAGGACAACACCGGACCTTGAGGTTAGAGACGAATGTATAGGGAAGAGCTTTCCCATTTCCTACTCCTATTTATGTTATCAGTGGAAAGCTTAAAATTATCCTTCACACAAACTTCTAGCACAGAAATGAAGGCCAGCTGAGGTGAGCATTTCAGCCTATTGATGTACCTAAGAGCTAATATTTATTCTTCACCATTCTTAAATGGTCTCCTAGTTGCTCTTTCCAGCACTCCTTCATAAAAAGAAGGTCAGGATATGGAATGGGATCACACCAATATCTACCTGCTAGCAATGACAAAACTCCAGACATGGACAAGTGCAACTCCAAAACAGCAAACAAGTGAGCACAGGCAAGTGCAGGTGAAAGCGGGCAAAAAAGTATTATCAGATTTTTATAAATTTTATGTTTTGACTTTAAGGCAAAAAGAAGTATTGAAAAGAGTGAAGAAAGCGGTCATTTGTGAAAAGAAACTTTCCAACTCTAACATAATTACATCAAGGACATAAAATTAGGCTTATTTGTGTCACTACACAGAATAATAGGGTAACAAAATTAAACTGTTAGAGCTAAGCAACTCACCGACAGGATATCAAGATTAGATGCAACTGTTTACATTACTTTTTCAAAACTTAACAACTGAATTGTCAGCAGTGTTTACCTGTAGCAAGCTGACTCCCTTTACTACGTTAAAATCCCCATACCAACATATCCACTTCTTTACTAGGTTATAAAAGCATGTGTATATACATCCATACTTCAATTATGAACCACGAACATTTCATTTTCCGTATTTATTTACTATATTCTATGTTTAATAATTTCATCCAAGTGTTTTAAGACAGCTGAAGAAACCTGCCTCAAAAAAAAACCCAAAAAAACCCAAACAAAACAAACAAAAAAAAAAAAAAAAACCACACACACAAAAAAAACCCACAAACTTTGAGTCTTCTTCATTCCCAACCTGTATGAGATCGGTATGACCAAATAAGGGACAGGTCACACTGCCAAGCACTGAGGGAGGAGCCTTAAAGGGGAGACTAAACCACCTGCCATTTAATAGTGCAACTTAGGGATTTTTTCTATATGCTTCCCAATGGATGGCACTCAGTGTCAGTTAACTGATAACTTCACACTCTGCACATTTTCTACCTCTACTTCAGTAAAATGCTGCAAAAGCAATTTAGGACCCCCTGACAATTCTCACCAGTGACAAAGATGAGAACTGCAGGAATTGATGATACCAGCCACTTTGCCCTCCCTTCACTTCTTGAGTTGCAAAGCAGAAAAATCTGCAAGATACCATATATCTGGAGAAAATACAAGCTACAGCTACACTACAGAAATCAGTCAGACACATAAACAGCCACAGGTATTTTGCAAGTCAGTGCATCTAACCCTGAAGCATTGACATGCAGTTATAGCTAGAATCACCACAAGATTTCATCCCCATCCTTTCTTAACTCTAAAGATTCTAAGCAGAAGCTTTTGTTATTATCACACTGTAAGACTAAAAAAAACATAGTTACTGCACTGTAGGCAGTGAAATTTTCTGTATTTTCTAAATCACACCAAATAAAAAACAGTCATGGACAAATCATTATTAATCAAATACATTAAACACTATTCTGTAATATAAAAGCACTAGAATGTTGGCTGTGCATCAGTGACACTCAATTCAGCAACACAAATACCAGGTCTAAACACACGTGCATCGTATTCTATAAGGAAGATGAGAAACACATGGACAACAGCTGTAAGATGCACCACTTGGGAAAGAAATTGTCAGCAAGGAAAGGAAGTGTTCGGTTTCACTAGCTACTATGACAGATTATCTTCATCCCTTCAGATTGCATAGGAACTATGAATTAGCTGAAGGACTGAATTTGACACAAGTGAACACTGATGCTACACTTTGGTTCTCTGGGACAGCTACTCATCAGAAACTTGAGCCTCAACACAGCATTATTACTTCAGCCAGATTCAGTAGAACTGGTTTTTGGTACAGAAAACTAAACAACTGAGATTTTTCCACTAAGTTAAATATAAGATGCATTATATTTGAGATTAAAGTGCTCCAGTATCTGAATGTGTTACGATACATAACAAAATCTAAACAGTGTTCAGATTTGAAGGCTGTCGGGAAGTTTTTGCAATTATTTCTGCATCAGCCCTACAACTCAAGATGCTCTGAAAAAAAAAAACAACAAACTAAGCACAGATGTTGCAAGTGCGAAAACTAAAATACTATTATCAAAGCTGGATTTATCCCATACATTTAGCAGAATTATGACCAATAATGTACAACTCTAAAAATTTAAAGCTGACCTTAAAGCCCACAGTTTTTACTTCAGGTTTAAAAATTCCGTAGGTAAAAATAATTTTAGGAGACCCATGAGAGACACCCCCCCAACCAAGAAAGCCTTAAACACACAGCACTTCGTTTAGCAAGATTTACTGCTAAATTTCATTTCTGTGTCTGTGAAAAATAAGTTACTTTGCCTTTAAAAATTTAGTAGGCAACTAAACTGAACATTATACACAGTAAGTATCTTAGTATTTTATTCGTTGCATCTTTTGTACAGAATAAGCTTCACTTATATTTAATTCACTGCAGTATTCTGTTGATGTAGCAATAAAAGATTACATTATAAACAAAGAACAAAACTTTGACTTGAAAATTTTTTTCAATGTGTGTAATTTTTGCAGTTGACAAAGAGCATCACAATTACTGAAAAAAACTGAAAGAAGCACATAAGCTATGGCCCATTTTTTCAATCTCTGATTGATAGTTTTTTCTATATTTATCATAAATATTGGAAGCTAAGCTCCAGCAACTAAAAATACACATACCTATAAATTCCTAGCGACCAGGATTCAAATGAATGAGAAAACATACAAGAACAAAGTTTCTTTTCACTTAAGTTGACATCTGCGACCTATTTATACCATATAAGTTAAAATTCCACGTGATCATGAAGGGTAAAGAATTTTGAAATAACCTGTTCAGCACTACTTAAAATGACATTGATGTAATTCATGTTTGGGTTTTAAAAATTGCTAAAACAGTGAAAGACAATACACTGCAGTATATCTATACTATTGTAACATGAAAAAGAAACTACTCCATAAAGTGTCACTGAGATGGCTGGCTCAATCAAAATAATATACATTTGTATCTTTATCAAGATAGATATTACTGTAAAAATGCTCACATTAAAAAATATAGTTATTATTGTTTGGATTTTCATTAAAACTAGAAGGGACTACATGAGCCAAAGTATGAGGAATCTGTATATAATGACATGCTTCCTCATTTTATAGCACTAATAAAAATAATAACAGAGAAAGCTCTATTATAAATCTTTAATAACCACAGTATAATTTCCTATTATCTTTTAAAAACTTTACTATGTGGGTGTATGTGCATGTATGTCTGCATAAACATACAAACACACACACACACAAAATCAAAGTGTATATATTACAAAAACACACATATCCACGTTCCTGCATACAACACTTCCACAATGCAAACAATATGCAAAGACTTTTCCATGTGACAATCACATGCCACATGCCATGTCTTCTTATTTCTCTTTTTATGTTTATCCAGTAAATGTAATAACACTTTCATATTTGGCCGAATGAAATGAGTTAGCAATAACATCATACACAAGAAATGATACTGCAAATACTCCTGATCAAAAGTTCAACATGAAAGCTCATCATGAAATGGAATGTAAATTATTCTAAAAATTAGTATTCAAATATTAGTTAGATATTATGGCAAACAACTTGGAATTTATAGAAAGTTTGGATTGGAGATACTTTATAGATAGAACTTTTAAGTATGGATATGACTGGCATTTACTTTTGATCTTACTTCTATTAGAAATAGACTTGTTTCCTGTACAGGTGATGCTTTGTCTATGTCATATACAGTAGAAAAATAAATTCTTTAGCAACCTAGAAATAGTTTATAAAACTCTTGAAGTTTCATTTTCTTCGCTAAACATGCCAAGAGTAGACTGAAAACTATAAATAAAAGCTATATAGACAACAGGTAAAGTAGAACAAGTTAAGAATACTACAATTTACAGGACAGACTTTATTGTACTATTAATTCCTGTGTGCTTTGTAATAGGAATAGGCTTGACTTTTCTTTTTTGTTTATGTTTTCTTAAAAAAGATAATTACTTGCAAGAATATAACACAATATCAAGATAATTTATAATATACATGTACTTCAAACAGCAGCTGAGTTTATGGTATCACAGAAACCTAGAATGATAATCCAAGTCATAATTAGAAGTACAATACCTAGGACATAAGTGGGAAAGGCAATTTTTATTTTTGGAAAATGGAGCAAATCAAACTCTTAAAAGCCTTAGTTCTCAAAATCATCTATTTACTATAATACATACAAGAAGATCTTAAATCTTGTTATAAGTGAAGATTACAACAGTGACCATCATAAAGCTTTTTTTTTTTAAAACTACACAAAACATTCTAGCAGCTGAATGAGCCAAAACCTTCTTCTTTGCAGACCTAAAAAGGTACATTTTGAGCACGAAAGAAAAAAAGCTGCTATGAAAAGTCTCACAGGTAGTGTTTATCTATGGTCTCCCCTTTGCTACAATTTGTAACCTTCTAAATTTTTTATCACTATCAAAATATTTAACCAAAAGATTTGTTTAAATTAAGCAGCATTCTTTTACAGCAAAATTGGTACCAATATAAAAGTAAAATAAATGAAAAAAAAAAGATAATTTAAAAATACAGAGAAAAAAAATCAGTCATTTGAAATTTTAGTACAACATACCACAGGAAAAAATATGAATACAAGTTTATGTGATCTTATATATACACACTCCAAAGAGGTTAATTGTCAGTACCCAAAGTATTTATTGCTATGTATTAGCAATGCATTTTTGTATATCTTTAGAGGGTCACATAAAAATAGATTTAAAGAATAGATTAATTGAAGTCCTAGATTAAAACATCGTTTGGTTTAGAGAATTTTACTACAACAAAAGTCATGTTTATGTATGAAAAGTTATATAACCTTATATGAAAATGTCATGAACTATTTTCTAAACACTACATGTATTCCCAAGTGGGAAAAATTAAAATATCTAAAATATATTAGATTAAGTTTACAAGACCATCAATGATCTTTTAAACATGCAGCTGTTTACAGAATTAACAGTTTTACAAAATGTTTAGTTCAGTAATGGAACATAAAGAAATAAGTAGGCAACATCAAAATTTTTGTACATTTGAAACTCACTTTTACAACAAGCATGTCCTTGGTATTGTGCTGTAAGAAATAATAAGCAAGTTCACCCACCCTTAAACTGTCCACAGGTTTACTTATAAGTAAAGATGAATGGTGAAGGATTGTAAAATTCTCAACAGTGCATTTTGCATTCTTCCATAAACCACCCTAAGCATACCATCACGTAAGTAGCCAGGAGATTACAAAATAAACTATAGCTGGGCTTTAGTTGTTTACACAGAATGCCTGAATGTGAAGAAAATTGCCAAAAATAGCACGTTAAATAACAAAAAACAGCCATAAAGCAGGCTGTAAGCATTGAATGTTTCATAAATGTAATTTTTTTAAATCATTAAATTTCTATAGAAAAATTTTATTCACAATATATTGTGACAAACTGTCACAGGAATGATATAGTGATTGCGATAAGGTATCATGCAGCAGCAGCTTTGTACTTTATAGCTATTTTTGCTTTTAAAAATTAAACCTCTCCAGTCATGCTTATCACATAGTTTTTATCTGCAGTGTGTACAAATGAGGAGCACAGTACGGGATGTAACAAAAAGATGTCCAATCAGCTGGATGGGAATTATTTTCCATAAATATGAAGTACATTACTGTATCCTGAAACATGCATGTCTATAGCTTGTCCTTACTGTCCAGCGCCAGGCTGCCTGCAATCATCTTCTGTCTATATGATACCCAGAGGGTCTGCTGGTAACTGCGACTGTATCAGCTGCGGCTGCAGTGGCGGCGGTAACTGCAGGGGCACCATGGGCTCCACCATCTGCACTGGGTTGGAAGGCGGCGGCTGACACGGCACTGGGTTTGGTGCTTCTACAATCTCCCCGTTGTAAAAGAAAAACTGACATTGTTGAATGAAGGTCTCTATAACTGATTGGTGGATTTTGGTGGTAGAAAGAAACTCTCTGTTTTCAAAATCAGGTCTCATTAAAGTAGGCCAGAAACAAATCGATAAGTTATCAGCAGTCATAAAGTTGGTCTTATATTGCTGACTAACCCTGAAATAAGAATGACATGCACAGTGAGTTAACACCAGTACGCAATCAACTAGAAATATTTTCATAGCTCTCTTAAATGTAGACATTATTACTAAACAATCTCAAGATTTTTGTTTCTTTCCTTCAGCAATCCATTAAAAACAATGGTCCTTGAATTTTTTAAGCAATTATGTAGAAGAAAATTTAGAAACCATGACATTTCCAAATTTGGATAGTTAACTAATATAAATCTGATTAAGCTTTTCATCGAGAAACAAACTCAACATTCCACCAGCATTTTGAAGTGACAATAACAAAAAAACTGAAATAAGTTCTTCTTCACTTATGATATAAATTCATTACTGCAATAGTATTACCAAAAAAAAATCCAAAACAACAACAAATTCCATAAAGAACAACAAACCATCCTGTTAACAAATTAATCATCTACAAGTAAATGCCTCCTCAGAAAAAAACAAAATCCTTTTCACAGTAATAGGCTAGAGAGAGCCAGGATATTTTGTTTTCTAAAAATACTCTGCATTCTAAACTGACATCACGATTTTATCTAGAAGTAATTACTGAGAGCTACATGAAAAATCATGTCCTAATAGATCTGACAAACACCTAAGATATGCACTCAGCTGGGAACGTGCAATTCATATATTACAGTACACATCACAAAGGTAACCAAGCTACAGTTGTCCTGTAGAAACATAGGGAAAATAAAAACTTCAGAAATTTGTCACTAACAATTTTGAGGATTAACAAGAGCAGCCCACAAGAATTTTTGACAGCTGGCTGTATCCATAGATTCAAAAGCTGTGAAAACCATAGTAAACACTAGAAGTAATGCTCTATGAAACTTTACATGCATTTACAATGCATTTATAATGGTAGCTACAAAGACAGAGTTCCATTTTAGCATGTGCATTACTTATTCCAAATAGTGTGAAGCTACACAAATATTGCCTCTCAATCTGTTTTGAGTAAGTTTGGTCCAAAGGATATTTGGATACTATTTCTCAGTAACAGTAATGTTCATAATCTCTTTCCTAAAAAAATACATTTTAACTTCATTTACAGATTAAAGAATAAATGTAAGCTTACATTTTGCTTAATAGTATGCTGCAGTATGCTGCATCTGCATAATCATTAGAATCAATAAATGAAGCAATGGCTGGAGGTGAGAAAAAAAGAAAGGCATTGCACCTCCTCCCCAATAACAGCTCACAACTAGATTAAATAAAAGAACAATCAACTCCATTCTCTCTCTGGTGCTTCACTTTTACCTTTGTACTTTCTAAGAGTAAAGAAAAACTTACAAACGTGTATGCTGTCTCCTACCAAACTTTAACTACTTTAGAATCTTAGTGCATTTACCTTCTTCTATGTTCACTCAAAATGAAAAATGAAGAGTCTGTTTCTCTTGATCCTGCCCACTTCCTCCACTTTAAAGTCTCAGAAACTTCAGGCTGTAAACCTGCCCTATGATCAGATTTTAAAAACTGTGCACTTACGTTTTTCCAGACTTCAGAGGCATATTATGCCATGTTAGCCCGTATGTATAAAGGGCTAATTATCAAAGAATGAGTATAAAACACAACCAATATCAAAACAGCCAGTGTCAATCCAACACTATCCTGTTTCAATTCCATTTTAAAAACTCAGTTCTGCTTACAATTAATCAACCACAATTAGAGCTGGAATGCTCTGAAAGGTGTATATAACACTAATGAAAAATCCATCTCACTGTTGCCATTTATTAAATTCTCATGGTTGCTGGTCTCGTGTTTATACAATGTGAATAACACTAGTATGTTTTGTTTCAATAACCAGGTCCTATGCTTCTGGATACACCAAAATATCAATCACCAGTCACTATTAATGATAGAAGAGTAGCACACTTTTACTCTAATGACATAGACCAAAAAACAAAGCATCTAAAACATTAGCTTGTGATGAGAACTCTTCTATCGTGTAGAAGACTGCTTTACCTCATTTAATGAACAATTCATTTGACAAACAACATTTCCATTTTAATTATATACCAGCAGTAATTTAGCACAATTAAAAATAAATCTAGACTGTCAAGAATTGAGCTACAAGTTCTCTCTAAGATCCTGCACCCAGCTGTATCTACCTTTCTATATATGCAATTGCTTACAAGCAAGCAGTTTTCTTGTTGAACGGAATACAACTACCTGACATTGCAAATGAGACAAGGAATGACAGCCATTCTCAAGAAAAGATTATTTTGTTACTAGCAACCTGCTAAGTAAATCAGTCATCATTAATAGAGAGTGGATGACACTTGAAAGCAAAGGCCAGTGTACATCATTTATGTCCTCCAGTAAGTTCCATGATGAATATGTTTGTTTGTATATATGCATGCATTAGAACTACTCCAGAATTTTTCAAATTATGTTTAGCTCTTTTACTTGCAGCAATCCATGTATTGACACTGTACATTCCCCTGTGCTATGCAAATAGGTGACCATATGAAGACTTTTGACAATTCAGAGACTACCATTCTTCCATAAAAATTTCCATCAAGTCGATTAAGAATTAACAAAACATTTCTAATACCTGTGTCAAGTCTGAGACACTTAGTTTTACTTCAGATACATGCAAGCACATCTTACAATTCTGTGCTTTGGATATTTAGATATTAAGAGATCAAGGATCTCTCAAACAAGGAAAAGCTGAGGACATGAAGATTCCTTAGCCTGCAAAAGCTCAGGGCAAGTCTTATCATTGGTTTTAAATATCAGATAGCAAGGTCTAAAGAAGATGGTTTGAGACTCTCCTGTATGGTGTCTGAAAGCCCAATTGGACGCCACCCTGGACAATCTGTTCTAGTTGACTCTGTCAAAAAAATAGCATTGAACTAATCAATCTCCAAAGATTCCTTATAACCTCAACACCTGTGAGTCCTTCTAAAAATGCATAAAAAATTATTACAAGCTGATCTTTAGTGACAGATTACTGGATAACAAAGTCTTTTTTTATTTAAAAAAAAGTTACTTTAGCTTTTGCCTTTTCTTTTTAATACAGTTAACAATCTCAGTGGATTTCAGAGACTAATGCTGTTTTAGCTGATAAAGAACAAGAAAGCTGGTGTTTTTCCCTGGTTTTTATGACTGAATATTGTACACTTAAAGGGTTGGATTATGAGTTAATACACATCTGTTAATATTACTTTAGTAAATATGCAAATAATTTTTAAGATAAGAACAGTAAATTTCTATGCAAGAAGCACAATTTAAGAAGCAAGTGAAACCAATACTGCTCTTTGTATCTTTGTTCTACATTTTACTTACTCGGCACAGGTTTTGCGCGCTACATTTTAGATTTTGACTGAAGCTAGCTCTGTTTTGGGGGCAGGGAAAAGGGTGTTTAGGCCAAATGACTCAAATTCCTTAAAATCTAGATGAGTCTATTATTTGCATAGCTATTACTTCCTGGAGAGAAGGGTTTGTAATAGTTATAATTGGGTGCATAATTATTTTTAGATGCAGATATTCTTTCAAGTTTTTTTGTTATGTACACCAATCATTCTTATAATTTTAGAGTAGCAATGATGCTGGATACATATAAACCCATAACATGTGAGAAACAAATATACACAGCTTTACTAATCAAGCTCTAATTCCTAGCTTCTTTTTCCACATTTATACAAACCAATGAACCTCGCAGCATGAAATTTTCAATTCTAGGAGTCAATTCATTGTTACAAAACCAAGCTTTGTTGCAATGGATACAACTTAAACAAAACAGAAAAATACTAAACCTGTTTAGATGCGTTATTATGTATCTGAAGACATCATAGTTCACTGGGTGGAATTTCTTCACAATTTCTTTTAACTCATGTAGCCGTTCAGTCTTATCCATGATTTCTACAGAAACAAGTGACATTTTCTGACATATCGAGAAAGACATACTGAATAAAGTGTTGCTAAGTCTGTTTCCTAGTATAATAGTATAGGTAAGATACCCACAGAGAAATATCAAGTGAGAAAATATTTGATAAAACACTTATTTGCATAGAGTAACTTTTTTATTACAGATGTTAACTACCTAAGTGCAAAATTATTTTTCTCAATTTAAGCAGAATTATTTACCTGTGTTCAACAACAAAAAAAATCACTTGATTAGTTTACTGTTGGCTTGTGGAATAACAATGCGACAGGGTCATTTCTTGTTAGTTTCCTCTGCTTGCAAAATGCTATGACAGAAAGACATTCACACTAACTTAAGCTTCTCAGTTATTCAAATAACAAAAAAATTACAAATAGGGCTGATGCAGGTATTTTGTATATACTGTTGAAAGATGAACAGGGATTTTTCACAGGACTAAGGGGCATTATCCATGCTTCAATGAGGAAATAAGCAACATATAAGAGGAATATGGAATAAATAACATTTTTATTTCATAAAACTCCGCAACTAAAGCTGCTGATAAAACACTTGTGAAAAGTACCCTAAAGGATTGTGGAACCATACATTGCAGAATATACTTCTAATGGATGATGACTCGTATCACAAAAAGGAATATAAGTTCACCTCTATTACGTGACTGCATTGCTAAAAAGAACTTTGAACTACTCTAATACTATAGAAAAAAATGCTAACTACAGTCTAGTATACAGTCCAAATAAAAATTTCTAGCAGTATTAATGGCATTTTAAAACACTAAGTCCATCTAAATTCTAAGCTATTTTATGTTTTGACTGGAATTTAGCTTTTATACTTTTAAGAAAAAATAAAGCCAAACTAATTATATTAAACAAGCAATATGACTGAAAAGTACAGCAGAAATACCAGAAACAGGTATCTACAGATACCATCAGAAAACACAATATCTCTAATGGGTTATATATCAAACAAGTCCAGGTCTAAGCCTTAGGCTTACATAAGTGTTTTTCTGTTTTGAACAAAAAGTACCTAGGAATACTGCATGTCAGAGTTGTACCCTGCAAAAAGTGCAGTGGTCTTTTTCTGAAACAACTTGCTGCCAATATAAGAGACACTCCTAGTTTAAAAGAAGTGAACAATTTAGTCATTCACCATGAAACGTCTGAAAAATATAAGGCAAACAAAACATCTTAGAAGAGTTCAAAAAGAAAAATCTATGAGAAATAGAGAATTATCAAAATATCCCAGAGATGTGTTTGATTTCTAAAGCCTACTCTGAAGGTAAGACTTGATGAATTCAAGTTTTTTTTCCCCTGTTAACAACTGCAAATCCACTCCAAGAGATTTCATAATTTTCATTAATAACAAAAAATGGAAAAAAGTAGATTTATCCCAACTAAATCTTCTAGAAGAAGAAGAAATAATAAGACACAAATAATTTTGAAAAAGTAAGGTATTACATTAAAAAGTGTACAAGTCTAAGCAATTTAAAAAATATTCAGTGCACATAGTCCTTTCAACTTACAATGAAGTAAAAATAGCAATAAGGGCAATGAAAATAACACTTAAATTAAGAAAAGATTTTTTATTACTTACTTGATGTTTCTAACAATTCTTGATGCAAAGAGTAAGGAACTAATGGATCTGGCAGATCTGCAAAAAAAGCTTTAAGAGCCCCAGCCACTGCATTCACTGTTACTCCCATTGACTCTAGACTGATACTATGATCTGCAAAACAAAATTGAACCGCAGTGTCAGTAAAACGTACCACTATCATTCCCTACAGTATTTTATGAAAACAAGAATTTATTCAAAACACTGAGAACTAGAATACTGCCAAAAGATTGTTTAAAAAAATGCACAAAAACATGAACCTATCACACTGACCCAAATGAAATCAAATGTAAGAAGATCTGACAGTATAACAAAACAGCAGAAGATCAGAAAAATGCAGTTGTCTGTTTCCCATGAAGACTTAAACATTTGTCTTTGTCATTGACTGGTTTCTGATTAATCAATGAATTTTAAATTCTATTTCACAAAATGCCATTAAACAGCAAAGTGAGGCATAAAAAAATAGTACTTTTATTTTCCGTAATATCTACAATGAATTTTACTATTTTTCACAGGCTCAACTTCATGATTACTATCCAAGAACTTTTAAGAAGTGTTTTCATTTTGAAACGTAAAACACATCAAAATGAATAGCCTAACCTACCAATCACACTTCATTATATTCTATAATGACAAAAGCCATGTTTAAAATTATCAAGACTTAATTGTTAATCCATATTATTCAAGAAATCTTTCAATAAAATAAGTATCAAGAATTACTGTTTGTGGGGGATAAGAAGCAAAAGTGAATGCCCTAATGCCCAGGACTGACAAACTGCTAACACAAGAACAGCTAGGACTGCATTTCAACTTTTAAACACTAAAATACTACATAGAAAATATTTCAACAGCACTTAAGCCAGATGCAACAAGATTGCATCCCCATCTAGTGTTTATACAGAGCTCCATTGGTAATAACCTGGACTATACCAACACAACCTACCAGAGCATTAATTACTCCGTGCTATGGAAGTTGGTTTGAGAGTGCAATCCCTTTATACTGCATTGTGATAAATTCATGGAAAATTCAAGTTCAGTTTTGGATTTAAATAATAAATTAGTGATTACCTTGATCAAACTGTTTCTGAATGTTGTCTTGATCTGTTTTATTCCCACTAACACGGTACAGGCCTTCAGTACACAATCCTTAGAGGAGGAGGAAAAATAAATATTAAAAAGCAAGTTTATATACTATAGAGCAAAACAGAACCATTTATAACTTCTAATTCAAAAATCAAAAGTAGGAGTACAAATCTAAAGTGCCTAAAAAGTAAAAATGTTCACCATTATTAGCGATACCAAAATACCAGCTGTTTGTTGAGCCCACTATTCCATTTAATACCAATCAGAGGAAATGACACTGTAGGATAATAAGAACCTGACTGCACACATTTGCAGATTAATTTACCCCGTTATTCTCTTACTGATCTCTACTAGACTGTTGTTATTTGCAGGTTTTTTTTAACAATCAAACCCCTAAATCCTGTGGTACCCACAACATCTAGATTTTCAATAACTCTTTTCAGTCTGGGCTTAACAACACACTACAGTGAACAATAACACACTAAAAATACTCTGCAGAAAACCAATCAAGTATTTGTAACTGATTCCTGATCTTTTAATTTCATGATGTAACATACTCCTGTATAAGACAAGAACTCAATCTTTCAATGTGCTGTTTTACTATTTATATTTTATAAACGTTAAATTTACTTTTCCTCACTTCTTATCTAAAGTAAATTACCACATCATTTACAAGTCTTTCTTTAAGGGGTGGGGGAAGAGGAGAAAAGGAAAAGGGTGTTAGGATGTAGAGATTCTCCAAGCTTCTCATTATTACTTTGTTTTACTACGCGTTACTGAGGTGTCATAATTTCAGCAGCCAGTCAAGGTAAACATTAAGCAGTATACCTTTATTATGCACATGCACTTGCTCGCTCCACTCCAGTGATTATGCTTCCTAACACATTGCTACCTTCTCTGCCCACAGCTACTCACTCAAAGCGTCCATCCTGATAATCACACCATTAAAGAATAAAAGCAGCTTCTAGTTACATAATTCTCCAGGTTATCTTTATGGGTACAAAATTATCCACATGCTACATCTCTATAAAAGTACATGGTCTTATAAAAAAATCCACAAGTTTCACAGCTTTATGAAATCTCTTTTTACCATCACAGGCCAGTAACTGCATGCATTTTAGATTCTCAGATCAACACGTAACCCCTCTGTCACACCACAGTCCAGCGAGTGTGCGTTTTAAGATACCAAGAAACATTAAGAAGCCTGTTACAGTGCTCAAAGTACAGAAAGCAAGTGACTGCTTCACACAGCTGGGAAATTCATAATTTCATTCCAACTCTTCTAACTCATGTTTCCCTTCTTAATGCCTCAACAATTCACACATCTCTTTACTGGCTTATTTAAGGCTATTTTAATAAGAGTTTCTTCAACAAACTTTTATCTCTATCATTTAGCTTTCCAAATCCCTAGCCAAGAGTCTTCCTCTTGTAAATATACACCTAAACAGTCCTTTCAAAAAACCTGAGCCTTGTTCCCTGATATCCTCAAAAAGCACCAGAACATGTAATTTGGTGGCCCAGGGCAAAAAGTAGTTTCAACGATTCAACAGTTTACACAACTGAAAGGAGTTTCAAACCCATCTTCAAAAAAATGCCCTGTATGTGCTATGTGTGATCGCAGACAGAAATACTTGGCACTCCTCTTTCAGAAGCTGTAAATAAATACACTAGTAGATAAGAACAACCCAGGATCAAGATTCTCTTTGTTTAGTATGGGAGAATTCTCAGTTGAAGACCCTATAGCCCCAGGGTATTCTGTGTTTTATCCAATTCAGTTTCTTTCTGCACAAAAGGAATTGAATGTGCTGCATTAGCAGTTTCTGAGAAGTCCAACAGTCACTGTTTAGTAAGTGTATAAACCTTCAATACTTGGACTAGGCTGCTCTGGAGACAGATGCTCTAGTGCAGTATCTGGGCTACAGCTCTGAGAAGCATAGAAAGACAACTTAGAGTACATCAGAAAATTTTCAGGTTAAACAAGGAGCTGCCTAGTGAATTTAGGCATTTTTCAAAAACAGTGAAATCCCTCTATTCTGGACTAAGCTAACTAACTTTGTCTTTTGAATTCCTCAAGCAAAAATTTTTCTTGCTTGTGTATATTCTAGAAAATAATGCTTCATGAAACAGTTGGGCAACTGTCACTGCACTGTTTCTCTAAGGCACAAACAGAGATAAGTTTAATCTGTTTGTGTGCATACACACAGAAGTCTGAAAGCATTATTTTTTAAGTAATGCTTCAATTTCTGTTGCTTTCTATTACCCAACCAGGTCTCTCCAATGCTTGTTACATCAAGATCTCCATTATGTATCAGATGTTCCAGTTCACTAGTTTTAGCTTTTAAACTTCTTGCTTATCTATACTGTATACAGAGAGAGAGAGTACACAACATTTCTTTTTTTTGACAGCTTTTTAAAAATTTGGTTTCTTCATCTGCAAGCCCATTGATTTTTCAGAATCTTATCTAGGTTCTTATCCTGCTTCCGTTCTAGTCCAGCTGTAATTGTCAACATATCCTTACCAGACACAATGGCTGCTGTAATATTACATATCAGAATAATCTGACTTCTTTTCTGTCCTGCTAGCTTTACAACACCTCTAGGTTTAAATAATTAGCTCATCCTTACTTCACATCACAATAACCTACATTTTCTTCAAGAGAGAGCACGTCTCCTTTGCCTAGACCTCTCTTCGGTTAAAGAACCTTCTAGTGCCTAAAAAGTTCTCTTCTTGCACCTTCTTTTGTGCTGCCAGTTGTGATCAGGGTTCCACCCCATCTAACTGGAATTTCACTACATGGGCTTCAAAGCATTTCAAAGAAAACAAGCAAGGTGGATCTGCACCTATATGTATAATTAGTTTGTAAGGCACTTCCATTCTTAGGCACCAACATATTTTCACAACCCTTGATTTCTTCATAGAACATATAACTTCAGCACACGGGCACACAAAGTCTACCTCATACAATATCCACTTCCCATACCATATACTACACTAAGTATTATACACTTGAGGAGAGACATAGGAAGGACAGGAGAGAAAAAACAACAAAACCCACCAGTAATCTTTTTATGGTATGTACACCCAGCTTCCTGGAGATGGTGGCTTACACAGGCTTTTTCATAAGGTGTTGCAATAGCCACTTGGGGATTTATCCTTCACTAATTTGTCCAAACCCCTTTAAGTCATCTACTTGTGGTCTTTATATCATGGTAAATGGAGCTTTGTAAGTCAGGAAGGTACATCATGAAAGCACACTGAGTTTATGCTCACTACCTGAAGTCTTCATAAAATCTTTTTTTCTCTTAAAAAGAAGTAGTAACTTCTCTGCACTTTCCCAGTTTTTTAAATTGATGTAATTTGTCTTCCTCAGAAATGTTCTAAACTAATCAGTTCAGTCCCTCTTTATCCCATAGTTACTACAATTACCATATGCAGTAACTTTTCCAATTCTTTTCTTTTCTGAGAAAGATTGAACTGAATTGCAACCAGTATTCGAACTGTGTATAAAGAATGGAATTATGAAATAGCAAGGGTGGGGTTTTTTTCCCCATAACACTCAGGTTCAACTCTTGGTTTTCTGTTTGCTTGGTAGCAAGTACAGAGATTAAGTTTTCAGAGAGCTGTCTATGATGACCTCAAAGCCTTTTCCCAAGTGACAACAGGTATATTAACATTTAGACTGCTGAAAGGTCATCCAGTACTTGGCCACAACATCCACAGCCAGGTTCTACTATCATGTTCTGTCTACCTTTCTGAATACACACCACCTAACCACAGCAAGTCCGTCTCTCTGCAGTTCAACTGCTTCCCATCCAGTGGCCAATGGAACATTTAGGATTCGTTCCCCACTAACAATAACTATTATTCCCACACTTACCTTTGTAAATTCTGTGATCTACATAACTCTCTGATTTTATTCCACGGATTGACCTGGTGTATCTCTTTTCAACCCCTATGCTACAACACAAGACTAAAGGAACCACTAGCTTATTGATCCAAAACAGTAATTTCTATGTACACCTAGAATGTATACAGTTACAGAGCAAAGAATTCAGACTCTTTAAGAATCTATAATTAACTTTACATATATAAAATACATTCAAGATTCTACACATAATGTATTCTTACCTACACATATCAACACTGACATTTAATGACCCATAATTCATTTCACACACTGAAAAAACCAGAACCAAAAATAAGTGTCTTATACTGCTTCTTGTAATAAAATAATTTACAGCATACTGAAATGTTCAATAAACAGTAGGCAGTGTAAAAAATAAGCAGTCCTTTTAGAAAGACTCATATAATAGGAACCTCTCCAATGATGAATTAACATGTCTATAATTTACACTAACCAATTATTAAACAAGGTCTCAATCATTTTATGAAGTGTCAGTCAACCATGTATTTCATGCCCTGCTCACTTCAAAAAAAGAATACAAGACTTCATTTAAGGTGACATTATAGACATGTCTAGGAAAAGGTAGGTGCATTCTTTGCTTCATTAAAAACGGGTGACATCTGAAGATACTCTAATTTTCCAGACATATATCTGTTTTGTCACTTTGGGCCTGGAGAAAGCCAGGGCAATAAGTGGACCAGTTAAGTACTGTACATATCCTGTAAAAGATACTGGCATCTTGGTCCTATCTGCATTATTTGGGAATTCTCTATATAATTCCCATGATGTTTCCTTTGAAGAGATACCTTAATTAGCAATACAGTTCTAGTGCACAACACGTGTTTATGAGTATTTCAAAACATATTTGTTTACAGTTTTCAGTGATTCTCTCACACTACTAAATGAATGCATGTGCTCCTCCTCCTCCATCTGTCTGGTAGTCAGTCTACTGTTAGGAGAAACAACTGATGCCAGTTTTACCCTCCTCTCAAGTTTGTACGGGGCTTCCTCTCTGTTGATCAATTCCAAAGTTGCAAACACAAACTGGAGTAGTCTCCTAACTACTGAAACTTATTCTATGCCAATTTTGAAATGATCACAGATGGAATTCTCAGGAGGTCATCTAGTGCAACCTCTTGCTCAAACAAGGGTCACCACTGAATTCAGATTTAGTTGCTTATCTAAACTTACTTTGAGTATCTCCAAGATTTCCCACAATCTCTTTGGGTAACCTGAACCAGTGCTTAAATAACCTTCCAAGCAAAATTTTTCCCTCTCCTTCTAATCAGAACCTCATATTTTATGACACTGTATTTCCGTTCTTTAGCCTGGGTGCACCTTCTCATAGGTATGGGAAGCTACTTTTGAATACCTCATCAGTCTTTCTCTCTCAAAGTTGAACAAAACCACAGATAAGGAACTCCAGCCCCTGACCCTCTTCTGCTAGACTCCAGTTTGTCAACATCTTTCTTGTAGTATTTCAGATGAGGTTTAACAAGTGCAGAGCAAAAATGAATAACGATTTCTGTTGCTGTAGTGCCTACCCTTCTGTTGGGACAGTCTAATATAGAAGGCATGCTTTGCCTATTCTCCACCAAGACCACAAGATCCCTTTCACTAGCACTGACATCTAGCCAGTCAAGCCTCCAGTGTGTACCACTGCAAGGTCCTTGCAATTCTAGTTGCAGGACCTGGCATCTGACCTCACCAAATTCCATCATGTTCCTATTGTCCCATTCCTCCAGCTTGTTGACCTGCCTCTGAGTAGAAGCCCTGGCCTTAAACACATTAACAGCACCACCCACTCTAGGATCACTCACCAACATGATGAGGGTACAAAATGCACTGTAGAGCTATTTAAATCCATTGTTACTGTACTTGTCCAGAATCAACAGTAAGAGAATCATGACCTATGAGGGTCTATTTTCCTAAACATACAGCTTCACAGCAGCTGAGTCAACCTAACTGATCATTGTGATTGAAAAAGATGGGTCTAACTAACTCCTTGCCTCATCAATCACTGTTTCTGTCCTTCCCTTGCTCCTGGTCCCTGCCTTGCACTTGTTTGGACACATATTTGACCCCTGCCTTATCAGCTGCAATACTACACAGCAGGACCTTGACCATTTTTGCTGATATAGCTTTCCAAGACAGTGAACTCCACTGAATCAGAGATGTCTGACAAGTGTCAAAACAAAAAGTGGCAAAAGCAGAGGATCTTTCTACTTATTACACCATTTCTTATGAAACTACCCTCAGAATGCCAGCTCTCTTACACAAGGCCAAAGGGGGTGGCTGCTCTTCTCCTGTTCTCTGTCCAACAGGCTCTTAAGAGCTTCTTGCTCTCCCAAGCCCCTTAAATAAAAGGAGAGATAATCAATCTTGAATTTTTATATTTTCCTGCCACACAGAATATACTTCAATGATTTAGCAGTTTTTATACCACAACAAGCACTGCTGACTCATTTTACTTTGCCTATCTCTACCCAATTCTCATTCTCTGGAGATAAACTTTGCCTTATCTGGCCTCACAGCAGATTCAGCATAAAAGACCTGAGTCTAACCTAGGTCTAAGGGAAATTCAAAGAAGACAATATTCTTTTCCTTGAATTACCACCAAAATTGTAAATTACAAAAAGGTATAAATATCAAAAGCAGTAATTATTGTATGTATACAAGTATGCAATTTCCAAATTTCCATTCCTTGTTTCATACAAATTGAGTAACTACATTATTAAAATACAAATTATTCTAATAAATTTCTCTTTCCTCAGTTGTTTCATGCACAATTAACACTATATTAATGTGATCAGTTTTGTATGACGTACAGAATCTAAATAAACACATGGTTATCAATATTCTATAAAAAAATTTAGAAAATATTTGAAAACTCAGAGAAAAAAAACATTAAAATACTGCTGCTACTATTAAAATTTGAATATCACCAGTGGCTAAATTTACTAAATGGTAAAACTGTGCCAGTGTTCATAATACTAATTTGATGTCTCCTTCCTTAGTAAACAGAATGAAATGTAATCTATACCAAACTTTCACCAATGAATAACAATGAATACAGAAGTAAATCCAAAACACAAAAAAATACTGAAATATTAAAAAACCTCATATGCTAATCATATTGGTTTGCACAAGTAATTTTGCCTGAATTATTGCAAGTTCAAGAAAGTTAAAAATGATCAACAGTAGGTGTTGAATAGTACAGAAACAGTACTTGGAATTGTTGACCACTAAATTGGTGGGAAATTCAAATCACATTAACATTTTAAAGTTAAGACATTAAATTATCCTTCAGAAACCTGTGTTTCTCTCTCAAACAAAATTACCAGAGTATCAGAATACCCATCTTATTCTCTATATGGTAATTCTTAGAGAAACACAGAATTCATGCAATTAATACAGTTCACAGTTTAGCTTCACAAATTATCTCAATTCTTCTGCCTAAATCTAGAAAAAATGAGTTGTACTGGAAAAGGTAATGGGCTATGCTACATTGAATAGTTTTTGTTTTTTTAAAATTACTGGGGTTTTTTTTTGTCTACCATGTCTTAGCACACTAGCTTTACTTCTACACAAAAAGAGTCACTACAATTTTTTTTAAAAATCAAAACTCTAGTTTCCCTGCTAAACACATTTCCATAAACTTGGTTTACAGAAAACAAATACACTTTAAAGGTTCATTTCAAGTGATGAAACAAAATTAACTTCTCGTGAAACCCTCAGGAGAAGGCAACAAAACACACCAGAACAACCGTAACATCAAAATATCCTTTTGAAAGCCCAAAACTGAAAATATGTCAAAAATGTCAATTTATGTAATGCCCTCATGAGAAAAAGTTAGAAAACTGATTTGCAAAGAATGTGACAGATAAAAGAATACAAACAACAATCACACATGTCACTAGTGATAGAAAAGTGTTCATATGGTCTGTAGAAGGTTACAGATAAGATCACAATATCTTTACCATAAAAGAGGCTTTCCTCAAAACATCAAGATATTTAGTGGGAAACTTAATAATTCACCATTATCAAGTTAACTTACCTGAAAGAAAAAAATTCTTTGGATCATCTTGTTCAGTGAACCAACAACAAAGAGCTCTGACAACCCACCAAAAGATTACTCATCCTGCTATAATTACAACGAATTCGAAAAGTAAAGCCTTGGACAGAAAAAAGGCTTTCCTATAAATATGGACAATGCAGAAACACAGAAGTGAAGTATGTTTACAACACTTAGCAAAACTTTCCTCATTTCTAATCTAGAAGTGACCATGTTATAAAATTTAAGATAAACTTACACAGTATTATGCAATTTTTTTTTTAATCAATAGGTTCCAACAAGACCAAGTACTACATGCTATTCCTGTTTCATACTATCAGTATCAGTGACAGCACACACTGCTGTGAAATGCAGGTTCTGACATATAGTTACAGCTTATTAGATTTAGCTCTACTCAGGTATTAACCACTTCACTCTCTCCTCAGTTTCTACTTTCAAAGCTATTCAAAAGATTACAAAGGGATTCAAGATCTATATTTCAAAAACAAATTGGCCGGCTCCATAAAACTAATCAGAACAAAGCTTCTTGTTGGAAAATACCAAAGTAAACAGGAACAAACAGACAATAATAACCTACACCTGTAGGCCTTGACTTAGGATGCCTTATCTTTACCAGATCTCCCTTTACCATGACAGGTCTCATATGGCTTCTTCAAAAGAAAAATCTGTTGATTTATAAAAGGCTAGAACTTTTCATCTCCTGGATTTACTTAAATTTTTACAAATTGTGCCTCTTCTGATACACACTTCTTTTCTTTTTTTTCGTGAGGCTATTCCAAAACATTATGGTAAAACAAAAATCTGATGGCATTTTTTGCATGTGCTCAATTCTTTAAAGTTCATGGTGGAGTAAGAATCTTCAAAGCCACTATACGATCCTATCTTCTCATCTAAGCGTCTGAATCAGAGAAAACTGTTTTTCACACTGTGTACTTTCTAGCCTCAGTCACAATTTAGATAAGTAGGTACAAAGCACTGTCTTGTGTCATTTCGTGAGACAGAAATACAGAACACTAAAAATTAAGATTAGCCCTTCAAGTTGAGATTAATCACATTTTCACAAATTCCGCCACAATCCAAGTGACATGTGATAATACAAAGGGAGGGAGCTGAACATCATGAAAGTACCTTAAAAGAAAAAGCTACACAATTATATTCTCTGTAAAAGATATGTACAGATCAGCTGAGTTGGAAAAGACTGCACTTCTTGATTAAAAAGACAATGATAATAAACAGTGATATTCAGTGCAGTCAGTACTGCACTAGTGACAGTAGGCTGACTTGGTAAGAGACAGCTGAGTACTGGATGACTCCCCAGGGCCAAGCAGCTTCATCAAATAGAAATGGTACCATTCTGGACTCCAGCCTGGAGCCACTAGATCCTGGCTTGCTCTCTGCAGACTGATAATCTCCAGATCTGTATCTGCAGAATTTTCTCAGACTGTCCCAAAATCAGTCTATCTCAACACAGGACTTGAAGGCAATGCAAGTGAACATCCTCCTCTCTCAAAGGCAGCAAATATATTCTCTCAAAATACTGCCTGAAACTCAAAAACCTACAGCATATTAATCTAATATGAAAATAATACACATCAAAAATAAAACTCCTACAGCCAAGTATGGACGCTGAAAAGAACATAAAAGGTACTTACACAGAATCCAGAGTAGGGGAAAGAAAACTGTAATAGAGATCAAACTAGAGGTTTTGTTCTAAGTGCTTAACAACACTAGCAGGACAACTACTGTCCTCACAGCCACAAACAAAAGTATGTAGATGGCACAGTGTTTGTCCAGCTTACATATACGGCCAGAATTAAAATTTTCCAGCTACATAGCAGCATTCCAGGATGAACTAACACATACCCAACCAGCTAAAGGAAAAAAGCAGTGCCTTCTCAGGCACCACTGCTGAGAAGCCCCTACATTTTGAACAAACAGCAGCTTAATTCAATATCTTTCAAAGACAGGTCATGAGAGTAGAAGTGGTAAATCTTTCAGGTGCTTATATAATTTGATGACTATGAGGAGGAGAAAAAAAAAAAAAGACAACAACTGTTCCCACCTTACAGTTCTCTCTCTTACCCCGCAAGCTGGTAACAATTTTTGGAGAAATATAGTTTTTTTTTTTTTTGGAAGTTTACCTCAAAACGCACAGATACCAGACAACAACACTTTTAAGCAACTTTCTTTAGAACTGGATTTATAATTTTGTTGTCTGAAAGTATTCTTACAAAGTTAAGCATGCTCAAATTAGGTTATTGCTAAATTTTATAAACTTAAGAGAGTCATCTGATCTTCAGTACTAGGGAATGTCTGTTTTATATAGCTATACATAGTAGCTGTACGTTGCCACTTTTAAAGAACAACGATTCCGAGAGTTACCCATAAAATTACATTAGTTCGGTATGGGATATTTTTGCAACATGGAAGAGCAAGCAACATATTAAACTGCCTATTCCACTCTGTTACTCCTTGCCCTTCTTTCTCCATCCCCCTTTTTAACTGGGTGAGGTGGAAAAAGCAAAAGCAAGAAGGAAGAAAATACAGCTCTTACCTTTAAGCAAGGAATCCATAGAAGGTAAATATTAAAGACAGATTTATGCTAACATCTCCAACTCCAAAAAGATCAGTGCCTGAGGTTTCACCTAATTTTTTTATTGCAATAATGCAGTATGTAAGCCTTCCCAAACAGCTATTAGGCTTACCACCTGTAGTAATTCTTCTGGAAACACTACTCTTACAGACAGCAGCAAAACTGAATTTTGCTATAAGAAAGAAAACTTTTCTGTTTGACTCTTGCTAAAACTGCTACTGTAATCATACAGCCAAAACCATATGACAGAACTAAGCAAATGTTGAAAAAAGACGCTGTTTTACTTTATGCTAAACAACATCGAATTGCAGACACACATAAGACGGCCCTATGTACGTTTAAGCTCAGTCACACAGTCATTTACTCCAAATATAGCAATATAGCATTTATGAAACTTCAAAGCAAGCAGGATCTGCATGCTAACTGAGAACTGATGCTCACAATCCTTAAAAACAAACAAACAAAAAAAACCCAAAAAACAAAAAACCCAAAAAAATAAACAAAACCCAACCACAGGTCACTCCCAAACCTCAAAACAAATCCCCACTCCTAACTGTAGACTTCTGTTGGACCAGCAAAATCATCCTACTTGCCTCATGGTCACACAGTAAATAGGCTGAAAGCAGGGACAAACACACAACCAGGAAGCCAGGGAGAAAGGAGAGAAAACCAACAAGTCATTTGGCATTAGAAAGATATGTTTCTTAAATTACAGGAAACATGTTAAACTTCAAACATTTTTCAAAAAGTAATTAAGTATTTGTACAAATAAAGTCAAAAGAAATATTAAGCATATAATTTGGAAAGCAAATTCTACTTTTCTAATGTACCTAGCCCACAATTATTTATTTCTAGGACAAAATTCTAGAAGTATTTTAAAATGGAAAATGAGAGGCTCTACTCATTATGCAAAATGGGAAAGTCTTTCCTCCAACAGTCCTCCTATCTTACCTGTATCTTCAATGAATTGCACACATTTCTCAACAAACAGAGGTATCGGTTTCTCGGGTGTAACCAAATCCTGTAGGGGCATCCCAAAGTAATTACTTTCCCAGTTTCTACGGATTGGAGGATTGAATGTCTTAGTTTTCTTTTTCGGCTACAACAAAACAGAGTTATTTAAGTAATATTCAAGTAACATCTTAACTAACTCATATCGAAATCATTCAGTAAACACAAACAGATCACACATTTAAAAGACATTAAAATTCGTCCATGGCAAACTGAATGAATAAAAATTGAATGCACTTTCAAAATAACATACATTAGATATAAAGCCCTCAAATAACTTCTAAAAGGTTTGGCCCTTTTAGTATCACGTTAGGAACAGGATGACGCAATGTATCAGTAACTGAAATACCATAGGAACAGAAATAAAGATACTTGTGTATAGAGCTATAGAGAAGTCTTTACATATTAACTTTCAGTAATGCTCACAAATGAATCTATATGAATGACATCTGATTCATGACCTCTACAGAAATTGTTAAGATAAAACCCTGAAGTGATATTTCATCAAAAAAGTTCTGCATATATTTCAAGATACAAAATAGCCTTTATATTGCAACTATACAAGAAACAGGATGATGCAGAATGTACAACAATCAATCTCAAAGTTACAGGCACTCCTATTAAGCATGATTGCTCTGTTACAAGCACAGGACTTTAGCCAAAAGGAGGTCTGCATACAATCAAATCTAAGATGATGATAAGTTTCATATGGAGTTTTCTTGCTTGTTTTTATTTTTTCCCCCCCCGAAAAAGACTTATCAATGGAACTGATAAATCACCTTTCCATAACTACAAGAATTATATTGTATCAGATACCACATTTCATCTCTGAATGTTGATGAAAATATAAATCACATCATCAAAAATATTAGTTAGGCAGCATCCAGTTCAGGTGAGCAACAGCTGAAAGAACCAAGCTAAAGCTAAACAACGTATAAAACTCAGTGAAAACATCTTTGTCAAATATTGAATAAAAGACCGTTTTAGAGATACTTCCGTGAAGGCAGCAAAGAAAGGAAAAACAATCAGAATGTCTTTTTCCAAGGTGTTCAGTTCACATCCCCCACCATCTCAGAATAAATAAAGCAACACTTAAAGACTGTGTGTTTTTAGATCAAGAAGATAGAAAAAAACTCTGAGTGTCTCTTGGAAAGCAATCTGGTTAGTGGAATAATAAACAAGGATTCTACAGAATTTTTATGAAAATAATAAATATTATTACGTATGTAGAATACCTGGATATAAACGAAATATTAAATATATCTGCAAAACTGGAGTAAAGAATGCTTTTTTCTAATAATTGTGCTGTGTTTAGAAGAATGGTTGCAAAGGACTGAGATATCAAGTATGACATTATACACTCAGGAAAGCAGAAAGGTTTCTTAGATGAACTGTCTACCTGAAATCAGTTTAATTGCCAATTTGAAAAGTGAGAATTTGTCTGAAGAATTTAAAAAAGCATAAGGAACAAAAGAAGAAAAAGAAAAAAACAACCCTGAAGTCCTTTGAAAATTTGTCTAAAATAAGGAGAAGAGACTATAATTTCAAGACTATTCCATAAACATGAAATTACGATTTCACTAGGCAGAGTTACAACAATAAGTTTAACAGCTATTTCCTATTATGTAGTTTGTCTTCCTCCTGTCCAATATTCATTAAAATATATCTCTCATGATTTCTCTTTTTTTGGGGGTATGCGAGTGCATAAACTCTCCAGTGACACTGCAAATCAAATTTTCCTTCAAAACACTATCTACACAATCTTCACAAAAAATACTTCAGTAAAGTAAAAACAAAACTTTAAAAAATCCATGCTATTTCCTGATTTGAGACTTCCATACCTTCCTTAAGTTGCAGGTCTAGATTTCTTAAGTGGAGAACTTGTTCTGAACAAAAAGGCATGTTACTGTGTGAAAGACCTGATCTTTGACAAAAGATCAACTAGCTTCTAGGGAAAAAAACATGGGTCTTATTTCTAACAAAAATAAGTTTTAGTGAAAGGTGTTTGTTTTTTTTTTTAAATCCCTGTTCCCCACTCTGAGAAAATAGCAGTCTTTCTGATCCATCAGACACAGAAAGGAACTTTTAAATTTGCTAGTCAAGATAATGACTACTATAAATTTTTCTGTGTAAGATTAACTTTTAAAATATCTCTGATGAAACAACAAACAAAAACAGTTAAACATTAAACTAGTCCACTAGTTAAAGAGCACCTGGAAAAGGTGAACAACTTTAAAATACATAGATTTTGGCAGAGAGATTATGATTTGGCCACAGGTATTTTTAGTTCAATAGTTATGACTAATACACCTACTTCCCACAATACAGCAGTCACGTAATACTGCATGCAACAAATACTAATCTACACAGAGTTAAAACCAACTTGGTATGCTTCTTCTACATCTTAATAAAAAAAGAAGCAACAGGCACCCAGCACAAAAGTTTTGTTACTTAATTCTAGCAAAAAGGATTTTTTCACATACCACTGTTTTCCTGTTAGTAATTACAACACAAAGCCCAACACCATAAAGTTGAAATCATTAGTTTTCATATAAATCTGTGGGGGTTTTTATAATAGACTGCTGCACTGATGTTGAGCTTTCAGCATGAGTTTCACCACTTGTTTCTTGCCAAAGACAACTTCTCTTCATACCCTAACAGAGGTTAAGGCCAAACCTCCAATGGATCCTTATGTATTTCAGCAGGAAAGCATTTTAACTCTTAGAATCCTAAACTTGCCTTGTGTTGCTGATATCAAAAACATTTACTTGCAATATTGCTTTAATTGCAGTAGTTCAATCCCCAAACATGTGTCGCAAAAGATTAGCTGCAGTCCTCTTAATATAAGAACAAGGTAAACACAGAAACATACATTCTAGCATGGAATAGTATCCAATTCTTGATTTCAAAACCAGAAATATTACGAAGAGCATAAAACTATATAAAAATATAGATGCAAAGAACATTCAAGCTTGACCCTCTTGGCTGTAGGTATGAGGGAACTAGATAAGCAGCAGTCATCATCTAGAAAGCAAACTAAGCTGAGACTTTAGCCAACTGACTCCTGGAATACAATGCACTTAAATATGACCTTCTAAAATTAACTTAAAAAACTAAAAACTGCCCAAACCTACCTATCAAACCCCTTTATGGATGTGTGGTTTACTCTTGGAAGCCCCCTTGTTGAAGACATTCCTCTTTTCTTTCCTCTCACTTCCATCCCACCAGAACTACCATCAAAAATTTATTTATGAAAGGGGAAATTCAGCTACTTCTCTACTTCCCACAAACTTTACTACTGCTTTTCATACAAAGGAAATTTTCTGCCTGCTTCATTTGCGGTCAGCCCTAGGGTCATGAAGGGAAAAGTCAGTATTTTCAGAACCAGTAAAATACTTCATAAAACCATGCCCCATAAACAGCACTTATATCACAGGCTTAACAAAATATTTGTAATCTCTAATTCATAGACAGCTCTTCAGAAACTATATGACATACGAATAAAGCAGATGATAGTCTCTAACATGCTCTTTCTTCCCTTCACACAATCTGCCATTTTTAGAATTCCAGCTTGTTACCCTAGTTTTAAACTACAGAGGCTCAAGAAGGTATATGGCTCTAAACATGCATACTATGAGTGTTAAATTTGAACAGATGAAACCTGAAAGTACAGACTCTGATATTTCCTATCCTCCTGAGGAGAAAAAAGAATTTCACTGTACATTCCAGTCTGAAGTAGACAGTACTTTGCTAAATCAACCACTGAATTTACACAAGAAGCTGGAAAAAAATCTAAGTGGATGTTCCATGGCTGACTTGTTTACCATATTCTTATTAAAACCGAGAACAACACACATGGGCTCTACAGTTCCTGACTATAGTTTCAACATAATAGTAATAGTTTTGACATAAAATTTCACATACTTTTGACATTTTAATGGCAACAAACAAGTTTAGGCATAGAAAAATAGATGAAAAATGTGCTATTTATATCATGTTCTAAAACAAGTCCGAGTAAAATACATGACAACTCATCTAGATGCCAGTGGATTTTTCTTGCTGAAATACTGAGAGAAGTTTTCAGACTAATTTAAAGTAAAAGGCATCTTACAGTCATCTTGGTGTAAAGGAAAATGGAAAAAATGCAATTCACAATCTTCTTTGGGAGCAAAACGTTTTTTGCAAACAAGGTTACAAGGCAGACCGTTTTTCAGATTTCATTCAGCAATCCAAACAGAAACTCCATTCACACAGCCAAAAAAAACAAACAAAAAAACCACACACACACAAAAAAAAAAAAAAAAAAACCAAAAAAACACCAAAAAAAAAAAAAAAAAAAAACCTGACATTGGTCAAAGAACAAAAGTAGTTAAACTTTTTCAGAATTATCACTGATCAGTTAATTTACTATATGGTTTACAAGATCTTTTTAGATAGGATTTGTTTTTAGAAGTACTTAAAAAAATTCAACATAAGGCTCTGCCTTTCAGTTTGCAGAAATTTATTCTGGATATTTGCTCTTCCTGACATGTTGTTGAGGATAAAAACTTCAACAACTATATTCTAAAAGAGGAGAAAAAACTACAGCCTAAATTAGACACTCAACATATCTCAAAGTGGTCACAAAGGTAAGAGCCCTAAATCAGGTGGGCAACTTTCTAATACTCATCAATTCCATTGTAAAGACTAGTAATAAGGTTGTTAAAGGTTGTTATTTGTAACTATAAGGAATAGCTGCAAGTTTCCAGATCAGGCAGGCTTCCTGCTGCACACAGAATTACTAAAATAATACAAGGGTCAAAAATAACTTGCTATTATTTCATGTAGTAATAATAGTAATAGATAAATCAATAATAATAAATAATTTTAAAAATATTTATATAGAGCTTGTTTACACGTGAGAAGAACACAATGAGAACAATGAAAAGCCACGAAGTACTGTAGTTTGGGCTTTATATTAATTCATAAACTGCATTACAGTTGCACTGCACACACAGAGGTTCCTCCTCTCTGAAATATTAGAAGGTTTCCTTCAGCAAGATCCTTATACTCTAGGAACGTTCTTATCCTCCCACGACCTGAAATTTTCTGCAATTTCTGTTGTTCTGTATCTCCAAACTCATCAAATTAAACTGAAAACAAAAATAATTTATGATACAGCTTGCAAGGGTGCAGTTTTTCATGTGTACCAATACTGATAATGCTTACACCAGACCTTAGTGTTAAACATTCTAACTGAGATGAGCATCTACTTGTAGTTCCCACTTGCAATTTTTAAAAAAGACCTGGACATGAATGAGTGTATACATCTCATCTGGAAAGGTTTAACTTGGCAAAGAACAGCTAAGGCAAAGCTGCATATGAACATTGTACTCTGTGCTTAGTTTGTGAAGACCACTAAGGAACTAAATAATCAAACATAGAAGTCATGCCAATATAGTGGAGAAACACATTAAATCTGAGGGCTATTTTGTTTAGTAACAGTAAAAACTACAAGGTGCTTTTTTCATGAGAGAAATTTTACAGAAAAGGTTTTGCAGGGGAATAAAAAAGGCCATCGTAGCTTAAACACTATCACACAACATGCACTTGAAAGCGTTCAAACTCAGTGTGCATACACAACTTCACATGGACTTGGCTAAAAAGTCCTGTGACTGAAGCCAGTCTGCTTTCTTTTTCCTCCTTCTTTCCACTTCATATACATCCCTACCAGAAAGTGTTCAATAGTCCACTTGTTAACAGTACATGCAAAGCCGCACAATAATTTTTTCAGAACATTTAGACATGTGGTAATAAGGATAAAGGATTCAACATTCTCCATTGAAAAGGTGCATTAATTTCTAGAGGCAAAGATAGAACAACCGTCAGTTGGTTTTACCAACCTGGGCTCTAGTAAGGCACTTGGTGATGGCATACAGGAAACTACTGTGACAACTGAAGTAGCAGAAGAAAGAAGATATTCAATAACAAAAAGAACAAAGTCACAGTCTAATGGAAAATCATGTGCTGGAATGTGTAACTAACAAAACTTATGCACTCTAAGGTGCATGCAGCATGTACTATAATGTACACCTACTATGTATATGTACTATAAAACACCTGTACTATATGGTAGGAAGTCTTCAATTGGAAATTACCAAGCACAACAACAGGTCAAAGGTTCCTAAAGTCACAGTAACTAAGAAAAGGCTGGGTGCAAAAGGTTGTGTTGGGCAGTAGTTTCTAGTAAGCATCAATAAACATTGAGATTATATGATGCACTGCTATGATATTGTTTGCAGTACTACACACTTTCAGGCATCCTCATTCAAAAACATAAGTTCAGAGGAAAATTTCATTTTTTTTTCTTAATCTTCTAAAACTCAGATCAAGAAGTAGCCATTTTCTCCTCACCTGTTTTGAGGTGACAGATCACAGACATTTCAGGAGAAAGGTTACCACAAAGAAAAGTGAAAACTAGGAGTTGCAAGAAGATTTCTCACCAATACAAAGGAAACAGAAGCTCTGGATGAGTTTTAGAGAGTAGTGAGAATGAAGGGACAAAAATTTTCAGAGGAATTATTTCTGTGACAGTTGAAAGCAGAGCTCATGGACAGTTCTCTTCCACTTTTGACCAGCAGTATACTAAAACAAGATTTAAGAACACTAGCACACTTACAGGCCAAAAAAAAAAAAGGGCAAATAATTCAGACCAAAGCACACTTACTCAACTGGTCTCACTTTTAAATTGTTTGATTTCCATTGGTAATAAGAATCATTAAATAACCTTGAAAGTAACGTTACCTGCTCACCACAGTCATTGTACTTTCCACAGTAAAACATTTTAATTTATGTTTCCAAACAGCAACAAGTAGCCGAATCCTGAGTAATTACTTATGCCTTTAATAACATGTGTTCACAATAGATTTTTAGATTTTGGTACATGTGTTAGCCAAACTACAGCTGTCCTTTTTCCTATTCTACTGTTAGTCAAATTTTGCTTCCTCCTTCTTCCCCACCCAACTCTTGCATTCTTCCCTTCAACTTTTTTACCTGAACCCTACAATCACTACACCCATCCCCTGCCTCTCCACATCTGTCTTAGTGCCCAGTGTGAGGTGGGAGACTCGGGTCCTGAAAGCATCAGGACAGAATGAGCACCCTTCAGCAAGGCCACATCTTTCCTGAAATACCTTCTAAGAAACTCACACAGAAACACCACATCTCAAACCAACAAAGATGCAAGGAGTATCAAGTATGTTACATCCAATTTGGGCTTTAAAAGGCAACAGCATACTACAAAGCTGATTTTAAAAAAAAAAAAAAAAATTGAAGTTCAAGTTTTTCCAAACAAATTCATTTTGTTTATAAGATTTCAGTCTTTCAGAAGTTCTATAATTACAGCAAGCATGTATCACATGTATCTTATCTTCCCTTTACATAGAGCTGAACAATTCAGAAAAAGGATCAGTAGGAGCTTTAAAAAATATTCAGAAATAAGTACATAAGATAGATTTATCTCTTTCAAGGTATTGAAATTCTCAAAAAAACCCAGCAAGTGATCTGTAAACAGTGGTGCATTAACATCCCTCACGTGGCCCAAACAAGACTCTACAAGGAAAATACAATCTGAGCAATTTTTGAGTTTTTGTAACGGAAGTCTGCTAGTTGTTTATCTAAAACAACAAAGAAAAACAGTGAATAAGTTCCAAAACTAATAAAACTGCATCTCTTCTGAAAAAAAATTAAGTTAGAAAAGCAAAAGGAGTATGTTACAAACTAGAATGACTCATTACTTGAACTACTCACTTCAACTTAATGCAAGTCAACACACACAGTAGTCACTATTTACCAAAAGCACTGACCATTCAACCATCTTAGATATTTTGAAAGCTTGCAAACATTTTGGTTACCAAGTTAAATTTGTTTTCTCAATAATTACAATAATTTCTACTATTATTAAAAGTTTTCTGTGACTAATCTGAGAGTGGCAGCCCTGCTAAAAAGCACGGCCACCAAAACACCACCACCAAACCACAAACCAGAGCAAAATCAACCAACCAAACCAACAAAGAGGTACATTAAAAAAAACTTAAAACAATTCTACTCTTCAAGAGTTTTAACCACTGCAAAAATTTAGAACAGGTTCAGGCTTCCTCTCAACAGGACAAAGCCAAAAGTGGAGGCTTCAGTGAAGATAACAGGGGGTTTCCTGACACAATACCAGGAAGACAAGATCCCAGTATACTAGGTCTACTTGGCTTAAAACATAAATATACAACTCAGAGGAACTTTCTGTCAACTCAACACAGCTGGGACAGTAAGAGGATTATGAAACTGTATTTCAATTTCTATGTAACAAGATTATTTCAATCAAAAGGAGTCCAGGCATTGGACTCGATGATCCTTGTGGGTCCCTTTCAACTCAGGATATTCAATGACTCTAGGAAAAGTATATAAATTATTGTTTTTAAAAACATCTCAGTTTCCCCAAAAGAATAACTTCAAAGTATTTTTAACCACATGATTTTATACCCACAAGACATCATTATCCATGCTTATGAGTAAGGCTTAAGAAAATTTAGTGCCCTTTAAATCAGTCATGTGTAATTCAAACCACAGCTGCATACCAGGAAGTGCAATACAGAATTTAATCTATTAGTAAAATTTAACTATGCTCTACTTTGACATAAAACTTATTTCTTACTGCTATTCAAGTACTGTCAGATTTAAGCTAAAAGAGACATTTTTAAAAAGCCACAGAAGATATTAAAAAGCTCAGCTTATTTTGACACAAGAAAAAAAATATTCTACTGATCAGGAACACCCCTGATTTCACTGTCAAACAAAAACTATATTCAACACAATGATTGCTGGCCTAAGATTAAAATCTAAACCATAAAGACTGTCCGTCTAGACCACAACACTACCTTGATACAATAACTTTTAAGACAGTAAGTCAAAAAGTAACTATCAGCATAAAGATCAAAAAGAAACATTTTTCAAGGAGAATGAAACATTTTTTTCCTTATTTCACTATTTCAGTTCCCTTTATTTTGATTGAACAGAGAATCCTACAGGTAGTACAACTTTCAACTTGATTACCAGTTTGCCCACACTACAAAAATGCAGCAGTCAGTAATACCACTATACGAAGTTTCCTTTTTAGGAACTTGCTTTAGAGTTCCAGGTAGACTACTAAGAATTAAAAAGAAACCACTCCTTTCATTCACCAGCCCTAAAATTCATTCCGACAGCAAGAACTGCAAGAACTGCAAGAACCAGTTCTGCTTAAAAACTCATAAAGCAGCTGCCTTTTTTTTTTCTTAAAAAAAAAAAAAAAAACAACCTTACTCAAATGGAAGGAAGCCTGTACATGTACATAGAGAGGTGAAAATAACTGAAACTTTCTGAACACCTGCTTAGGTAGATAAACCATCTCATTCCTTAAGGTTTGCTGGTTCTGAGCAACTTAATAGCACCTTGATACAAAAATCAAACAATATTACATGAAAATTTTAAAGCACCTGTTTCAAAATAAGGTGCAACTCTTGCATATTCTGACTCTTCCCTTCTTACAATGCACCAGAAGTTGTAAATAAAATTTAAATCAGTTGACTTACCTTCTTATCTTCTTTTACTTTGTGGGGTTTCTTTTTCATTTTTTTATCATCCAATTCTTGATCTGATGTAATAGCAGGGTTATCTATGCCACCCTTCCATGTTTCAACAGGTGAAAGAAGTGGGTCTTCCTCACTTCCACGATGTCTTCCTTTTCTTTTAGTTTTAGAGGTGGTAAAAGCCTCATCATCACTTGCATCTGAATGTGTTCTTCTATAGTAAGACTTGGCTTTGCTGAACAGAGTCTTAGACTTGTATTTGTATTTTGAAGGCCTTCTTTCCCCATGACCTTTGGACATTCTATCAGAAAACCCATTTTCTTCCTCACCTTGGGTATTTATAACAATTGAGTTTCGAACTTTAATCATACGATTCTGACTGTCATCTGGAACTGCGTAGATATCATCTGCAAAGCCTTTATGTTTGTAAATAGTGTCAATAGGTTCAGCATAGTTGTCAGATTGGTCTATATCTTCCGGTGGTGCCGCAGGCACTCGAGAAGGTTGTTTCCTGGGGTTTTTGCCAATACCCGCCTCAATTGTTTTCAGGAGGTTAGGATCCAGTTTTTTCACGTTTGTTCTTGGAACAAGTGGTTTCGGTTTTATAGGAGGAGGCACTTTATGGTTACGTTCATGGTCATGACAATTGATTGGTGTACTGTGAACAGGATATTCATTTCCTTCCAAATCCAGTCGGTACTTGGAACGATCACTAGGTGCTGGAAGCAACCTTACATCATCACCAATTGGACTGTAAGGTGGTGGTCCTTCAGCATCATCCTCCGAATCTGGGTAATTATAGTCAAGGGAACTTCCTCTTGGAGATCTTGGAAAAACATCTTCACTTGTATGCGTTGATTCCCTTGTGCTGTCTGACATGTAAGAACTTTCAATCATATTTTTCTTCTCTAATACATCACTGAAGAACAATGTGAAAACCTCCGTTTGACGATGATACTGAGATAATGAATATAAAGCTGTAAATTTAGCAGTAATTTCTGTCGCTATGTGTTCTCCTTCAGTCATGAGTTCCTTGATTGCTTCATTCTCAAAGAAGTCTGCCTGGCTATCAGTAACAGCCACCAACTGGACAGGAATTGTATCCTGAACTTCAGACAGAAATGCCCGGAGCATTCCCATGGATGCCTTCCGCTTTGCGGAATAGACCAGTATATATCCATGAACAAGTTCATCTTTCCTTACACCAATTGAAGAATGATATGATAGTATAGTTATCTGTATTCGACGTCTCTTTTCACCTATTATTTTATCAAGCATCAAAGAATTATTCTGGCCAGCCTGTGCAGCACTACAGGAGTGAGAGTCAAGGAAAGGTGAAAGAATAAGATCCACACTGAACGGATCACCACACATGGCACACATGACAATCCTTAAGTCAGCTTCTGACAGATCTTTAATGGTGGGAACTGGACTTACAACGTCAAAATTGTGTTTAACTGCTTCCAGTACTCCTCTCAGAGCTTGTTTTATTTGGGTCTCATTAAATTTGCGTGGATATGTACCAGCAGGCACATCTACAAAAGGACACTGTAACTTGTTGGCCAATTGCTGTCCCTGATGTCTCAGAATAGGTAGATTCTTGCTAACACTGTCCCTCTGGTTTGCCAATATTAACGTAAATGAAAGATTAGCCATATACTTGTCTCTCCTTATCTGAGATGCTTCAGCCCTTATTTTTGCAATGCACTCCCCAATAAAATTCAGTGATTCAATAGAGTTAAAGACACAGAAACAACCGTGTGGTTTGAAGGCTGAGGTCCACAACTGAGTCAGCAGGTATGGTGATTTGGCATCAACTGGCCTAAGATCCAGTTCATATATTTTTCCATCTAATGCATATTCATCATCAGTGGATTGTGTCCGAATTTCATTTGCCAATTCTTGTGCAAGGCCATCTTTGCCCAAAATGAAAAGATTGACTTTATCAATGTTGGCACTATCATGGTATAAATTTGAACGGCCGTGGTCTAGTTGCAGAAGACTGTTGGCAAGTAACTCCTCTACTTTTATGTCCGTGCAATTTTGGCCACTGAGACAAGTTTCTTTAGTTGGGTGATAAACAAATCCTATGTGTTTGAGCAGAAGAGATTCTCTATCAGGTGCAAGTTTCTGTAAAGCTTTGTATCTAGGTTCTTCACTCAAAACTGCGTGAATTTCACTCATTTTATCTGTACTTGGTGTTGCGTTAAGATCCAGGTCATAAAACAGCTCTGAATGTTCAAAAAGCATTTCCTGAAACTCCTCTTTGGCTTTTTCAACAATCTCCCTCTGATGCCTACCATACACTTCCTTACTATCTGCATCAGTGATGTATTTGAATGCTTCGTCCTCCATCACAAAACATATAACTTCTTCCCATGGCTGTCCAGGTGAAATGAACTGGATTTTCTCGAGAGTTTTTTTGAATTTCTCCTTCATTTCAACCCTCCTTTTTTCTGATATAAGATGCTGCACATGGTTTTGATAAACTTTTTCTGCCTCTAGGGTAGTGAGGAGGTCAAATGGAATCCTTCTGTCATTCACTTTATCTATGTGGTCAGTTTCATCCCAGGGCGTTTTTTCAAGTACTACAAAACAGGACTGGAAGTCAGGCCTTTTCTCCATTACCTTCAAGGCTTCTGACCAACTCAAGAGTTCAATCTCGTCAAGATTTGATAGAAGAGTATTAAGAGCTCTTGGCAATGCATTAATGTATTCCTCTTTTCTCTTTCTAATATGTTCCTGTTTAAGCTGCTCTATGTGTTTTGAAAATGTATTTTTGGCCTTTTTTGTTCCTTCCAAATTTATGTACTCTTCATAATCAGGGTGGTTTTTCAGTTTGTTACTAACAGTTTTCCAAGTTGCATGATAATCTCTCACAGTTTGGACAAGTTTTTCAAACTTATCTGTTGCTGTAACAACTAGCTGTCTTTGAGTTTTATAGGCATCCAGATAGGGGATTATTTTAGGCTTACCACGAGTTTTATCCATCATTTGTACCAGTGCAGTAAAACATGTTTCAACATTGACATTAAATCTTGCCGATGTTTCCACTACTACAAGGTTCTTCTTATTTGAAGCAAAGGCTTGAACCTCTCGCAGATAATGATCCACACACTCATCACATTTCGTTGCTGCTATTATTATGGGTTTTTTAGATTTGGAGAGCTGGATATAGAGATTATTCACAAATTTAAGTTGATCATCAAACTTCCTATTGCATCCTTGGCTTACGTCAATGCACAATAAAAACCCATCTATGCTTAATTTCCCTTCAGGCATTTGTTTCTGCTCAAAGTCTTGCTCCAAGCCTAGCTGATCTGTGCAAATGTACATTAGTTTTTCTGCGGACTGCAGTTTGGAGGCAGCTGCACGTTTTATGTATGGTTGTAAATTTGTACTCCGATGAGGCAAGAAAGTCTGATCATCAATGAACTCAGTCTGTTCAATTACATGAATTCTGCAATCAATTCCATCCTCACCGCTTTGTGTTACGTCACCCCAGTACAAAAAGTGATCATTGTTAACAACTCTTCCTCCAAAGTCAATAGTGCTAAGCACAGAGGTATGCTCAGGATAATATTCGTCTGCTTTTGAACGAACGAATCTATTGCACAAACATGACTTTCCAACTCCACAATTACCTTTATCCTTTTCAGTTCCAGACAGTCCAACAACACTAACAGCATAAGATGGGGGGCGTGGCTCTTTGTTTTTTGCCATCATAACTTTCCTCTCATCCTTTTGCAATTATCAAGGTAACTGTATGTGGTTTTCATTCTGGAAAGGTTCTTACAAATTTAAATTGTATATCCAGGGTTCCAGAAATAGCTTTCAGTCATTCCTGCTTCAGCTTGTCATTGAGAGAACCTCAGATAGAGCCAGGGTGAGGATGATCATCTTCCTAAAAAATACAAAGAGGAAAAACAAATTCAAGATTGCAGGTATTTCTTTGTAATATTCATGAGAGAAAAGAGATTTTAAGAAGCACTTTGGCTTGCTCACCGTGATTGTCTTTGTCTATGAAAACTTTACAACTACTTTAAATGAGATCTTAAATTTGTAATTGATTCATGTTAATGCTATTTATACTACAAATCTAAAAATAAATAGGTTTTAGGCACAGTTTAATAAGGGCTCATCACCTATTTTGACAGGTGATCAGCATATTCTAAAAAAAGAAAACCCACACCCAAACCCCCGAAATTACTGTTTTCCTTCCTACCTTATGAATACTAGGCACTAAAAAACATTTTCGCTACAATAAATACAATATAAAAATTCTAAACCCGACCCAATATTCACATACTTGTAATCACACTCATGTTTTCACTAGATACCATGCTTATTTGCATGAATAACACTACTTTTATGTGCATTTGTAGGCTTGGGCTTAGGCTGCAGTAAAGAAAATTTCAAAATGAGAAGCTGTAAAAGCAGACAGCCAGGTAGCTCAAGTGCTACCTATTTGCAGAAGTAAACTACTTTACTTGCATACCAATAGTAAACTGCTTTTAAGGAGAAGTTTCGAACCTGAATTCTACAGAAAAACACAAATATCATCACACAAATACTAAAATTAAGACTTATGTCTGAGATTTTAAGACTACAATGTAGTGTCAGTCATTCTGTCTCTATGGAAAAAACCAAACATTTTTATTAACTGTAAACAAAAACTACTGTATCTACATTCAGACTTCCAAAGAATTATTACAAGGTTCCAGTGGGTTTATTGAAGCTGTCGTCAAGTGTAACAATTACCACTAACTCTCAGTTATTAATTAGAAGACTTTGCTTCATGCATACTGCAAATGGAAAGATACTGTTTTAGAAACAATTACATTATGAGAACATAAAAGAATCAAATGGCCAAATGACTGGGCCCAGCAGTTTGTGATCGATGGCATGAAATCTAGTTTGGGATCAGTAACTAGTGGTGTACTCCAGGGGCCAGCAGTGGGTCCAATACTGTTCAACATATTCATTAATGACTGGGATGATGGAGGGGAATGCACCCTCAGCAAGTTCACTGAGGACAAAATTGGGAGGAGTGGCTGATACAATCCCTGCATCCAGGGAAGATTAACCCCATATACCAGTATATGCTGGGAGCCAACTGGCTGGAAAGCAGCTGTACAGAAGAGAATCTGGGGATTCCAGTGGACATGAACATGAGCGCGCAATGTGCACTTGCAGCAAACAAAGCTAACAATACCCTGGGCAGCATTAGACAAAGTATTGCCAGCAGGTCAAGGTAGATGAACCTTCCCCTCTACGCAGCACTGGTAATGCCACTGTGTCCAGTTCTACAGTACAAGAGATGCAGAGCTGTTGGACAGAGTGCGGCAAGAGGTCACTAAGCAGACTGAAGCACTACAGCATCTCTGGTGTAAGGAAAGGCTGGGAGAGCTGGGACTGTTTAGCCTGGCAAAGAGAAGACTCAGGGGAGATCTCATCAATGTGTACAAATATTCGGAGAAAGGGTGCAAAGAAGGCAGAGCCACATTCCTTTCAGTGGTGCCCAATGACAGGAGGCAACAGACATAGACTAAAATACAGAGGGTACCATGTGAACATGACAAAACACTTCTTTTATTGTAAGGGTGACTGAGCACTGGTCTGGTTAGCCCAGAAAGGGCAAAGGCTCCTGCATTAATGATTCTCAACAGTCACCTGGACGTAGGCCTGGGCAGCCCGCCCTAGGTGACCCTGTTTAAGCAGGGAGACTGGACAAGATGACATCTAGAGGTCTCTTCCAAACTACACTGCTGTATATTCTGAAAAAGTATTTTGATAAAAATATTTTTCTCGTTTTCTTGGTAAAAAGACAGCTATCACACAACACTATAAATGAAAGGTACAGACCACTGTATTTAACATACCTGCTTTTACATTTGTAGAGTACAAAGTAACAACATAAATATATGTAAACAAACCTTTAAATAGCCCTTATGAGTATAACATCTAAAGCATCAACACTGAAATTTTAGACCAAATATTTCAGCTTTATTTGTAACATAAACCTGTCGTTCTTAGCAACAAATTGTTAAGAAGGATATTGCAACTTCCTTTAGGTTAAAATGTGTTGAATCTGTCACCCAAAGAGCTCTCAAAATCTGCTTTAATACCTGTAAAACTAATCCACAACTGCTAAAACATCTGAAGTTTGAAGACATGCAGCAGCAGAAGTATTTGCAACACTAAAAGTTACAACAGAAGATAAAAATACTGAAACCTTCAGTATCTTGTATAGAAACAACTCCTGCCCAACAGAGCTTTCCAACTTACTAACACCTACAAATGGAAAACCAATGTTCGGACCAGAAACACAGTATAACTGTAACGACATGTGTAATGAAATTAACCAAACTATAAAATAAAAACCACATATATAAAAACAGCTTTCAGTGACAAAAATCATAAGCAAGGACAGTACCTTTTCTAGAAAAAACAAGTATCACTTTCATTAAAAAATGAAGTGGAAAAATCCAATTTTTGTACTTGTGAGCTTTTATATTGCACAAACTGAAACTTTCATGCCATACTTTAGAATTATTTTTTGTTTAAATCAGATTACTCACACATTCAGAAAGAGAAATTGTATTTTAAATTTTGCTTTTCACTGTTTCCACTGTGTTTTATTATACCCTTAAACTACAGAATTTGGAACTAACAAAAAATGGCTCTGGGAATAAAAATACTTAGCAAAAGTAACATCCTTTACAAGCACTATTTGTATTACTACAAATAAACCCACTGTTTTCCTTCTAAAGCAAAGCTTATGATAGTAGAGTCATTCAAACTGTTAGAATGAGAAGTTTAGTCAGCATTTTCACCATAAAATGTTTTCTGTTTGCCACAGCACAAAACAGATTTGATGCGGACTAAACAGAAAAGTCTTCATCCAACAGGATTATTTCATTTCATCAGGAAGACACTGTCAATTTGCAATTAGTTTACAAGAAACAATCAATATTTTCATATACTCTACATCCTCACATAGCAAAGGTTGTTCCTCCTCCATCTATAAAATGTTTTGTTAAATCAATATATTTTTAAGTGAGAAAGTACAGAGTAAGGTGAAATGGGACACTAACAAAGGGGAAACAACACATCAGTCTCTCAAAGTTTCTGACATGGAAGATTTTCACCACAGTCGGAGTTGAATCACTAAAGATATTTAAAATCAGTGGGGGGGAGGGGGTTTAAAAGACAGTTTCTACTTTGCGTTGATTATACAAAGCAAAGTCACAGAATGAAATCTATGTTAATTAAGTAATAAAACTGGTAAAAATCTGACATTATAATGGCTTCACTTTTAATATGTAATCATAATTAAATTGCTCCCTAAATGGAAGATTTTTCATTTCACTATACCACTAATGTAAAGGTACTTTACAGCTTTGTACAGTTTTAAAGTATACACACTGGAAACAATGGTTAGCTCCATTATCTTACTTCAATCTAATTCAATTATAACAAACTGTAAACACTATGATTCCTTACTTCACCTCCCCCCTCCACCTCTGTTACAGATTCAAAGGAGGGGCTGCTTGATTTCCCCAACTAATTTTATCTTCGAATTGAAAATAATATCTCTAAACTGAAAATTCTGAAGAACTCAGAAGATACAAAGTGTATGTCATCACTGCAGGAACAATCTCTGATAAGATACAGATGCACCATAGGACCTTGTATCTACAGACTTCTAGATTTCCAAATGCAGTTACAAAGAAAATAAGGTGTAGCATCTTGCACTTACTCACCCACCTCCCCCCTTAAACACAAGGCCTAAAGTCCAAACTTACCCTTAGGGAAAAAAGGTGCAAAGTAAGATGGTTATCCTGCTGTGATCTTCCTGCAGTGATGTCACACATTTAAACAGTGCCCTTCAGTAAGTCCTTCCCTGAGGGATCTGAAAACAAAAAGTAAGAATCATCAAAAGTTTCAGTTTTATGAAAGCAGAAGCAGCAATCAGAGCAGGTACAACACTTCACCCATGCATAAGGGTAATTTTCCTTATTTTAAAGCCATAAACAAAACTCAAGAGCTCAAGCTGGTCTTCCTCTAGGTTTAGAGGGTTTAAATCCTGTAAGCACAGCTATCAATACTTGAGACAGAGAGGGGACAGTTCTCAAACAACTGGGATTTGAGGTTCAACTTGGTATTTTAACAATATCTAGGTTGCAGAAACCTCTTCTGAAAAAAACTAATACAGTTTCTCAGATAACATATAAAATGTGAGATATAAAAATCACTAATCACATGTAGAACAATTTGGAATTCTAAATTATCTAGAACATAGCTTTCTAAGATGAAGTTGGCATAGTCAGTAAGTACAAAATACACTAAATTAATGTAAGTCTAATTACATGTATATGTATGTTACTATTAGAAAAAAGTACTCTACCTCAGAACGCTTTAGCCTGTACTATAGCATTTCTACGTTAAAAGGCCTCATAAACTGTGCAAATTAGAAATTAAAAGTATAATCATACTTGAAGATTTTGGATCCTCAACTAGGGTACAATTATTAGTATATCCCTGTTAAGTGTTCATTTTACTGAGGGGATGCAAAAACAGAACACTTTTCCATTGTTCTTCCCTTTGCATCCACACAAAACCCAGAGTTTGCCAGGCCAGTGATGCATATATTATGATTATCTGCATCATAATATAGGACAGGAACTTGGGGCACTTGCATTGGACCATTACATAAGCCATTTTTAACTAAGATGCAGCACCATGTGTGCTAAACATTACATCAAAGTGGTACAATAGAGCTTTTTCTTGTCTGGCAACTTACAATTATATTATTAGTAATTCCACTTTGCTTTGGGAATAATATAGGTAGCTGAAAAAGTCTAAACTTTAGTAAATTCTCTTTTGGACAAAAAAGATTTGGCAATACTGATAAACAATAAATCTATACCACAGTAACAGTGCAACTAATACCAAAATAGTAACTCATCTTGTGGCACTAGACACTAAAATCAATAGGCACAGGCTAACAATCCTGCATTAAGCCTAGCCAAGCTACAGTGCTAAATTCTATCACTTGAAAAAGAAGACAGGAGGTAAGTCCCACTCCCTGCCCCTACCTCCTAGCTGTGGCACTGCTCTATGTCTACAGCTAGACATGCAGAGCAGACAGCTGCTCACGAGGAAACAGACTACAAGACACTGAAGAACTCAGTACATGGAAGTGCAGACAGACAGAGAGAAAAGCATTTCTGCCTGCAAGAATGTGTCTGGGACTTGGGGGGACACTGCCACAAGAGAAAGGTCAAACACAGGGCCCCAGAAGATCAGTCAGAAGCATTAAAGAGGCCAGACAAAGCCCTATTTTCAAATACATGTTTCCCAAAGTCTTCTGCACTGAATTCTAAATGTTCGAATAGAATGCGTTATTAGTAGCAAGTCATAAACACTGGAACAGCTAATCACCTATCATTATTTAGTATTTGTGGCTGCACAGGAACTTGTAGATGGGCCCACAGTCAAGAAAATCACTTACAAATAAATACTTTGAATATTTCTCAATACCTTCCAAAACTGCTTTATGAACCTAAAAATGTTTTAGATCTAACATGGCTCAAGCAAATATGTTGTCTATAAGAGTCTACAGAATTGCTTACAACTACCAACTACTTAAGCAGCTGCCAACAGGGAAAATAAAAATGTTTTCCCCAAATTCTTTACTCACTCTGTAGTGTTCTCTAGACACAAAAGTTTATGGATCAGTATTTTCCAGGGTTAGTTTCAATTACCACAGTCTTGACATAGAGTTAGTAAATTACGTGGCCAAGTCCAAAAAAGCACACGTGAATAAATGGGTCATCACAGCCTAGGCTGCTTCGCAGGGTACACAAATACACCAACAAAAAGTTACTGTGACCTCTACAGCAGATCCTCAAGTAAATTCAAACACCCTAGGTATCACTGTAATGGTTTTGAGGAGGAGTCTGAAAGCGCTGTGCATTCATAATATCAAGGACCATGATTTCAAGGAAGTTACAGTTCTGGATTCAAGTTACTGCTGACACCAAGTTTTTATACTGAGTCATTCCTCACTTCATACTTTTTGAGAACTAAAACTTGGCATTGGAAAATATTTAGTACAGTACCCAAATTCCAAGATCTATCAGCACATCAGTAACTATAGCTCTATCTGAAACATAACAGAATAACAATATAACTGTTTTTCCTTTGATGACCAGTTTAAAAAAAAAATGTTGATATACTTTAATGTAATGTTGCAATTTCTCATTCAGTGTTCACCAAGAGTTATCTTTTTCACTCAAACAAGCATAAGAAACTTTCCCTTCAAAAAAAATTCCTTTTAGAAATTATACCAAATTATTGGTATACAGAGTATACCAATGACACCTTACCAACAATTACAAATTACTTAAGTCTGCTGAGGTCCTAACCACTTAATGTGTCCTTTGCTCTTTATTCACATGTCAATATTCTTGCCCTCACAAGTGCCAGTAACCTTAATTAAGTAACAATACTTGAAATCTTATTTATAAATAAAGGTAAATAAAATGCTCTCTGGTAAAACAACACAAATATCAGCCAATATGAGGAAAAAATTATCCAGACTGCTTACCAGAAAGTAAGCTCAATAAAGCAACAAGATAGTAAAGGACAATATCTTGAAATGCCTTCAGTAGTGATACCGTGACTGAAAAGGAATACAGTTCAAGTGGTATGCTGATTAATTGTACTAGGTAAATGAAGGATGGGATTGGATTACTCCAACCACTGTTGATTTCAGATTTGGTTAGTATGATAGCCACCTACCATCCCTAAGGGAGTTCTGTAGCCTAGGTAATTCTTTGTATACAAAAGCAATCAATTTCTTAAAAAAAAAAACAAAACAACTGTCCAACTTCATATTAAAAAGCAATGAAAAACTGTGTTTCAAAACAGAAGTTCAAAGCTCCTAGTTCCTACCAAATTCACTAAATGTCTTCTATCAATACCAATACAACCACCAATGTTTTACCCAAAATTAAATCAGGTCCTAAACATTATTTTTAAATTCAAAACAAAACATCATTCTTTAGCTGAAATCTAGCAAGCCAGAGGCATTAGGCATTATCACTGTTGCTCTCCACAAAAAAAAAAAAAAAAAAAAAAACACACAAGAAAAGCCCACACCAACCAACATAAATGAGATCAGGGTACAATAAACAGGTAAACTGCAAAGGTTCAAATTATCAGTATTGCAGTATTCTGAACTTAGGCCTCTCAAGGTACTTATCTTCAGATTTCTGAATATCTGAAAGCCTTCAATATAGGTTCAAAGCCTGTATTTTAACAGGAAAGAAAACAGTGCAAGTTTACAGGAATAATAAATTCTTAATTCTTTTTGCAAAGGATAAGCTCCTACCAAAGACATGCACAGTGCTCAGAGAAGTTTCTCAGGGCAAGACTACCTAATCAGGCTTATTTACAGAGTTACTCAGGAAGAACACAAAAGAACTAATGGAGAAATTTTACAAAGAACTTATAAAAATAGAAGGAAAAAAGAAGCAGATGAGGAAGGAAGGACCAAGGTTAAGGACAAAAAAGGGGCTAAAATGCATTTTCTGAAAAAAAAAAGAATTTACATCCTGGTAGGAGCAACTTCAACTATTTTAACTGATCCACATATCTGGATCATTTCATATTATTTTCTTCATTAGTAACTGCAGTACACAAGCCGGGACTCAACACCATGGAGTTCTGAGACTTAATTCAAGCAGTAGTTTGTTGTTTGACCTTGTACAAGCCATATGTGTCATCTCTACCTGTGTAAAATGACAACACTGGTTATTCACTTTTTAAAATTACGAAATGAGCAAGGAAAAAGACATATGTAAGCAGCAAATAATATTCTGCATAATAATTAGCCAACTTAAATAAATTAATGCCAAAACGCAATATACACATTTCCAAAAAATTTTGCATGCAGGTATTGGTTTTGCTTTTTTAAACACATTCGTCTGTCAAGTTTGTGTGCCAACTGATGCAGAGTTGCAAAAAATGCATGGGAATTCTAACCTCAAGAAACAACTCTTATTTACCACAAAACGTAATGTGCCGAACTGGCCACAGATTAAATATTTTGGTTTCCAAAAAGTGTTAAGTGACTAGAAAAACACAGTTAGGATGTAAACTCAAAGTAACTTCACTACAATTGTTTCAGATTTTCCTGGAAGGAACTTTGAACTCACTTTTCATTAAATATTTCACTAAAACTGTAAACATAAGGAAGTGATGAGAGGGTTCAAATAACAATCTGTAAAATGTAATACTCCTTCAGCTCACTTACACTGACCTTTAGGCTAAAATTTCTTAGAGTAAAAAAAGAAAAACAAAAAAGCACCAAAGTGATTAAAGAGTGACTAAAAGTTTTGTGCGCCCGTTAAGAGGGAAACAGCACAGATCTGGGGGGAAAGGAAATTCTGGCATTTCTAATACAGGATTCCCAGTGTTACTGGGAGCCCCTGACACCAAACGTCCCCGTCCAGCCGGGCGTCCCGCGGAGGGCAGGAGGGGCTGGGCAGCCCGGGCCGGGAGCGCCGCGCGGACAAAGCCCCCTAGCGGCGCGAGCCGCGGCGGGCCCCTCTGGACAGCATTCCTTCCTTATCACTGAGCAGGAATGCACCACGGGCTTTACTCGCGCGGCTACGTCATGGCCATAAATGTGGCTGTTTTCAGCCTGCTCAGCGACGTAACCGTGCCAGCAGAACTCTGCGATGGATATTGGCCTCACAAACTTCCATTCTCTCGGCGAAGGTCAGAGGGTGTCACCCCCGAAGATGCCTGATGCATGGAATCGTAAGAACACACCCCGTAGCAGATGACTTAATGCAGTGGAGTGCTCTGAAGTTTTATGCAAAATATTCCTGACGAATGCCGGTACATGGGATTTATCTTGTGTCAAGAAAGAACTTTTGGAAGCTTTCAGATATCATCAGCATCCTCTCAATATCTTTATTAAACAGAATGGAATTATTTTTGCACCATCTACTCAAATAACAAGCCCCAACAGGGAAACATACAGAACAATCTATTATTATGATCAGTGCTTTTCTTTCCTACAAAGTCTGCACATGGAAAAAAACACCTACGGCTTTAGGAAAGCACATTTTATCTTTAGCTTGAAAAACATGTGCAGCATTTGGTTCTGCTAATGCTAAATATAGCATTTTAAAAGAATTTAGTCTGAGCCTAAAGTATTTAATTGGATTGTGTTACACATGCAACACCTTAGCTAAAGTAAAGTCTGATACCAGGGAGTGGTAGGCATCTGGTTGCAATTATTTACAATTTTACAACAATGGCAGCTGCTTTAGATAGGACACTTTAAAAAAAAAAAAAAAAAAAGCATGTTACTTCAGCTCTGTATGTTCCCATCTTAAAAGCAACTTACAATAAAACAAGCTAGAGATAATGTAACAAACGCTTAAACAATTTTGATACTTTAGGTGCTATGGACTTCTTAAAAAACCTAATATATTTGCATCATACTTTCTAAGTTGTGGCAACACTGAGTTTTAGTAGAGTACTATTTTAAGAATTTTAATACTTCTAAAAATTAATTTTCAAAGCAGTACAACGATGAAAACAAACCCTCATAAAAAAGCACCAGGCTGAATATCCTTATTTCAGATATGTACTATAAATGTGTTTTATCAGAAGGTGGTTAACTCTGGTCACTGATGTCACTCCTAAAAAAAAATGCCATGGTAAAGAACCTTCAGAAGGTAAGACAGCACAGCTGAAAAAAAAAAAGCTACCTATTAATTCCTCATTAATTCATGAAATAAGTATATAGGCATCAGTGCTGCAACTGGCTTCAATGCACAAGTTTAAAATGGACGTCCAATTGACCAGCAAATGCTGTTCTGTCTGTACTGCTTTTACTCTGCAGTGTAGTTTTCAAATTCCTGTCAAGGATCTTTATTAAGAAAAAAAATCCTCCAGATATCTGCATGACACTGAAGAATACACACATACCCCCACAGGCCTATTTTGGTCTAGATTAAAAACGTTTCCCTCCTACTTATTAAGGAAATATTCCACGCTGATATGAAAAGCGATACAGGAGAGGGCAAAAGAGGGGGGTACAGAGGGGTGGGGTGTAGTATGGGGAGAAGGTGACAAGTATCTTCCTCCTATAACTATACAGTCCTGCTTCTATTTCTAATTAGAGTGTTTTATATTCCTCATATCCTATATTTACAACACCATGGCACTATATCTGTATGTCTCTGGTGATTCCCTTGGGTGGAGAGAGTCTAAAGGTTATGCTGGTTGAAGGGATTCAAAATGCTTGAAAGCTGCAACACTGCAACTGGCTACCCTATTCCAAAGCCTTAAAATCCACCTGGTGGAAAAACAGAAATGCACACATCATTAGGAGAGTGAAGTTTTGTGAAATTTAATATCGAGCAATATTTGAAGGTGAAAGGAAGAAGGAGAGGAACAGACAACTGTTCAAATTTAGTAGAGGAAGGAAAGAACAGTAAAGGTGCAAATGAGCAGAAGGGGTAATGAGGAGGAAAAGAAGTACGGAGAAAGGAGAAAAGGGAGGAGGAAGGTAGTGAGAGTGGAAGAAAGGAGGAAGCTGAACGAGTAAGGAGAAGAAGGGAACGAGGAAGGAAGAAAAGAGGAGCAGGGAAGCTCCCTTTCCTGCCTGCCTGCCTTCCTCCCTCCCCGGAGAGCCGTGACCAGCTGGCAGTCTCGTACAGCAGGCTCTGACCCTCCCATTGCTCAGGCCTTCATCACCTGTCTGGGATCAGCAGGCACCCCGCTCCCTGCCCTTCCTGCCTCTCTCCCGGCCGGCGGGACCGGTGCCCGCTCCGCACGCGGCCCCAGCCCCGCTCCCAGACCCGGCTCGCCGGGCTGCGGCCGCCTCCTCCTCCTCCTCCTTCCCCCATGCCCTTCCGCCTGCCGGCCCGGCCGCCCCTCTCCTCCCCGCTTCGGGCCGGGCCGGGCCGGGCCGGCTCCCGCGGGACCGCATTCCTGCCCTCACCTCGCGCCGTCGGGATCCGGCTGCTCGGCGGCGGGAGCGGCAGCATTCCCGGGACGCTCTCTCCACGCCGGCGCCCCCGGCGGCTTCTGCTCCCCGCGGGGCTCTCTCCGCTCTCCGGCCCGCAGCTCCCGAGCGCTCCCGGCCGCCGCAGCCCCGTCCCGCCGCCCCGCTCGCTGCCCGGCGCTCCCGGCTCAGTAATGGCGGCCGCCGAGCCTCCCCGGCTCTCGCTCGGCTGGCGGAGTCTCTCTCTCCCCCTAACTTTACCTCAGCAGCTTCGCTTCCCTCCCCTCCCCCCTCCCTCCCGCCGCCGCGGCTCAGCGCGCGCCCGCCCGGCCAGCTGCGCGTGCGCGGGGAAGCGCCTCTTCCTGCTGCCGCTGGATTCCCCGGGAAGCCTGGGAGAGCGCGCGCGGACAGCCGCCAGCTGCGCGCGCACGCGCGCCGCCCCGCCTCCCCTCGCCGGACCGGACCTGGCGGGCGCGCGCGCGCGCGCGGGGCTCCCCGCTCGTGCCCCGGTGGCCGCACGGGCAGCGCGGGGAGCGGGCGGTGCGAGCGCCGCGGGTTCGAGTCCCGGCCCGGGCCGGGCCGCGGAGCCACAGCCCGGGGGGCCACGGGCCCAGTCCCCGTCCCCATCGCGGGCCATCCGTCCGCCCGGGGGACGGACACCGCTGGGGCCTGGCCTCGGCTCGCACGCAGCAGCCCTGCCTCTGAGGGAGGAAAATGGCGGTGGAGTGGGATGGGATTGAAAGAGGCCAAAGTGCTGCCTCGCTCAGCTCCGTGCCCCCCGCTCCTCTCTTGCCAGGCCTCCCATAACTAGTCACAACATTTCCCAGGTTTAGCCGGTGTAACGCGCGTTTCTTTGGTTTGTTAAGCACCACGAGGAGGGCTGGCAGCGGGGCCTGCTGGCTGTAGGACGTGCCAGCGGTGCCGGGCCGGGCGGCCGGGCCGCAGCCCCCTCGGGGCCCGCTGTGCGCCGGGCGGCCCCGCGGGGGACGCGACAGCCCGCAGAGCCCCCCGGCGCTGCCAGGCCTTCCTGCCCCCGGACCTGGGAGGTGAGACAGGGGACACGGCAGAAAACTAGGAGGTGCTGAGCTGCTCTGTCCACCACCGGGGACAGGGCACCTGTGGGCATCACGCACATACACCTTATTTCTGTATGTGCAGAAATGCATATTCTATGCGTAATTTATTACTAAAGATCCCTTGTATGTATGCGTGCTAAGGAACAAATTAATATTTTACTAGCAACCTTATTCCTGGCACAGTCCAGTTTGGAGTGTTATACTTGTCATCATAATATTTAATAACAATATGGTTGATTCTGTACAATTTTACATATTGCATGCACATCTTAAAGTTTTACATCTGAAAACTAGGAAATTAAAAAGTTTACAAAATCAGATCCTTTCTAAAGACAGATTGCCTGTAAATTTGAATTTCTGAGAAAATTCTGACTAGCTAAACATTTTTGTGTTAAAAACAGTCCAGCATGAACACTGCCTTACTCGAGAATATTTCTAGAAATACTCATCTTAGGTTGGTCCAACTTAAAGAAATGAAAAATTATTTGACACTGTAATCACAGCATTTGTTCAAGAATTTTTGCAGTCACATCCTAGTTAAAAAAAAAAAAAGGCAAGATAAAGAAGACAAAACAGAACTTTAATTTTAATTGCCTGATTTTGAGGATTTTTTGTAGGGTTTTGTTATTGGGTTGTTTTTTTTTTTGGGGGGGAGGGGGTTGTTTGGATTGGTTTGGTTTGGTTTTTGTTATTGTTCAAAATAAATACCTTGGAGTATTAAAGCCCATTTCACATTACCAGAATCAAAACCTTACATTCATATGAAAAAAATATCTTTTGAGATTTCTTAGCTTAACAGAAATTTAAAGGAGTGAGATCTGTATCCTTCTAAAACTGTGTAGGTATTAATTACCTTAAGCATTTAATATTAGAGAATTTTCGTAAGGTTCCATCATGTCGAAGACCTCTTATATAGGAATTGATTGTATCACTTACTTTGATCCTGACCGTAGTTATAAAAACACCTCAGCAAGGTGAATAGGTTTGGGAATATGCGGAAGGTTTTTCCCAGCAAGCTCAAACCTGAAGCATCCAGGGATGGCAAGGAGTGTCTCAGTTAGAAGCAGCTGGCAACACCATTAGTTACAGGGAGCATGGAGGTTCTGTCTTTACAAGGATGCACAGCAACCAGATGAAAGGCAACAGGCATAAGTAGTTTCCTATGATGTTAGTCCACAGTCAGATACACCATCGGCTCCAAAAGCAGTCTTTGGTGAGAGAAAAGAATGGATTTCCAGGCAGAATTAGATCAGCTGATTCTTCTTTCTCTGACCCTAAATATTCCCCCTAAAATTAATGTAACACAGGAAGACTGTAAAGCCAGAAACTGAATTTCATATAGATTTCCTCACTGCAGGTATGCAGAATCAGAGGCAACTTATGTGCAGAAACTCCCTTTGCTTGTGACTTTCCAGGAAGCGTGCAAAGTCCTGGCAGGCTGCAGTAGGCAGCTTGCTATGATTTTGCAGAGCTTATTAAGCCCCTTGATTTTGTGTAAAGCTACAAAAAGTCAAGAATTATGTCCAATGAACCAGCAAGCAAGGTTCTAAGCAGATTTATGACACAGTGTTTTTCCTAGACTCTATGAAATTTATAAGCTTTGCAGTTTAATGTTAACTGTTGGGTAGAGATATACCCATAGACCATTTCAGATGCATATTAAGAAGACATGCAAGATTTATAAAGTTTCAAAGGGAACGTGGTGAGAAAACTGCAAATCCATAACAAAACAGGTAGTTTCATGCCCTTATGATACCACAATGTTTAGATTTATACGGCTACTTAAGGATTTTTTGTCACTAATGAAGCAGTAACATAAATGAAAGCAACTCCATCAAAGTATTTTTTAAATAAAATTTTATTAAAATAGTTCAGAAATATTTGTATTTGTCAGAAATATTTCAAAAAATCTTTTCAATGACAGAAGAATGCAGGAGCACTATAACTTAGAAAAGGCATACAAATAATGTGTAATAATGAAAACCAATTAATAATTTAGCTAGGTTAGTGTTTTGTTAATTATACAGAAAGGCACTTCAGAGAAATGTTTTAGTAAACCTTGAGAAACTCAGAAAAAACACCATTAATGATTTGCAACATTCGTTATTTATAATGACTATTGTTATTTAAACCTCTCCTTGTGGCAGATTTTGCTTTAGAAATACCCTCATACTTTCAAGGGCTCATTATAAACACAAATAAAGTAAGCACCTCATAGGTATCTGGAAGCCTGCATATCAGTTTCGTGTGATTCTGGTGATCTGAAGCCAGATGAGAGGAGAGTGCTTGTCTCCCCATGCTTCTGGAATTGCGGGATTTCAAACCACAGATCAGATGAGCAATGCACATACTTCTCATGGGCACAGCGTTTTCTTAATTGCCCTCGCTCCTCCATAATTGTTTTCATTGCACCACTTGCAAAGCAAGCTTACCAGTGTACTGAACCAAAAATCAATGTGCTGTTGGTGGTTGCAGAACATGAAATTCTGCACATATTATTTTACTGCAAGCTGCTTTTCAGGCCTCTTCCCCAACGTCCCTCATTAAACAGGAGAACTGCCAGGTCTGTCTCACTTCAGGGAAAAGGCACTGTTTTGCATAAAGTTTAAGAATCAATGTTACAGCACCTTCTCTGTGAGAAAAGCTTCACACACTTTGAAATTGTTCAACTATTTATGCTCATGTTAATTCATTGTGCTCTTTGTAAAAACATTTGTATACAGGAAGAGAGGGCAAAATAGAAACATAAATGCTTACATCATTATCTCAAATTATTAAGGAAAACCTCTTTGGTTTCTAATAGGAATCATTTAGAGAAATGCATTGTCTTACTAAGAGACCTGCATCACTGCAGAATTCCATGGTGTTAAGAGGAAAGCTCACCAGCATTGCTGGTTTTCTGATAATCAGTACACCTGATAAACCAAAGAGCAGGTAGAAAAGTCTGCTTTCTTTACCTCTCTCCTAATCTCCACTCTTGCTCTAATTTTCAGGTTTTGGAGTTGTGTCTTTTGAAACAGTTATTTTCTTCATTTTAAAATTTAATACTTCATTGATCACCCTTTTTCATTAATTTGGATCATCTACCATTTCAAAAGGAGTATCAGGAGCTTGATCACTGATTTCACTGAACATGGCTTATGCAAAAATCAAGCCTTAACATAATTCACATGTTCAGCATTTTGTGTTGTAACTGCCAGCCTTTTTCTAAGCCTTGCTATGTTCCACTCTGCCAGTATGGAGCCCATGACTCCCAAGGACTGGGAAATCTCAGAGGAGTGCAGAAAAGTCTAACAAGAGCAAGATGGGGAGACAGTGAACAGAGACGTGGAATCCAGTTCTTCTTCTAAAAATTAACTGGAAAAGAAAATTTACCAGACACCTTACATGTATGTATTAGTTTAGAAAACGAAAGGAAAAATTCCTCTCAGAGTCGGTTTAGCACTTAATGTATTTACACTGATGAAACCTAAACACTGAGGAGAGAGTGATTGCCCGGCTCAACATAGAGAAGGAAACAGAGGATTGTTTCAGTTGTTATTTTACTTACAATGAGCCAGCTTTAGCTCCTTTCCCAAACCCCCGGCTGCTGTAGCCCAGCCTCATAGAAGCCTTGGCTTCAGCAGAGCACCGAGCTCCCCATAGCGCCCTGCACCCTTCGCTGGAGTCTTGCGACAGGCCTGCCCACAGCATCCTCTCCAGCTGGCAGAGGCTACTGCTGCAACCCGGGCACGCTTGGATACCAGTTCCTGTGGGCTTAGTGATGATACCTCGTTTCAGTACAGGCATGAGTCTGATGAAGGGAGAGGAGGATAGATTTGTATTAACAACACCTCTTCTGTTGCTTGCTTGTTGAAATCAGTAAGTTGAAGCATTGGGAGCTGCTGAGAAGAGATTACACTTATCACAGGTGAACAAGGAGAGGACTGTGAGAACAAGATACCAGAAAAGACTCGTGGGGTCAAGGTCATAAAGGAGGCTTGCTTTTGCTATCGTCTCCCTGTGTGCTTTCAGACAGCTCAGGCTTTTCTGTTTAGAGGCGCATGGTTATAGGGGTATGGGGAAGAGTGAGAAGTTTTTCATGATTGCTTTCTGCTAAGTAATTAGTATTGATATGTTTTTGTTTCAGATGCCTCAGGGATAATAGAGCTTTAGGAAATGGGTGAATTTCAGTTGCCTGTTTGCTTTACAGCTATAATTGAGAATTTCTTTTTCTAAAAGGGGGGAAAAAAAAGGTGCTAAATGTGCCTCAGGAGAGGTGATGGAAAATATTATGACACTAGTCAAGATGATTGCAAACACAGTAAGGCTGAAATGTGTTCAGCTGACCTAACTAAGCATGAATAATACATCACTTCATTTGACTAAATATTACTGGTCAAATTCCGAACATAACAAGGTGATTTCAATAACCAATTGTTGTAGTATCAGATACCAACAGTTTAGATGGTACAAGAAAAATATGCTAAAATGTTACATTTCTAAACAAACAGCGCTAAGCATTGTGTTTTAAAGCAGTCTTTCTTACAGGGCAACACCTTTCCTTCTCTAATAAAAAGTTGCCAGAGATTGCAGTTTTTTAATATCACAGGAAGAGCAGATTCCTCCAAATTGCAAACATCTGAGGAGATTTTAAGGCAACAAATGGCACTGGAAGGAGCAGGGGAGACGTTCATTTTATCAACATATTACAATTAGAAGGTGATCACACAATTTATCATACTGAATTCTACTATTAAAACTACCCTTGTAAAGATATTTTATCTATATAGAAATTGTCTCAAATAACAAATCCAAAAGATATAAAGAATGTTCACCAGTTACTGGGAAGTTGATCGTGGGCTGCAATACTTTCAAGACAAATTGCATTTATAGGACTGTATATGAATGTGTGCTCCCTACCCAGATGGAAAGGGAAAGTTAGGAAACAAATGTGCGGGAAAGGATTACTGGATCTTGCCTTAAAGGCTGGAGAGGCCGAATAGGCGCCTTTTTTTTTTTTCTTTCTTTCTTTTTCTTGGTTTTTTTTGGGGTTTTTTTTGTGTGTATAAGAATCCTGGGCAAGTACAAAGAAATACCTTTTCTAGAAATATGCTGTTTGTGCATCTGTGTTCTGATTTTAACCAAAATTGTAAGCAGAGCTTTTTTTTTTTCAGTGTGAAGAACAAAGAACAACCATTACTTTCCTAAGAGGTGCTAATTGCCTTCAATAGATACCAGTTCTGTTCTTTTACCTAGTGTTATGAATCCAGTATTTAGTCAGGTGAGACTACATTAGAAGAATCCAGGCTGTTTGAGCTCATAGTGAGTTAACAAAACAGTAAGAACATTTGCTTCTAAAACTTAAATTCTGAGCTATGATTCTGAAATGGGTTCTATATGCCTATGCCAAGTACTTTACATCTAAATCACACATCAAACACATATGCATGAAGTTGAACAAACATGTCTTAAAAGGTGTTGCCAAATAAAAACCTATGTTATTATGCACCTACAATAAACAAGAAAAGGGTCTTTTGTTGTCATTGTAAAATGAGCTAATGGATTCATATGAACACGTATCAAATTAAAATTTATTCATGTAATGGAATTTTTGACATTATGTTGTACACATCTCTTTTTTAAGGGAATTTCTGCCCAAATTTGAAAGGAAAAAAGCAAAACCTTTAGAGCCTTAAATCCTTGGTGTGAAAAATGTGTTTTGGAATCCTGGACAACAACAAACAAATAGAACTATGGAATATATCCTCTAGAAACCTATAGTTCCAACCCATGTGTTCTGTTTTTTCACCAAAAGTGTATGTGGCTCTTTAGCCTGTGTAACGAATGCAGAACAGCCATGTCTTCATAATAGGTGCTGATTGCCTTGAACAGATGTGCCATTCTCTCCTTTTGCCCAGTTGTATGAATTCAGGATCACAGGCCTATTCTTCCCATTCTCCATATATAGACTTTACAGACTATGGTCAAAAGAACTGCTCTACTGAGTAGGAACAACTTACATGCATATGCATTTATGGGAAATGTCCCACTAAACAACAACATAGACATTTTTCTTATTTGGTGTCTGAAAGTCATGAAAACAGTTCTTTCATATTTAAAATCTTAAAAGACTTTCCTCTTACAAAAATGATGTATTTACCTAGCTAATATGACAATCAGTGCTTCCATTGTGATCTTTCTTCCTACATTCCTGCCTTTCCAGTTACATGCACGTGCGTGCATACTCTCACAAGTACCACGTCAAAGGGTCCAGCTACTGGCTGAAAGGCTCTGCTAGGAGGGTTTTGTCACTAAACAGATGCTCTCCTCCTCTAGCGTATTCATGAGCCTGCCAACTTCTTCCTGTCTGACAGTAAGTCTGTTGTGCACATGGAAGAGGTGTGGCACTCCTCTCTATCTCTGAACACATGAATAAGAAAAAATATGGTGTTTATGAAACACTAGATATCATTATTACCGTTTTGTTTTCTTATAATCTAATCTTATTTTACCAAGTTTCATCTTAATAAGACTGAAAGGAAACAGAAAATAATCATGTTTAAGTGATAGATGTATTTGTGAACTATTCACCTTATTACATCAAACAACCGGTATGGAACCAAATTACTTTTGCAATTAGGGGAATTTTTACTAAAACAGAACATTAAGCACATTTCAGTCGTTCTGGGTGTTATGTGATAAACTTTTAAACTGTATTCATAACTTTAATATAGAATTGCCTATATAAATAATTTAAATTAGAGCAGCTACAATGATGACATCCTGTTAAAAAAGGAATGTATTTTTTAAAAAATCAGTTACTCTTCAACATTCACAGCTGAAATTTTGTACACTGTCCTATAAGGAAAAATAAGCACATTCCTCAGATTCCTGCTCACAAAAGTCATCTCTTCTCCTAGGAAGCTCCTTGGACTTCTATTGTGCTTGGCAAACAAGTCAGATTTTTTAACGAAAAGAGTAAAATTATACAGGAAGTGGTTTACATGATGAAAACTTTTTAATAAATATTATTTGCTCATAAAATATATGGAAGTAATTTCAAAACTGCTAAATGTAATTTAATATAGTCCAGAAGTGAAGTGATTAATATTTTATAGAAATGTCTGTATTTCGAGACACATTAATCACACCAATTGCATTCAGAAAACTGACTGATTGGTTTTTTTCTTTGCTTTAGAAAATAACACCTATTATCACTTTTCTAAAAGCGTCATTTTAGCTTTGCATGAAAAATAAAAGTAACAGTTCACTTCTCTTTCCAGTTAAACACATTACCTGTAGTACTTAAAGAGTTGTTGGGACAGCTAATGGTTGCCTTGTTTCAGAGGCTTACCAGCTGCAGGGCAGGTAATTTTTGCTGAGAAACACTCTACAGGAATCCATTAGTGTCCTTTGTCTTCACTGGGTTCAACTAAGTCTCCTGTTTAGTCTGTGGGACGTTTGCCAGTAATTCCACTAGGATCCAAATTTTTCTCGTAATGCACATATGATTCTTGAATATAATAAGACTCAAGCAGTGCAAATAATCCCCAGCTGAGCCAAACCTACATCTAGAATACTCACCTTCTGCAGAGAAAAGGTAAACACCACATCGAACATACACACTTCTCTGTTTTCATAGATGGCTTTTCACAATACTCAGCTCTTCGAACTGAGAAGTAAAGTTGCCTGTCCTCCAAGGTGGACAAAACTTCCTCTGGGTATCTTTACATCACTTTCCATTCACCAGATGGTGCTTTGAATAGCAAAGTCTCCATGAATTGCTAAGGGGAGCATGAGCATCTGGTCTGGTTTTGGATCCCATTCTTAGCACCAGGTGTCTTAAACTCACAAGTTGTACACCTAATTTATAGGTGCTTTTGCCTTTTACTGTAACTAATTATTCATTTTTACAGCTCAGATTTTCAGCTCAGATCAACAAACAAATTATAATGCTACCTCTCTGGTTATTCTTAGGCTTCATTAATTTCAGATCTGTAAAAGGCCTAGAAACTGTCAGAAAAATGCAGAGTAGTACTCTCGCTATCATTGTTTTTCTTTAAGCTAATGTGTCTAAACATTCCTGTATATTAACTTTCTACATGTTGTTAAGTCTTTTGAGCCAAGCTCAAGATGTGAAGTTTGTAATGTTTAGAGTATATTTCAGTGATTACAGGGCCACAGCTTGCCCCAAGTAAGGGATAAGAGGAAATTGCTCTAGAAGAAATAACATCTGTCATTGTTTTTCCTAGCTTTTATTTTTCTGGCATGCACTTAAATTCCAGGTAGGCACCTAATGACTAGCTGGGTAGATAAAGTGGCTTCACTAAGATATGCCATATGTAGAAGAATGTTTATAGTTTACATTTGTCCATAGTAAATAATGCACGGAGACCCCCAAAATACAAAAAGTTTCACTTTCTGGTTCCATTTTCTAAAAAGGAAGATGTCTGCCTTATGTAATCTGATTTCACCTTGGTAGCTATAAACTATAGATTGCATTATGAATTTATTTAACATGGACATTTAATGGACAATCTGAATAAAGAAAAACTAGTAATGAATTTGCTCTAAAATAATTTGCAGTAATTTGGACGTAATTTTCAAAAAAAAACCTTAGGACATACTTTTTAGCATGGCCCGTTGTGATAGGACAAGAAATGATGGTTTTCAGCCTATAGAGGGTAGGTTCAGAGTAGATACAAGGAAGAAACTTTTTACAATGAGGGTGCTGAAGCACTGGAATGAGTGCCCAGAGTGGTGGTGGATGCCCTATCCGTGACTCAAGGTCAGGCTGGACAGGACTCCAGGCAACCTGGTCTGGTTAAAAATGTCCCTGCTTATTGCACAGGTTTGGACTACATAAACTTCAAAGGTCCCTTCCAAGCCAAATTCTGTGATTTTATGAAATTTATAAATGCTTTTTTTATGGGATTATAGAGAAATGTATTCTTTTACATATAGATTTACCACTGGTTAGCATTCTTTTTGGGTTTGTTTTTTGGATGGTTGTTGGTTGTGTTTGGGTTTTTTTTCCACTGAGTGATTTCTAAATTCCCGTTCGTTTGTTCTTATAGTTGATGTGAGAATACTCTGTAAACAAGTTTCTCTATTGCAGTTTTCAGAAATCTCAGAAAAATTGTGTTTAATATAACATTCATGCTTCTGAGAAAATCACCACAAATTATTCTCATTTCCAAAGTTACAAGATTCAACAGTAACTTGAGAAGTTAAGTCAGTAATATTCGAGTTTATCCATAATTTAAATAAATGTAATCCATCAAGTGTTTGCTATATGTTCTCCTGTGTCAGGTAAGGTTTCTCTTTGGTTCTTGTTAGTTTTCAAAAATACCATAGTCATCTTCCATCTTTTTTTTAAAAGTGCATTTTTAATCAATCTTCCAGAAGTATGTAAATCTGTGGTGTTTTTTGAAGCATGATGCTCTTAGGGCATTTCAGTAAGATATATACTCTTTCTATAGACTTTTACATTTTAATCTAAATGTCAGTGGTTTAGTTCAATTCAGGCTGTTTATTTTTATGCTGTGATCTAAGTGAGCATTTTCATTCATCCTCTCATTCAGATTCCTTGACTGTTCATACTACAAATAGAGTGCTACCGCCATACAGATACTCAATTTTAATTTATGTCTTTGAAACACAAGCTTTTTAACTCTCTTCCCTGTTTCCTAATTAAAGTCCCCCAGTACATACTTCCTAATCTAACCTGAGGCTAAAGAATTAGGTCCAGGCCTGGCATTAAAAGATACAAACCCAGATCTAGGCACAGCCTGCCTGGGAATTGCTGCAAAAAGTCACTAGCACTTCCTCAGCATTCAAAATGGTGCATAATTCTGATCAGTAAGCCATTCTGATAGTGGCACAAGTAGCATCGTAAATTATTCAGAGATAAACAAAGTGTTCATTTATAGGAATATTTCATATTGCTGAAATTGTAGTCATGGGGATTTTAAAGTGAATTAGTTCAGCTGTTCAAAATCTCTTGCTTTTCCCCACAATTAAGATTTTTAAGTGAATTGCTGTCACTTTCAATATACTTTGAAAATAGTAAGGGTGGGGTTTTTTATGTGATACATTTTGGAAATAAATTGATGGACCAGGTAGCAGAAGTACAATCCTGAAGAACTGCTCAACCCTGAAGATTTCCTCAGTTTCTCCCCACACTTTGAGGGTTCTGTAACTGCTTGCCAGTCTTACCCTTTAATCTGTTGTCAGAGTCAGCCGAAATTGTAGAAGTGGTACTAGGGAAAGTCAGCACAAAGTGATGTCATGTGAAGAAACCTGCTTTTGCTGTAAATTAAACTTCCATTTTCCTGAAAATGAAAACAGTAGTTGCACTGACCACAACATAGACCAAAATGCTCTGATTGTCAAATTCAGGTCTTAGGACCAGAACTATTAAATTCCTGGATCAATCTATATATTACAAAGAAGTAATGACTTAAAGCTACATGTTAAGTATTTTAACAGTACCATCAGACATCAGTTTGTGAATGACCACAAGACAATCCCTGTCATAACATGTAGTCAATTTTGGCAAAATTCTCATTTCGTTTTAAAAGATCAGATATTACTGTGGATGAGTAAAGTAAAGCTATGTTCCAGAGTTCTCCAAACAAATTTTAAAGTATTTTTCCACAAGTATTTTTTCTAAAATGCTAATAAAATCAGATTTCTAGGGGGATTGTTGAAGTCCTTCAAGGATCTATGCTGAACAAAGAAAACCTACTTTTTAAAAAAATTAACATATCATGAAAGGAATTTCTATTCTTATTTTTTAATCACTTTCAAAAATTATACAAGCCTGTAAAACCACATTCTGATACTGTCACCTCTAGCAGTTTTTACCCAGTATTTGACATTGACATAGTTTTCACAACTTTATTTTCAAAAATAGAAATAGTGAATGTCTCAAAAAAAGAAAAAAAAAAAAACTGGCTCAAGCATAACCTGCTGAAGAAGGCAGCACAGAAGAACACAGAAAAGAGCAAAACATTTAACTGAAACCTTATTTGAACTCTAAGTAGGACAATGTCCTTTTATGTGTCAGAAAAATGGTTAGCCCAGGAACTTACTATCTTTTTCTGATGATCTGACAGGTAAATAGTACAAAACATTTTCTACTGTCTCCAAATTACTAGAAGAATGTGCGTATTCCTTTTGTATGAGGAATTTTCAGCCATCACATAGAAATGCAACCCTTTTTCGCTTCTACTTACGTTTTTTTTAATCCAAGAACTCTTAAAGCCTCCTGGCTGCACAAAATGCTCAGTGGCTGCTTTAGAGAGCATTTCACCTGGGATGCAGGCACCTGCATATTTTTAAGTTCAAAGAATTTTTCTGTGCAGCCCCTTAGCCTGGCAGTAGGGCTGGATCCATGCCCTACTGTCACAGCAATATTTGTCATGTTGAATTCTTCAGTCTACTTAGCCTGGATTAAAGGGAATCTAAAGGTGCACAAATGACTAGGCTGAGAAGACTCTCTGGCTTTGTTCCAGGCACCCCCTGGAAGGCAGCAACCAATGGCTTTCCCCTCTTCCAGAAGCTACCTGAGGTCAAAGCATGCCCCAACACAAGCTAGAATTCTTCCATAAAAGCAGAAAAACTGCAGATCTTGCAACCAGCCACTGATCATGGAGTCAATGACGCTCCTGGTTTACTCTTCCATCCCCAAGCTAGTCTTGGCAAGTCCCTGTGGCAGGGACAGCAAAGAGAGACACAAAGTTGCCTTTGGGGCATCTCGGGATTCCTTCGTGCCAAAGGTAGCAATAATAGCACATTTAGGAATGCATTGGAGTTACTTTATGCCATCTTAACGTGCACTGGGGATATGTCAGGAAGATGTGGAGATTGCGTCCGAAAGGCCAACAGATGTAAACCATTCCTTTTTCAGTCAGTGCTTGCTTACCTTGCAAGAGGTGGCTTAGGAAAAGGATCAAGGTTCATGGCAGATAAGGTCTGAATACAAGTTCCAGTGCACTGGTTTAAGGTAATCTTTCTACAGGCAGATGATTACCCTCAGTTATCCACTCTAGCTGGCCCTGCTTTGAGCAGGACATTGTTCCAGACAAGGTCTATACATCCCTTCCAAACTACATGGTTCTCCAGTTTTACAAATATACGTCGGTTATAAGTATACATCAACTTTGTTAGCACATCTGAACTCTTGTTTGTAATGAAAGTACTAGAAAATCTATATACCCATTCAGAATTTGCATTTTGAAACAAATATTTTGGAAATATGTTGAAAGCTTAGACAAAGGTTTGAATGGCATGTTTTGCCCTGTTCTTTTTACTTCTCCTTCAGAATAAGAATTGTCTTGTTTATCCTTTCTACATGTTTGCACTGGAGAAGGCTTGCATAGTAAAGGACTCCTTAGTCTAGTAATCAAGAGAATAATGATTATAGGTTGCTGATATTTTTATTTTAGTAATCAATTCTTTTGAGGTGGTGACTGTGCTTTGAGGAGCTGAGACCAAATGATACTGTTTTCTGGTCTTAAAAAATCAATGAATCTGGCCAATACAATTCAACATCAAAAGATTCTCAGCAATCAGCCACAAATGCTGAATCAGTCTGTTGATTTTTTTCATCCCAAATTCACCCTGTCAGGATCACATCTCAAGCTTTTGTTTCTAGAAAAGAATGAAAATGGAACACAGTGCAGATAGGAAATCACCCACAAGAATAAAAGGTTTATTTTGTGACTAAGCATTAAATTAGTAGCAATAAATATTTACAACAGAGTAGTCCTGAAAAGACTTGACAGTCCATGCCAGCTGGAGACTTTGCTTCATAGCAGAGTTATGGAATTTCATACTCTATTTAATTTTTTTCATACAAAAATTACTAACATTACCATTGCACCACAGGACCTCATTGTATTTTACTGCAGATACTTATATTCATTTAGCTTTGTTCATTATTGTGACCGTGTAATATATACTTTTGAATATATTAATCGCAGCTATAATGGGACATAAAGGAAACAGAATATGTTCCTGTAATAATACATTTGAAGTTTAATTTCAATTTAATATGCTTTAAAATCAGACAAATTATTACTCTGGCTGTGCCCATTCTATCTCTTTCAACAGCACACAGATGCGTGTGTCATTTGCCAGATCCAGTCCAGTGTCCTGGCCTTCACAAAGCCCATAATGATGTCCATCCCATGCCTTGGAAGGAGCACCATGAACTATCCCCCAGGTCTTTGTGATCTACAAACACAAGCTTCTATAGTATGCAAAATTCAGTAAACTCCCATGCCTCAGATTCTAAGTGATAGCCAATTTAACACCTAGCAGCAGATATGCAGAGGCAGTGTGGCACTGTAAGTCCAGTCGCATTCAATAAGAACTACCATGGTTATGGATTCATAAATAGTGCAATATTCTGTAACTCTGGTCGTGCCCAATGAACTCTCATGGCGGGAGTAGAAGTCCAGTCACATTCAATAACTCTCACAGCCAAGTGCAGAGCAGTGTTACTGGACTGCTGGTGATACCCTGCCTGCAGAAGCATGCATGAATACATAAAATATAAATAATACAGCTGGCAACAAATACATTACATTGCAAGGTGACTGTATAGCACTAAAAGTTTGATCACAAACACAAGCTTACTTTTTGAATTTCCCAAAGAAGCACTTGGAATAGCCAAGTGTTCAGGTCTTACCCAATAGATGTCCCTATGGAAGAGGAGACAGATAAAGCACATCAACTGTCCCAGGAGACAAAGGTGAAGTCTCCTCTGATCCCCTTCCCCACTGACACTGTATTTATATTGTTTTCTTTGAGAGAGGAGAAAACAAAGTTACGGTTGATGTCATTTCATATTTAGGTGGAGTTTTAGTGACTTTACTCCCTCATGTAAAGCATGTGTGAGTTTTTCCTCCATTAGCATATGCAGGGTGTGAAAAGTAATATGGGTTTTTGAGTTGTTGAAGCAACACTAAGCTTTTGGTCATTCCTTTTGCTTAGTTCCTGTTAGCTGCATTGTTTTAAACAAAGTGTGACTGCAGCACCTCCATGCTGGTCCATTCTTTATTTCATGCCTCCCTCAGAGTGGTACACCAAGCTCCCTCAGTGTTCCTGCTCCTACGGTGTGCAGACAGTTTGTCCCTGGCAAACCATAGCCAGCACATGCACTAATTCTTGCCAAACTTTATCATTCACTATTTCCCCTCTGGATATCTCCTGTGATCACCCCAGTGTGCTCTAAATAATCTAGATTTCTTTTTTTGCTGTCCTTCAGGCTCCATCCTGAAAACGAAGGGCAGCTGGCTTACTTTAAGGCCACCCTCCATCATCCATCAGATGGCTAAGCAAAGGGGGGGATCTAGCATGCCTAACGTGACCCATACACATACATAGGAGAAGATGTGCCTCTCTCTGTATACCAGGCTTTAGGTAGAGTCCAAAATAGCCTCACCTCTGTAGAGGGCCAGGCATGGACAGGAAAAGATAGCACCAACCACACAGCGTTCCAGCCTTGCCATGGCCAGAAATCTTTGTTAGCTAACACAGCGACTGGACAAGGGAGAAGTACTTACGTGTGTACTATGTGAACCTAGTGTTAAGCACTCCGCTCTGCAGAAAAACTGGCATGTAACCCTGCTGTTGTCCCTTTGCCTGAGATCACTTCCACAGAAAGAATGCAGTAGTTGTCAACTTGTCCTACTGTCCCAGTGAGTGGAAGGAAAACCCCTCTTTTGTTCCTAGAGTTATTTGATACTGCACAGAGCCGTACCCTGTTTAACTAGCAAGCTAGCAATGAGGAGGTGAAGTGACCAGAATGTGACCAGAACCATGAGAAGAAAATGCCCAGGGGGAATGATACTGACTTTACTGACTTGTGCCTCAACAAACCCATGACTCAAGCCAAGGCCAGAAGAAGGGGGAGGAGTCTGAGAATCTACTGAGGGCGGGGAGGGATGATCAGAACCCGATCATGCCATGTAATTAAAACAGAGCCCTGCCAGGTAATTGTTTACCAATCTGAATGGTGTGTTTGCTTTCGGCAGTTGCGTGGAACAACTTGAACATGCTGCCATGGCAGCTAATCCAGGGTGGTATAGAAGAGGGAAGGAAGGTTGTGTGCACAAGTCACCTGCAGATACCTGGGAAGGTCTATGTCTGTTGAAAAAGAAACACCTTCTAACACTGTCTTCATAAACTAATTAGATACAGCACTCAAAGGTATACTAAGCAAGCTTGCCAATGACACAAATTTGGGAGAAGCTGTTGACTCCCTCAGTGGCAGAGGCCCTATAAAGAGACCTAAACAAATGAGAGAGATGGGCAGCCACCTACCATATGAAATTGAACATGGGCAAGTGCTGGATTCTGCAGTTGGGTGGGGCAGTCCTGGATATTCATACAGACTGGGAAATAAGAGACTGGAGAGCAGCCCCATGGAAAGGAATCTTGGGTGTCCTGGTCAATGGCAAGTTGAATATGAGTTGCCTGTGTTGTCCTGGCAGCCAAGAGGGCCAACCCCGTCCTGGGGGGCATCAGGCAAAGCATCGCCAGCCAGGGAAGGGAGAGGATTGTCCTGTTCTGCTCTGCTCTGCACTGGGGCAGCCTCACCTTGAATATTGTGTCCAGTTTTGGGCACTGCAATATAAGAAGGATATAGGACAGGACAGGACAGGACAGGACAGGATAGGATAAGAAGGATATTAGGGAGCATCCAAATGAGAGCTACAAAGATGGTGAAGGGCCTAGAGGGGAAGCCACACAAGGAGCAGCTGAGGTCTCTTGGCTTGTTCATCCTGGAGAAGAGGAGACTAAAGGGAGATCCAACTGCACTCTACAGCTTCCTCATGAGGGGAAGTAGAGGAGCAGGCACTGGTGACAAGTGACAGAACCCAAGGTAGTGGCATAGAGCTGTGTCAGGGGAGGTTTAGCTTCGATATTAGGAGGGTGGTTGGGCATTGGAACAGACTCCCCAGGGAAGTGGTCTCAGCACCAAAGCTGCCAAAGTTTAACAAGCATCTGGACAACACTTTCAGGCACATGTTCTGATTCTTGGGGCTGTCCTATGCAGGGCCAGGCATTGGATTCAGTGATCCCCATGGGACCCTTCCAACTCAGGATATTCTGTAATTCTGTGATTCTGTGACTGGAGACAGTCACAGCAGTAACATGGCCATGACAACTTGCTACCAGGTGGAATTGCCAGACAACCTACCACACCTACCACCACTTCTCCCCAGCAAATAGAATGGCTTCATCCTGCATTGCAGCTCAGAATTCCCCTTTGTTCAGGAGAAAGCATGTGGAAAGGGTGAGTCGTTTCTGGAAAGCTCTCTCTATCCTTGGGAGTCCTGTGTCCTACCTTTGCCTTTGTCTGGCTAGAACATGTCCATCATTATCAGATGGTCCAAATCTAAGCAGAGCAGTGTACCATAACCTACACAACATTTATTACCCAGTCCCAAAACATTAAACATGCTTACCACAACTTAGTTTCTCTCCAAATGTTTAGCTAGTCCACATGTCCTGGTTTCAGTTCCTTATGAAGGGGAGAGGAGGGGAAAGCAGTGGTCTCCTGGATTCAGGAGACGCATATGTCTGCAAAGGTTATTGTCACGGATTTGGTTATTTCTTTGAACTTAGAGTGTAGCTCTTCCTTCCTTTGTGAACAGCCAGCTCTGCCATGCTCAGAATACAATCCTGTCAGGCAGCTTCCTTGCCAGACCAGAGAGGAATCCTCATCTCTGTTTGTACTGATAAGTGTCTCAATCTTTCTGAGCTCAGATTGCTCCCTGTGTTTTGCTGCTTCTGTGGTGCCAAGTACATGGATCAAATGGGTTTTTACACTGTGTACCTGAGGAATGTATGCAAGGTGTGAGGGCATGATGGGAATTAAGGAGCTACCAAGACTTGGCAGGCTTAGTGCTGGTATGCAATTGTGCATGATGTGCAGCACCTCTACCTGTACAGGTTGCCTCAGAAAGGGAATCCATGGTGCACTCCAGCACACCTTGGCACCTTGGTGATGAAGATTATAGGTGTTCTAGGACTCCCAAGTAAAATCATCAGTGCTCTGGTTTGGCAGAACAGATAACTCTGGAAAAATGTTGCTATCATCCTTGTTTGAAAAAATAAAAAATGCCTGACCACAAACTTCAGGGTTGCCTCTTGCTGTGTGCCTGCTGTACCTGTTCAAACTGTGCTTTAGATTCTGGATGCGAGCTGGACAGTCAGAAGTGAGAAGGCCTGATGCTGAGAAAGGACAGCTTATTTTGCTTTTTGCTCTCATTCCTCACCATGGGAATAATTTTTATTTGCCAGGAAAAAAAACTGACAAAGGGAATAAAATGTTAGCTTGAAGTGAAATAACACAGGAATCTATAGCAGAATGCTGTTCAATCACAATTGGAACTAGAAAGACCTTCAAAATGAGTGTATTTTGTTTTAAGAAAGCCGTGCTAATTTCTTGCTTATATGATAGGCAGACCTGTAGCAGAGCTCCAGAAAAAAACCAAATTTCCAGTCTCTGCTGATGTTATATACATAAGCTATCAAAAACCACAACACCAAGAAAATCATGGTATTATGTGAAACCAATCCATATAAATCTTTTATATTGAATATATCCTCCCTGGGACAAGTACAAAGGATATGTGGTATGTCTAATGTATTGCTGAATTGAATATTCCTTTATATTTATTCACTAGCAGACAGGTACAGAATAGTGAATTTATGAACTGAATTCTGCTTTTCAGGCTTATGACCTCATAATATTTGTGTAAGGTATTTTCACTGCAAAGATAGATACTGGAAACAAACTTGTAACTTGTCTTAAAACATGGTTTTGAAGTTAAGAAAAATATGGGACAAAACTGTATATTTTTCAAGTTTATCATTATTAATGTTCACCAAAACTGCAGGTTTTTTTAAAAAGGGATATGAATAAGTTTCTGAGCATTCAGATAAATGCATATGTCTCAGCTGTATCACATTCCAGTTAGTAACAATTATAGGGGTTTTTTTCTGCCAGTATTGCTAAAATCAGGCAACATTTTTATAACAGTGTAAGTAGTACTTTTTGTAGGCTAGCTCTAATTAGCTGACAATTGACACAGTAAACTCTTTAAGATGATCTTGAAATTTCCTTGAAGTTGGCTCCATTGGAGAGAAAGCAATTTGACAGAGAGGGGGGACAGAAGAGGCTAGAGATCAGAAACTCGGTGAAAGATGGGCAATGGTTGGTGCAGGAATCCTCTAAAAAAGTTAAATGCTGGGTTCACTGACCTGCTCCTCTGCTTGTTTCCTATCTCTTCCCTGAAAGGCTCATGAGTTTTCCCAAGTTTTCTATTGCAAAGACAGAAACCCCCTCAGCTTCTGCATGCAGACTCTTCCTTACTGACATCACTCTGATCGCATTTGCAGTATTTTTGTTGTAATAGAAGGTAGCATGAAAATGAAATGCAGACAAGAGACTGGCCCTTTGGACAGGGCATTGTAGACTGGAGGAATTAATTTTCTTCCTTCTAAGGCAATAATTTTGTTTTTTCAAATGTAGTATTGAATTGTTTTCTATTGAAATAAACTCTCACAAATTTAAGTATTAAAGCATCTTTGGACTTATAGCCATACTATCTGTACAGGATTTTGTTTTCTTTACCACATGCTTAATTTTATCATTTTCTTCACTGTTTTTGGTTGTTTTTTAATCTGTGGTTAGATTAGAAAGTTTGATACAAAGTATTTTCAATTTAAATGGATTTCTCTGACATTATAAAAAATTTGCTCTAAGTGTTGATTGTAAATGTCTTAAAGCTCTAGATCATTTCCCTTGGGAAATTTTTAGTATAATCCCAATTAATCCATCAATAGGATGTTCTTAATAAACACGACAGTTTATCTTTTTCTAAGGATTTCTTTCTACACTCTTGATTTATGATGTTTCCAGAAGAGGAGGAAAGCTTTTAAAGCACCTACTCTCCCAGCACAGCTTTTATGATGACTAATATGCATCCCATGCTGTGAATGATAAAGAAGTGACTGCACAGTGATTTGTTCTTTTCTTTTAAAAATATTTGCTGTATTTTATTTCTCATCACTTGTCTCTTTTGGTAATACTCATACTAATGACAACGGTAACCAACTACCTCCACTGACTTCCACCAATATTTTTCTAGTGATGGTAAAAATTATGCATATTTCCAGTTACCTAATTTAGTATAAATTCTTATTCCCTCTACTGCATAACCACAACACTTCTTTTATTCATATGAACAGTGTTTGTTATTGCAGTTTTTATTAGATTCTAATGTCCCCCACATATAAAGTAGGCTGTCACTGTATTTACATTCCAAAAGATATGTACATTTACATGTAGAAGACACATAGGATACATACTTCAGAGGATTCTATTCAAATACACTTTTCTTCATTCTAGGGGAAAAAAATATAACAATAAAATCATTAAAAGGTCTTTCAGGGAGATAAGCATCTTCTAATTACATGAATATAAATATTTGCATTGTTTTACTCAAATACAATCTGTTTACATAGGATTAAACTCCTCAGTTAAAATAAACATCTGTGGAAGGTTGTATGTATTTCTTCAGTCCTATATTACACGTTTTCTTTCACAGAAATAAAATACAAACTAGTAAAGTTTGTTTCTGTTACCACTTCCACTGTAGACAGGACAGATACCAGGAGCTTGGATCTCAGGTGACAAGGACTCTCGCTCCCTTGCTGCCAAGGGTGGCCAAGCACAGGCTGTGCTGACCTTGATGTGCTCCACCCCCTGTGCTGGCCAGCCCCTTGTAGTGCGACACTACAGCTTTATAGTCTGGCCTCACAAAAATAGCTGTGAATTCTGGCATTCCCATTAGTATGGCAATATCGTCAGGCAGGCTTGACAAAGCTCCCTTATCGCTCCCATGCTGGCTTGCCAAGAGGGACAACTCAGGCACAGGTGGGAAAGGATTCAGTGTTCAAAAGCAGTGCAACACACAGCTGCTGCTCCGGGCAATGTAGACCCAGCTGGCTCAATCACCACGGAGCAGTGGACTTTGGCCCAATATCAAAAGTAAAGAACAGTCTCTGAGACTGCTTATTTGGTGTCACACATTATCTGTATAGCCTGCCCCTCATTTTGCTTACATTCAGCCTACTACCTCAGTGGCGGTAGGGTGAGTTGGACCAGCTTACTGCTGTAGCAGAAATCTGGCTCATCCAAAGCAAGACCTAAACACAAGACAACTAAAATGCTATCAGACCAATGAATTGTATGAAGTCACTTTTCAGCCTAGATTTCATATAAGGGATGGAGTGGAAACATGGGACAGAGAGACAAAACAGACTGTCGTTTCTAGTGTCTGACTGTAGGTAAACCAAACAGTGTGTAACATGAAGCAGCACCCTGCACTGAAGGGGGCAGTTGGGCGAATTGTACTGCAGATTTACAGCATGTTTGCAAAGCACAGTTCTACAAAACCTCATCCCTCCAAAATGAAATCCTGTACATTGAAAATGACCAGGAGTGAAGTAGCAGAAATTTAGAAAAGCTATTAAGTTAGAAAATCAGAATCAGGTTTATTCATCAGAGGGTTTTAATTAAATAAATGAAGGGTATTTAAAGCCAAATTCTCACCCTTGGACAAAGCTCAAGAAAAATTGCGTACAGTAAAAACTTTGCTGACATAAAGGATCAATTTATAGGCATAGGTAAAGTTTTAGTTAGGCCCCAGAGCATACAACAAGGGTTTATGACTCTGGGAAAGATCTGGTCCCAGGAGAAGTCCATGAGTGCATTATTGGCGCTTTGGGTAATTACTATCCCAAACTCTTCAGCTTTATTCTGGAAAGCCAAGTGATTGAGTGGAAATGATACTCTGATTCAAAACTGCAAAATGAGAGTTGGAGACTATAAGAAAGCATTGCAGAGTCTTTGTGATGGCCTTCTGTTGTCCTGGTTTGGGGTTAGGCTGCCAAAGAGTTCACTGCAGGTGTCCATACAGCTCTGTGCTACCATTGATACAGTGATGAATGTCAGTTCGCTGGTATTTTCAGCCCCTCATCTCACTGCCTCCCTTTTGTCCCCTACTCTGTTTGAGGCATGAGCTTTGCATTTTTGTATTCATGAATATACTAAGCATATAAATGATTGCAAATATTCTGAGAGCTATTTAAAGCTCAAATATAGTTAGGAGTTGGAGTAAGGAATACCAAAAGTTTATAAATGGCAAATTGCTGTCCAGGGGCATGGGCCAAAATAGCACAATGTTCTAAGGTTCTTTCAATTATTGTTAAATGAGTTACATTTCCAAGAGTGACTGTGCATGCCCATATTTGCCATATTAACCATAAGTAGAAAATCTCTAACATTTCTGATTAAGTCCTTGATGATTAGAATAATTGAAAAACAGAATTTGGGAGGGGACTATTCTAAGTCCAAATGGCACTTCTATTGTGAATGTGAGTGTAGGCTCTAAGAACAAAGTTTGGAGCCTCCTGAGAGGTGTGGCACCTCCTGTCTCGTGAAGCCCTCACTTTGTAGTGTTAGGCATGTGGTAGCACAAGAAACAAAAATCACTGATATTTTCCAAATGCCTGTATGACTACTGCCCAGTAATATTACAGTGCCAGACATGCAACTGCTTTTAAAAACTGTAATAGTAGACACCACGCTAAACTGTTTAAGGCTTAAATACCTGTAAAATCTGTCTCTTACTGCCAATAATTTTTACAAAATCTTTTAGCTACAGAGATAGGTTTGATCCTAGCATGTCAGACTGGGGCTCACAGTCTAACCAGACTGCAGTAAATTTGCCCTGTTAGTCTTCACTAACTAACAGCAGTGTGAAGTAGTGTGATGGTAATCTCTGGCAAACATTCACAAATGAAAAACAATAAAAAATATTAAAAACATTCACAAATAAAAAAATGTGGTGTAACATAGTGCTTCCCAGCATTAGAGTGAGCCCCTACTATAGACAGCTGGTCAGTACATCACACTCCTGTCTTCTCTCTTCTTTGTACTCTCTCTCTCCCCTACTCTGCTTCTCAAAAACACTTTTAATTTTGGGAATCAAAAATGTAATGATATCCAACCCATAATTTAAGGTTAATTTAGCATTGAGTCTAACACGAGATCTGAAATCAATGATATACCTTGTTCTTTGGCATAAATCAGGAGTAAAGAGCTGGGAAATCAGACCCTATAATCATAATGAACCAGAAACAGTGAGCATGATCACATCAAACCATAGTTTAAATATGTTCAAATTAATCCTATCAGTGATTCATTTGATTTATTTTATTTAATTTATCTCTCATAATGGCTCTCCTTTTCAAATCACCTTGACTACTTACATTGTTAAGATAGGATTTTTATTGAACGTACAGAACCCAGGACTGTATCTGAAGTTATTTCTTTGGTTGACCATTGGTAGGTTTTTTTTCATTTAAAATGACTCAAAAATTCTATCCTTTCCTCAATGTAGGATGCAATCAAGCTTCTCAGGTTGCTTACAGCTCTTAGCATGCTATTAATTAAGGCAGGTGGCAATAGTGACAGACACACCCCCAAGCATCTTCCTCTCTAGTAAAGCACACAGTTGAGGTACTGTGTCACTGACTGCTTCAAGAATCAAAAAGAAAGGGAAAGCAAAAAAAGGCTAAAAATCTAAGCAGAAGATAGCATGCACTTGCCTTTTGGATGGACCCTAATGGTTTGTTATTATTGTTAGACCAAACAGTAGATTCTGGTCACAATTAGAGGTTGTCTAAATAGCTGTACCTTTTTTGTGCTTGTTTCTTGTAGTGCTGCACCTTAAGAATAAAAACCAAGTGCATATGAAATAAGAACCAGTGTTTGTGGGACATAGGGCTTATATTTTGAGTTTAGAATAATTTATGTATCAATACCTTCATTAAATTCATTTGTAACTGATAGAAGCAACATATCAGAACCATGAAAAATGGCTACTGAGTAAAAGTTAAGAAGACATTATGAAAATTGACTCAGAGCTGAATTTCCAGCTCTCAGATGCTTAAAAAATGTTTATATAACTGAAGATGCATGAAGGCACCTACTATTGAGCTTTTCACCGTTTACATCTGTTGACCAAATATCCCACTAGGGCCCAGATTTCCAAAAGGACGTCAGTTGCACCGTTTCTAACACAGGCAAAGCCCTCCAAAGAAGATATGTTAGTGTGTACACATATGCATTTTTAGATGAAGGAATTCTGGAACTGATGTAAGTCTTTTAAAGTGTATCATGAAAATGCAGGCTCGTTACAACAAATCTTGAGCTACAACTGCAAGATTCACCATAGCTAACTTCATATAGCATGATATTTCATCTAAGTAAGTTTTCATTGTTCATCATTAGAACAATAAATTGCATGGGAAAAACACAAATTGTAAGAAACATTTCATACTTTCTATCTGTGTCAAGAAAAAATAAGATAAATCTCTTGTATAATTTTGAAACCTTGCTCCATATCTTCCTTGACAGGAAAAAAATGGGTGCCTTTATTAGTACAATTCAGAAGAAATTAGACATCAAGAGCTAAGCTGCTCATGTCTCAAATTTGTTGCAAAGTAGTTGTTTTCCTCTGTTGAAGCCTCAGTTTGGAGTAAATGCAGGATTCCCACCTCCTGTGTCCAGCTTTCAGGAGGAACTGAGAAGAAGCCAAAGGAGAAAAATAGGAAGAAAAGGGAGTGTGTTTCCTCCATGCCTACTCTTGTTCACCTATTCCATCTCTTGTCAGAGATGTAGAGCTGGATTCTGATTTTGTTGACAATTCAATTAGGTCAAAGTAAGTTCACAATAACTTCACGGATGGGCATGGAGAGCTCCTCTGGACTGAGAATCAGACACACAATGTGTCTCCTCGCTGGTTGAAGGGAAACAAATGTTTGTGTGGAGCTCAGAGGGAGAAATGGCAATGCACCTATTGGAAGTGTCTTTTACTTAGAGCAGAAACTCCTTGACTTCCTGCCTCCTTCTGAAACTGAGAGGGAGAGATATAGAATAGAAATAGAATGGAAAGGAAAACCTTTAAAGTGTCTTCTGTTTTATCTTTAATTCAATGGTGAAGCCCATTTTCTACTTTTCATTATCTATATATTTCAGTAATATACTCTAGTGAAGAATTTGAAAAATAAATGTACAAAATTATTACATTTAATTACTCAAAAGTTTTCATTAACATTTTAAATGAATCATTTTTATTATTTCTGAATAAATGCAGACAGGACTACCTTTTTTGTTATTTTAATGTTCTTTATGTAGAAAGCTAACTGGAATACTTTTATTATTTATATTTTTATTTTAAAAAATTATCATTTTAAAAAGTACCAAAATAACAAGTTACATGAATTAAAACCAAGTATGGCAAATGTGTTATATTAGTTATCATTTGCCTAAATACTGGTATATCATCCAGTCTTCACATTATGAAACACTACTGAAGGTGATGCAGACCCTGAAAAGAGCTCAGTTGATTACTCTTCCCACCTAACATTTGTGGTACAAAGCTTCAATTCTTTTAGTTTATTGTACAGCAAATATGATCTGTGTATTACTCTCCAAATCTGAAAATATCTCTTTTATCTCCTCTTTCAATTTTTTGATAGCACTAAGTGCTCTGAAGATCATTTTCTGTGAGGGGATAAGGTGAACATTGTAAACAATTTATGTCCTTGTCTGTGCTATGAGAGCATCTTTAATTGCTAAAGTAGAAACAAAATCTTCCCTGCCCCACTCAGAAGCACAAGTAAATTGGCCTTTGGTTTCTAGCACTGAGATATAGGTTATTAAAAAATCATTAGCTTTGGACTTACAAGTATAAACCATAACAAAAATCATTTATATTCTTTTTGTGGTTGGGAAAGTCCTCTTAGCAGTCTACCCATTTACATAAGTTTAATAACTTCCAATTTAAACTTAAACTACTTCTTCATTTGTCTTTACATTCCACTGGGTAGATCTGAGGACAGTGAAATAAATTTTTCATATTCTGAATCTGCTACAAGGAACAACTCCACCTCACACTGCACCAGCTCCAGGGAAGCTGCATGCTTGAGCAGCATCTTGCTGCAGTGCATTGCAGCTGATCTCAAGTCCACATCTCCCAGTCCTGCTACTATGTCAGTCTGGGAAAATTACAAGGAATACAGCAACTTTTCAGATGTCCTAAGCATTTTTTGAGTAATTTACCACCTCTGAAAAGACCACGCATTTTAACTCCCTGAGCCAAACCAATGCACAGAGCGGTCCTGTGTTGTTTAAAGGTTGTCACAGATGGTTACCATTTATTTTTTTTCAAGCTCTTCCTTGACCTGCAGTGTTATAAATGCACAAGGGTGGGAGGGGGGAGTGTGCTGGATTTTCTCCCTAGTAAGTACACAGGATCCATCAGAATGTCTTGCTGCATCAGTCAAATTAAATAGGTGTGCAGTTCTCACTTTGGTATAGCACTAATGTCTTATTAGCAGCCATTGTATTTGAGAAATGTAAAAGAATCAGACTGGTGAAACACACTTTCAATTCCTTTTGAAATTTTACTTAATCCTGCTTAAATTAAATTAATCTTTTTTAAATGCTGACAGAAAAGCCAAAAAATGATCCCCCCAAAAGCATCTTTATATCATAGCAATTATTTGGAGCAAAATTATAATAATCCTTATTCCTTTTATCATCATGCTAGCGATTCATTATTGCTCTGCTTAAAAGGATTTTAATGCAACATATAGAAAGGGGCCTTCACTTCTGCTGGAATCATATTTACTAAATCCACTAGTTATTTTCTCAATTTTATTTAACAGGTTGCATTTTTTTTTCTCCCAGTTTCAGAGTCCTATTTGTACATGTACTGTACATTGACATAAAATAGGAAAATAACAACTGACAGGCACTGTAGGATTGCAGTAATTATTTTAAAATAAGGCTGATTTGTTCTACTGCTTCTTTCCCTGAGGCCAATAACTGGAGGCTAGTTATACTGCAATTCAACCAGCCAGAGGAAAAACACCTGTTGCATATGATTATTCTATATTAAAATACAATGAATAATTCAACATGAATATTTTAAAAAGCAGCATTGTTATCATGCCTCTCAGTTCTTAAGAAAGCATCTGTAGCAGAACAGAGAGAGAGAGAGGGTCACGTTAACCCAAAATATTGGCTGTGTCCTATCAGGTATGTTGGTCCACCCACTTTCTTACACATACCAAACACACAATTGTGCTTTTCCCTGTCATTGAGATAGCAATTATATGGTTTCATTAGAATAATAGAATCATAGAATAGTTTGGGTTGGAAGGGACGTTTAAAGATCACATAGTCCAACCCCTCTGCAATGAACAGAGACATCTTCTAATGGGTCCGGTTGCTTAGAACCTCATCCAACCTGACCTCAAATACTCCTCAGGATAACATTCTGCTGAATTTCTACATCATATTATTAAATACATAGATGTAGGTAAGCCCAAAAACCCCAGCAGAGCATGGTGATGGATTTGTACATTCCAAATAAGCAATTCCAAAGTTAAGGCAGAGTAGTGAATGTTAATTTTATAGTGATATAATTCGTGTTTCATCTGAAATAATTTCTCATTTCACTGAAGTCAAAAGGTAAGTTCCTATTGGATACAATGGAACCTAGATAATGATTTGCCAGGTTGGTGTTTCAGTATGTTTTCCAAGAATTCCCATATTGCTAAAATTTAATGAAAGACAGGTAAGTTTTGTGCATTGGCACCACCTTGGGACTACCAAAAGCTCAAAAGTTCATAAAGAACTCAAATATGCTGATTGACTAATAGAAAATGGGGAACGTCTTCCTTAAACATACATCAAAAATGCTTAGCAGACTGCAGCACTGGATTTTCATGAAATAAGAGAAAAATTTCATAGCAGTACAAATAGATACAAAGTAAATATACATATTGATTTCTTCTCACAGAGCTTTAATAATCTAAACTCTCATATGTTTCAAGGCAGGGAAGTAGATGTTTTCTGCCTCAAGGTTCTACAGAAAGAGAGGTAGAGGAGCTCTATTCATTATTAGTAACAACCATAATAATAATTGTTTTACATCCCATGACTCCTTGAGCTAAACCATCCTGACTATCCTCATTCAATTTTAACACGCATCCTCCTGAAATTCAGACTGGGCTGCTGTAAATATAAATAACCAGAACTTCCACTTCTAAAAGCTCATTCACTCAGAATATGATTTACAGGGACAAGATATAATACTCTTTCTATAGCTTTCCACATTTACTGGAAAGACAATCAATAGCACTCGTGATTCACAAAGGGAAGTAGCGCTTTTGTTCAGATGCTGCCTACTGGCAGATCAGGCAATGAATTCAGTAATATTTTCAGTGATTTCTAATATCCTTTGACAAACCAATCATTAAAGTCATAGCCCCAGAGGAAGGTCTAATCCTGATTAGAACTGTACAAAAATGCTTGTATTCAGGGGAAGCAGACACGTTCTGGCATTGGGAGCAATATTCCTAAGGGTTCCTATGTTTTGCTGTATTTAAAAAATTACTGTAAGGAACTAATATATTTCTGTAAATCAACAACAAAAAAAAATAAAATAAAAAAAGCATCACCTTTCTGGCTTTACAATTAGGTAGAAAAGATGTTATTAAAATTCTTGCTGTGGACCAGTAAGGAAGGTCATCTCCTTACAACTGCCTTACTCTTTTCCTACAAAATGCTCAGAGCTACTTAATTGTCAGGCTGTCTCACAGCCCTCCTAGGGCATTGTAGCAGGCTTTGCAATCCTATGTGACTTTAAATCAGCTATAGATAGCAGCTCTGGAAATTGACAGTTCAGCTTTTTCTCAGGTTTAGGACTTAAAAAGTTTTCGCACATTTTGATTGGGCTGGTGAGAAAAATTGTAGATGGTCTCTATTTTAATCTTCACAGTTTTCTCTAAGCCATTTTGAGCAATATTTTATGTTTGTGAACTTTGTTAGCATGGTTCTTTCAGCAACTACAGTTTTCATGTTTCCAGCCTTCTCTCCACCTGAGAAATCCGTATCACGTCAGAGTAAAAATAATCTGAATGAACTTTCTCCAGGTCAGAAACAGAAGGATTTCCTAAACTAGATGTTGGAGCTACATGATCATGTTAAGAAGATTCCTTACTTTTCATGGATTATTTTGATTAGAGAGCACCTTCCATTCCACAACTGAAGTTGCAAAATTGGCAACTTCCTCAGATTTGTTTTAAAACCTTATTTCATCTATCCTCTCCCTGAAGTTGTCCTACTTTAGCCTCATTCACAAGTTATGCAAAATATATGGTTATATTGTCCTGTTTAGTTCTTTTCTAATTCTTCTATACTCATTTAGAGATTAAATCATAAACAAGATGTGGGAATACCACAGGTCCACAAAGTGTTATAATAATCTTTTTGTTTTGCTCTCAACCCCTTTTCTGCATTTAATTAAATTCTCTATGCAGTATGTTATTTTCACAGAGAACTCTACAAACATTTCAAAATATTTTCCTGTGGCACTGTAGTTCTGTCCCTTAGATGTCTCTCAGCAGTTCATTTTGGCATCCAGCATCCAAGTCCTCATCATCACCACAGTGCCTGCATTTCTGATGAAGAAAAGCTACATAATATCTTCTTGCTTCCCAGCTGTGATGCCATCCCCTGTAGTGACCTCCTCTACGTCTAATGAGTTGGTTTCACTGTATGAGTTGATAGGAATATATCCATAATTACACATGGAACTATTAGTAACCCATCTTTTTCCATAATGTCATGCTATGGCTGTCTCTGAGTGTCCACCCCAAATTTCTAACCATGTACCCTGCCAGGCTGCCAAAGACATACCCAAGGATGATTGCTGTCATATACAGAAAATTATTACTCACAGAGAAATTTTAATTTTGATATTTTAAATTTAAAAAAATCATACTCTAAGTTTATTCATTAAAATTATATCCCTAAAATTTTAATGTGTTTGAACTGCTTATTTGTAGAAAGGATAGTGGGTTTCACCTGTCACCTGAATCACAAATTATTTCTATGACATACAGGTGAAATCATCATATTTCTGGTACTATTATTTTTCCTAAAGAGGTCAGCTGGCACGCTACTGCCACAAGGTGCAACCTGAAACATGTGAAAATTACACCACATCATTCCGTGCCTCTTTACCCTTCCTGTACTGGTTTGTATTTTTATTGCACCCGTTGCCATTAAGTTATTTAAAAAAAAAAAAAGCTACCACCACCATTCTATTAGAGGACCATACCATAATACAGTAATATCACAATATTAAAAGTCATTTTGCCTTGACTCAGTTTATTTGGGAAAAAAATAATTACTGGATAATATAAAATAGTGCTATACATTCAACATTGCAAAAGATATGTGGCAGCAGAATTTACCTGTGAACCATCTGTGAGATTTACTTTAACTGCCTGGTCACAGAGTTCTACCACCTGCAATGTTCTTCCTCCTTAGCTCAGTGAAATCTTTAATCCCTTTTCTGCTGCTCTTCAATTCTTCACGTTCAGAATATGCCAAACAGTGAAAACACTATTTGATTTCCTCAGCTGGTGGAAAGGAAGGGACTGAACATGGATCTCTTAGGGCACCTCAGTGCCCCAGACTACTGTAGAAGAAATGACATGTGCATCTTCTTATGCCTTAAAAGAAGGCAGTGGCTATCACGAATTTATTTTTAGAGGAGTCAGTAATATTAAATGCATTCCAGAAATACCTACAGCCTCAAGCCCTGAGAAAGAAAGTGTCTACTCTCTAGTTTGTGATTTTGATTACATCTGAGCACAGAACTGAGACAGTGCAAAAAAAATGCCTGGAAAGCTTTAGATCAAAAGATAAGAATTCTGGTATCTTCAAGATCAGCTGACAATTGAAGCAAAGGTTTTCAGCACTAAAATGTTGGATATAGGCATCTAAATTCCACCTAAAGTGCCTAAAAGCCCTGTCTAAGGTTTGGGTCCAAATTCCCTTAGTTATAGGATCAGGAAGGAAGAAAATCGATACTTCAGGTGCGAGTGTCTGGAAATAGAGTTAATGCATTACATACGCATCGTGTCATACTGAGAAAATAAAAGAATTCTTCTCCTACTTTGAAGAACTCGCAGTTGCCGTATTTTAGCTCTACTTTGCAGGCTTTTATCATGATTTTAATGAAGCATAGTTGGTTTTGAAGTAAAAGTCTGTCTGTTTTCATGAAAAGAATTAGACTTTTGTCTTGCACCACTTGATCAGCTTTAAAACAGGACTTATTTCTCGTTATCCTCTTAACAATGTATTTTAAAGAAATTAATCATAGTGTACATTTTAACCTGATGTGATGACAGGCTCATTATCAAGAGTACTGTGCTAGCTGGCAAAGACAGATTATCTAAGAAACAAGCTCATGGGAAGGAAATCTAAAAGATTAGACTGTCTACTGGGCAAAGGGTCTTTTTGCCAAAGTCAAGAGCCTTTGAAAATGCTCTACATTCATTTTTAATAGAAAAGATGCCTTTCAGTTCTACAGAAGAGGCCATAAATACCACAAATGTAACTTCTTAGACCATTATTTATTCATAGGAGGTAAGCAAAGATCCAAATAGAAGATAACCCAATAGGTCACTGCCTACCTCCTGTGGCCCCAGCACTGTAGCAAGCACCATGTTCTCAAAGTAGGAAGAAGTCAGTATTTCCCTTGAAAATTTCAAATTTTGATGACCTACATGGAAGACATTAGGAAAAGAGAAAGTAATCAGACTTTTGCTGCCCCTGGTTAGAGCTCTACTACCTCTAGATTTTCATCATTGACTATGAGCTCTCCTCCTCCAAATGTCATCCTACTGAACTCCTAACCATTCAATGTGCAGCAGACCCTGCCCTGCTATGTTTGGCAATTGTGGCAATTGTGTTGTCTATGGCACTAGTGTCCTGCTTCCTGCCTTTGACACTTTGTGACAGCTCTCACATGGGACTTCTCCTGCAGTGGAGATGATCCCCTGGGTACTCTGGCCCCATTCCTCAAGGAGGAGGACGCCTGCCCGCCCTGTGCCGATCAGTCCTGGGCATCTGCCAAAGCAGCAGAGTGCCAAGAAAAGACTTGAGATGGTGATTCCTTAGAGAGAAAGACCATGCTACTCACCATCATTGGTGTCTGTGAACCGGTGACAGCCATGGTTTATACAGTTCCACCAGCCTCAGCCAACCTTCCTCTGAAAACTCATAATCAAATTGAAGGCTGTGAATAGGGTTATTCATGGCTGGTGAGGGAAAAATTGATACCTCATAATGCTGTGCAGCCAGCCCTGCAATCTCTAGTGGCAGTGCTTCTCTAGAGGGAAATAGCGAGATATGTTAATAGGAAAAGATAGTATTTGCTTTAAACAGTCTTAACTGAGGAGGAGTTATTGATGCAGCCTAGTGGATTGACTAAATTGGAAATGGTACAGGCTTGAAAAACTCTCTCAGGCAGTTTTTCAGAGGGAGAAAAGAGCATGTCAATGCTTTTGCAATCTCTCCAGCATGGTGAAACACAAGTAACCAGAATACTACTCTTATAAAAGGTGAAAATGCAGGGAAAACTAAGAACTAAATCTTAATAACAGAGAGATTATTAAATTCCAAGAAAAATAAAGCCCTGAAGGAGCTGAAAAAAACCAAGAGAGAATAATTAAAACTTTTAAAAATAGTTTTGACTATGTATAGTTTTTGCAGGAAAAGAAATAAGGAAGAGAAGCAAGTCACAGGAGAAGAAACAAAGACTTTTCAGAAAGAATCTGGAGAATCCAAAATGTCTTAAGAGACAGACAAGAAATGTCTTCTCTACAGAAGATATATATATAACAGGGGAAACTCCCAGCAGGAGACCACCTCTGTGATTAAAAACAGAAACACCAGTATCAACAAATTCCACTAGTTACCAAATGTTTTTCATTACTTCCGCAGTGGAGGCTTCTGCCTTGAACTATGAAAAATGCTTTGACAAATAGCTTCCAAAAACTCAGCTTGAGGAAGCTACAAAGTTGTTTCATTCATGAGCAGAGACTACAAATTACTGGCAAAAAGTCTGGCTTCCCAGCTGCAAGACAAAGCACCCCAAAATAGCGCACTCAATTAGGTGGGGTTTTTGAAGGAGTGGTTGCTGCCTAGCAAAAATAAGGGAGCTGATTAACATAATATAGCGGGCAAAGCACGCTGAAGAACCAGCTGCAGATTTTGTAATAGAAAGAGGCAACAAATTTGAAAGGGGCTCTCTCTTTGAGATTATAAACCATTGAAATATTGTATTGATGGCGGTGGTTAAACCTCTCCACAGCCTCCTTGAACACTAGTGACTTCTGCAGAAAATGTTTTATCAGCAATCAAAGCAGAGATTTCTCAACTCTCTGTCTTTCATTTCTCCTTCTCTTTTCTTTTGCCTTTTCCTACGTACACATGGAGAGGAAAAGAGAATCAAAAACATGGATATGTAGGTAATGCCCAAATGTGCACATAAAAAGCTTGTATTAACTTTGAGGAACACTGCCCAAAAATATACAGTTTTATAAAGATTTGTAAAGATTTTCTGAATGGAATAATTTGTCCATTGGTATCTGTAATGAAAAAATGAAAATGCATTACAGTGAATGTTGAACTGTTATTTTTTAACTACTTGTTTCAGAGTGATAGAAGCACTCTAATTCTCACAGATATTTAAATAAAATTAATATGAATACAAAACTTTTTGTCGTACAGTTGATGAAGTTCTCTTTTAATACTATGACATTGATTTGAACAGAGTGACTTGTGATCCACTACCTTTTCGGAAACTTACCCACACACTGTCTGTGAGTTTAGGCAGAAAATATCCTGAACAGAGTGACAAAATGTGGACTATTTATTCTACATGAATATGCAGGGAGAATTTCTAAATTTGTGCTTTGAATTTTCTCCAATTTTGCTTCCAGGCACCAATTTTCCACCCTTTCAGCAAAAATTTTTAATATACTAAATAAATAATTAGCAAACCAAATTCCATAAAGAAAGTGTGACTTGCTCAAGAAACCTGTTTTTCACCAGATTTTCACTGAAGGGATGTTAGTGGGCAAATAGTGCATAGGAATAGGCATGAGGTTTATTCTGTGACCTTGAGAGAACCCTCCATGACTTCATTTGCTCTGCTTCAACTTGGCAATATCTGAGAGCACATCCCTGAAGTGCCTCTCAACTACAACTCGGTAAAAATTGCTCCTCACCTGCTCACAGACACTGCACAGCCAGTACCTCTGCCAGATACACAGAGAAGTGCTGCAAAGACTCATTGCCAGGTAAGAGGATACGAAAGAAAATTAGCTGGTCAGGGTCAGGGTTGATGCTATACAAAGAGAAAATCATAGGCTACCAAACTGGAGATGAAAGTCCACTAAAGAACTAGTCATTCATTGTTTTCTTTTGTATCTGGAACAAATGATGCAACTTTTCCATCACAGAAGAAATTAAGATATTTAAAAGCAAACATAACCAACTATTCAGGTGGTAGAAAAAGCAATAGCCAAAACAGAGACTATTGCCTAGAAACAAGTGACAAAATGAGGTCTAGTCAAAACCACTTTCCCTCTAACCAAGAATTATTTAGAGGAAATTCTGTGAATGTAAAGAGAATTTGGAAGGAGACAAATTGTAAGTGACATTAGCTTTCCAAGCAAAAGGATTGAGAGAAATGCCACTAATGATTCAGAGGTCTGCTATTCCCCACTACAATAACTAATTTAAACGTATTTTAATCAAATAATTGTTAAAACAAGTGGACAGAATTTTATTTTAAGCTTGTTTCTCTTAGTAGTGAGGACATTCATAAAAGAACTTGGTCATAGCATCCCTTGAATGGAATGGTCAGAAGATGCCATTTAAATGGAATGGAAGAACAAAAAACATGGGCTGTAACCGAGTAACCTGCAAACCAGCCTGAGCAAACCTAACTGCTACAGTTAGAGCAGTGCGGGAGGAACCTGAACCAAAGCTGCCACGGATGCAATGCCACAGTAGCATTACTGCAAGAGTTGCAGTACTCATACTAGTGAAAGCTCCAGACTTAGCAGGGCAAACTTTAAGGAGATGAGGAGACGGTGAAGTCAGTCAGGCAAAAAAGCTCAAAACTCTCTTCAGGAAGGTGGGAATGTCATTAAGTGAAAGGTGCCAATCTTATCTGGAATTTACAGACTAAGGCAAAACTTTGCAGGGAAAGTCACAAAAACATTACTGAAGATAAGGAAATGACAAAAAAAACCCAAAATGTTTGTTTCTTGCCAGCCAAGAAACAAAGATTTTGCTGGTCAGGAGGTGTAAGAATAAAGTCAATATATTCAATACCCAAAGAAAATTAAAACAATGTCCCTTAGTCATAAAACCAAAAAGCAGAGAAAGATAAAATAAGGCTCATTCTACAAGAAGAAAGGGAGAATTATTAAAGGATATATCGGTACGTTCCTAAAATTAAGCAGGGACAGGTTGGGAAAAAGGTATGGAATTAGTCTTGGAAGCAAATCTCCACATGTGAAAGGATAGGCCATCTCCTTAACTGAATTTCAAAAGGAAAGACACAGAAAATTCCGTATCTGATACCAAATATTAGGAATAAATTTATTCTGTTGAATGCTACTAAGTAACTAGAAAATCATATACGTGGTAACTGCATGTGAAGGAGCAGGGGAGGAGAAAGAGGAGTGGTCAGGACCATACAGGCCCATTAGAGTGATCCAAAGTTTTAGAAAGAGACTTGAAAGGGAAAACAATCAGATCTGGAGGTGCAATGAAAATGAAATGGAATATAACAGGAGCTTATTTAATACGGTCAAATATTAACAAAATTTTATCTTTCTTCTCAAGATAACCAACTCTCCAGCCGAAGGTAATGCAGTACACCTGTACTGATTAGAGGTCAGTAAAGCATTTGAATCAAAAAATCGAAAGGGAATGGTTAATGATGCCAAGAAAATATATCTTTTAATGAAACTAGTACTGTTGGTAAGTCATGGCCCAGACCCTGGGAAGAACTAAGAAAAGGCTAAGAGGTTGTTTTCTCTGCCCAGTTATATCCATTGATACTGTTTAATGTTTTCAATATGCTTACCAATCCTGGAGCAATATTTTCTCTGTCAGATGAGAAAGACACTGGGAAAATGGAAGATCAGCTGATATTTCATGGCAAAGTAGAAAATGAAAACATTGTTTTGAAAACAATGCTCAGCCTGAATTTTCACCATCTCGCTACTTGAATACCCAGATGGAGAGCAGTTGCCTTTAGTAATGGTAGTGTTTGTCTCTATTTGCATACTTGTGTATGACCACGTAAGTCACAAGTGGAGAAATTGGACTATAGTGTCCATTGTAACACACATGCTGTTTGTTTGGTTTTTCCTTCTTCTTCTCATTGTGACCAGAATGCTGTTGAGGAAAGTCAAATTTACTAATAGTTGCTCCAATTGTTTGTTTTCTGCCAAGTGCTTCAGGGGAAATACTTACTCTTTATCAACACTTGCTTGATGCTCTACCCAGATGCACACGATGGCACAGCCTGGCAAAGGTGGTTTAATGCTGACCAAGATTTCTCCTGCACTGCCGAAGCTGGCTCTTTGCCATGCCTTTTAGCACACCTGGTGCTACCACTCAATGAGAGGAAGTGAAGGTAACTCAGCTGCCATCCATATTTACCAGAACACAGACTTATCTCTCACCAAGCTCCCTTTCTTAACACCATTTATTTAGGTAGCCTTTTGGAGGAGTAATGAAGTGAACTGTGAGAAAACCCTTCTTGGGACTGGCAAAATGTCCCTCTCACCCTTGTAAATGTCTCTGTTTGACATAACTACTATGTGAGAGCCACAAAAAAATGGCCAATCCACTGGTCTGGGCACCTTAACAGATTATCAGCCAGAGGATTTGATGTGCATCCAGCTCCTCTGGAGCAGCATATCACTTTCATAGAGCTCTGTCACATTGCATGACTCACTTAAAATTTTGATAGGGAAAATCAGTTAGGATTTTTTTCTTGAGAGAGAAGGAAATAGCCATTCTACAAAGAAAATAATTTATAAATGCTTTGTTACGTCTTACTTAGAGTGCTTAGCCTTTACTGTGCTACGGGTCTTACCAAGTACACGTTTTTACAGTTACATGTAAGTTACAATAGCATTCACAAGGGGGTCATGCATACTGACACTGAGGTAATACAGCCATTGCTGGCATGAATAAACCAAATAAGCAAAAGAAATTGCAGATACTAACAAAACTGTCTTCTTTTTTTCCACAGAGAAAGCCAGAACATAAAATGGTAGTGTGAAAAGCTGAAAGCAGAACATCTTTAAGCCAAGAAAATTCTCCTGAAAGCCAGCTTCCCATGTGAGCTAACCCTAAATTCAGAAATAACCCCCCAAAAGCAGGGAAATTTAAATTAAAGTCAATGTAAGATAGAAAGCCTCTGGGATACATTGTCAAAGTGACTCATGAGGTTTAAAGTCAATAGAAGTTGACGAGTGAGACCGAAACTCTGTGTAGTACTTTAAAAATATACCCTAAGGTACCAAGCAAAGAAACCAAGAGCTAATCCCTGCATACAAATACCATACTGCAAACTTTACTTATGCTTTTTTTTGCAAAAAGGTCACAAGGATTAGATTTTTCTGCTTGTCCTAGAGGGTACCAAATATTTGGAAATAAGCCTGCTCTGCAGAGAGAGACTGCCCAAGTCTGATGGTTTAAGTGACGTTTTGGTGGTGTCCAGCTCTCCTTTTATTCCTTTTCACTTCAGAATATGACAACCATTACCACTGATATGGTTGTCTGTAAAGCACATGCACACCTGCTATGTATTTCTTTCAAAATCTAGATCCATGCTCAAATTGACAATAGCTTTTCCTCTAACTTCTCCCTTCCCTTTCTTGACTTCAATTTCCACATTTCTATCAAAGCAGGGATATGCAATAAAATTATCTGTGGTTGCAATCTTTCTGAAATCATGGCACTTGATTGTTAAACACATGCAAAAAATTATTATTTTTACAACTGCATTTTTTAAGTACTGTTTTGTGAATTGTGGTAAAATCAGAGAACTGAATGAAATTTCAAGTAATTCAAGTAATAAAAGCCCCAAACAAATCTGCATGCAAGCATCTAACAAAACCTATTCAATTGTTTGTTCTTCTGAGTCATGCTGCAGTTGGGAGTGAGGGAGAGACAGAGATGACCTTTCTGTTTACTGAACTCAGTGCTGTTGGTGCTTAATGGAATTTGTATCCTTTTAGTAACCATTTTACTTTAGTATTGCTTTCTATGCTTAATTTCTCACACTTTTTATTTAACATGGACATCAACACAAAAATGGGACACTTCCTTGTTGACAATTTCACCTGCTCCAGTTAAAGTTTCTCATCTGAACTCGGAGGAATGATGACATTTGACACAGTAACATGGCTTTCTGGGCTGTGTTTAGCCCAGGCTGAGATCCCCTGTGTGATAACTGAGAGCACAGTCCCGAACAATGGCTGGCTGCCTCTGCTGGGTGGGACATGCAAGTGGGCTCCCTCTTCCCTGCTGAGAGATACTGGCTTGTTTCTCTCCAAGAATGTACTGCATGTTTATAGAGCAATTGTTGCAGTGGATAAATAAATAACCACATGCTGTAGACTTTTGGGCAGCAACAGCATAAATGGTCACTTCCTCAGTTACTTCCTATGAGCGTGGTCATGTTATCCTCATCATAAAGACTACAGGCAAAAATAAACAATACTGCTGTTCCAAAAAGCAGGAAAACTTCATTCATTGTCCTAGAATTCAGGAGCATGACTTTAGACTTTGCTTGGTTATTTTAGCTGCAAATTATTGCTTAAGAAATTGTTCCAGCACAAGGAATCTCTAGTAGGTTGCTGCAGTGATAGTTTGGTTTCGAAAGGCAACATTTGAAGAACAAAGCCAACCAAATTACAGCAGGAAAGCACTCCTCAATTGGCAACATTTCCATCTGTCTGCCTACAAAGGCACTTCTTGAGACTGGACAGGCACTGAGAAGTTTTCCAAAGGAGTGTTTCTATATAGTATTTTAGCAGTGCTTTAAGACAATGTTCTCTCATAAAGGAAAGAGTTTCAGTTCTTGTCCATATTCCACTCAGCTGAGCAGCAGATGAAACTATTAAGATAATGTCCATAATTTAGGCTGATAAAACTGTGGCATTAAAGTAGCAAAGGAGCTTCTCTAACGTATAACACTGGCATGAAGGCCATTAGGAGTGGCAAATCAGTCAAGTGTAACAAAGCACACAGTTCTGCCCCAGCTCCTGTTGAAGGTACCAGTGTACAGACACCCAGCCTCTCTGCTCTGTCATATCCCAGGGGTTCCTGGCACAGGTGCTGCCCTCACAAAGGGAATGGTTCCTGCCAACCACTTTGAACACAGTCCATCCACTTGGTCCCTCTGGAAGGCCACTAAGAGCTGGACTGGGCAGCCCTTGAAGTATGGAGCACTTTTAGGGGACTCTTGAGGACCAACCATGGGAATAAGCACACCCCAGCTGGGGCAGAGCCTTGCAGCCCAGTTCTCAGGGGATGGTCTAATAGAGGACTAGCAGATGGCAAGCGACATGAAGCAGCAGTTGCTGTAGTTAATGGAGTCCAAGCAGGCATCAACAGACAAGTACTCTTAAGACCATTTTTACCACGGCTCTCTTTCAGGCATGAGCTTGTTTTCCTCATGACCAATGCTAAGTGTTGCACAGGAAATTCTACGTAACACCTTCAAAAATCTACTAGGTAAGTTAGAACATTTTTCTACTACTAATCCAATTCACAAAATATCATTTCTCCCAAAAATAAAAGGTGTCTGTAAATTGATTTCACCATTGACATTGCTTCTACTTCAGCCTCAGTGAAGCTAATCTGCTCTCCCTAACAACCCCTGTGTTTAGTCTCACTGGAAAATGTGTAGCAAACACAGTGAAGAGAATCAGAGGTTGTCACTTGGACAGTAAAAGCTCTGCATGGGCTGACAGACCAATGCCATGGAGTTTAGGCCTGGATGTGAACTCTGCAAGGTTCTGGAGAAGCAGGTTCACAGAGCCAGGGACCCAGACAGTGTAAAACTAGAGGGCAGAGGCTGTTCCCTGTTAAAGCAAAGCCTAGCCTTTAACATCTAGAAAGTACTTTTCTTGCATCACTGCTTATATGGTGGTTGCCACAGACATGGACAAAGAGGGAACCAGAACTGACATGGTGAGTATTGCTGCCTGGAACTAATGGTGAGATTCATGATAGGAAAAGAAATCTATTTTAATCACTGGAAATCTGATTCATTATTTGATTTCAAGTACACTGTCTTTCTACTTCATTACCTGTTATTAGTGACCCTTTTTCTTTCTGCTCCATTCAAAATGAAAAAATATTTACACTGATTAAATTCTGCCAGCAAGAAGTTTGCATACAGGAAATACTTGAGGCCAGCTTTCACTTGTCACTTCAGTGGTGTTTTCTCTCCAACATTCAGACAGATGTGCAGCCTTACCACACTATCATTATGAATACTGTAATCATAAATATGTATGTCTACATATGCATACATAACTTTTGTTTTATGGATAAGATGACTGAGTGGAATTTTATTTTTAAACAACAACTTTAGCTTTCATTTGCAATGAGGCCTTCTACCACACCTGGTACGTAAAGGGAAAGAAAAGGAATCTTAAAGAACAATCTGTACTACATTCAAAGCCACAATAGATGATTCTATGTTAATGGACATGCTATGTGTATAGAGGTATATATATATTTATATGCACACATACTGTATATGTATTGTGCTAGAATATATAAATATATTAGCATAAAGAAGTTTATGAATGCTAAATAGTCTCCAGGTATTTACTTAGATATGCATGATTATGATTAGAATCTTTAAATAACATTTATGACAATTAACTACCAAATTGTACTAATTAATGTCTCTCTCATCTCTAAGTGAATGACAGCTTCATTTTAAACTCTCTTACACTTAAATTGCACATTTCAAATGTAGTTTTGTATAGCTTTGTATTTATTTACTTAATGCATTTAAGAATAAACTATAGTTCTTTCCCTGCATTTGAAATGCAAAGATTTTAGTGGGAGTCAAATATTATTGTGATGTTGTGATTAAAAATTGACATTAATTTCCCCACAGACTGCTCACCTCTAGGAAAGAGTTCATACAGTTGATTTGTTCTTCCCTGCACAGTGATGCTCTTATTTTATCTGACATTCACTAAAAATAAATGTGTGTGAATGAAGGATTTAGGTCACCTAGTGACATTACCAGTGGAAGAAGAACATTCAAGAAAAAAGTTTATACTGGTGCACACCGAGTAATGTGGTTTCATGCAATAAAATGACAGGATGGCCACAGTAATTGGTTCCAGTCCTGGAGCAGAGCGAGGGATGCCATGGTTACTGGCAGCAGCGGTCCCTGCTAGCAGGCAGTGCACTGCACCCGGGGGTGCAGCAGTCTGGCATATTTGCTGCCCTGAGGCTGTGATGGCCCCCGGCATTGTCAGGGAAGGACCCCTGGCTTACAGCCACCTTTCTGCCACCAGCTGCCCGGGGTCGCTGCTGCTGGACACACAGCACCCCTGCTGATGGCAGGGCAGGCGGATGTGAGCCCTCACCCCACTGCCCGTGCAGGAGATTTGTAGCCTATCAGAGCTGAAAACCCCTTTGTACTGTACCTGGTGAGAGAAACGAGCCAAACTATGAGCAGACATTGAGACAGCAGTAACAGAACACTTGCTTCTGTAACGTCACTTCGCTCCCCAGCTTTTCAGCCAGCTCCATGCTCAGCTTTAGAGCTTCCTGTGGAACCAGGAGCTGCACAAATCTGCACATCTGCCTTTCAGTAGACAAACCTAATACAGGCAGTTTTCTTTATTTGGGGAAGCAAAGAATTCATCATATAAAACAAGCTGTTAGCTATGACACTGACTCCAGACAGGGGAATACTAAAGAGCCTTAATTTTCGTATCTACAATGACTGAGAAATATCTAAAGAGGAAGAGGGGGCCTGCTCCTCGAGTGCAATGTAGTCTTTTTAATAATCTTTATCTCCTTACTCAACTGGTCTTTTATCATAACAACCTTCCCTGTGTTTGAGAAGCATCATTACATTTGGTTTTCATTGTACTACACTTACAAGACTGCAATGCCCTTCCTAAAAGACCAACACGTCCCCTGTGTAAAAGTTTTTCTGAGTTAGGAAACAAGTTCAGAATCTAAATCTAGTTTCCTGTACATATTTCATGGCAAGTGTTTTGGGGAAAACCCTTCCCAATTGTATTGCTTGCAGTGCTTTTATAGACATATCAGGATTTATGCCATCATATTCATCAAAGATGATCTACACTGAGTTTGTAGGTGTGGTGGTACATCAGCATACACTAATATCTCATGTTGCTAGAGCTGTTGTGTCAGCCACTTTGGCCCAGCTCATATGAAGCATTATACTGCCAGAAAACAATCAGAGCAACCCAGAAAGACCACACATACAGTAGCATTTATATAGCCATTTACACCGGATCTGAATTCAGTCCCATGCCTGTTTGATAAATCAGGAGCTTTATAGTACAGTGTTTGTTTCACTGTTATGAGAGTCATGTACTGAAAAACTCCATGAGTCAAGAATCTTTCAGTGCAGTGAGGAAACACATTGATAATGAAAGAGCAAGGACAGGTCACTTGTAACAGCAATATGGGATTTCACAAATTGCAATCAGTATGCAGTGCTTTTCTCATAGTACAGAAGGGGCAGGGATCATGTGTGTACTGTTTTGTACTCATTTTGTAGTGTAAGACCATCCCCTTTCTTTAAGTATGGAACAAAAATGACTCATGAAGAACTGGTAAGGTCAGACATTCATCTAGGAATTTTCTATTTTCTAGCTTTCACATTGTAGAAAACCAGAAGGAATTAAATCCATTCATCATGGGAATTGTACCAGCCAAATTACTCTGAGCAAGGGCAGAGAAAGCGACATGTGCAGATCTGCTTACCTAGATCTGCCACGTGGGCAAAGGTGAAGAAGCCTCCTTATGTCAGGGCTTTCTGGTCCCTTCCTCTTGAAATAAACAAAATTCAGTGAATATAGACCAGCAGGTTTGGTCTTTCAATGCCCTTGTCGGGGTGCAAAAGCAGCCTCAGAGGGTGCTTAAATCCACCTAAGTCTTTCCCCCTTGTACCTGTCTCTGTATTCTTAGCCTTGCTGGAAAAGCAGATCTAATCAGGAACTAATGACTTTGCTTGCAGAATGAGTTTTCATCACTTCTCTGAAACAACTTATTCTGCAACCACATAAGCTCCCAGACAAACAAAGGGTGGGAGGTGAGGACAGGGTCTCAGCAGGTTTAGTCTACAGCCTGGGATGTTCTGGATGGGCATATCCAGTATCTTCAGTTTCCTAACACTTTGCGAGGCAAAATCATAATCCACCTCAAAGAAAATTTTGTCACTTGTTGTAATACACAATTCATCAGATAACTGATCAGTGCTCACACACATTAATTATTCTGAGACTGTTCTCAAAAAGTGAGTGTATTTATGGGGCTGAGTCTCTAATGAAGCTTGCACAAAATTAATAAAAATGCAAAATACATACCACAAAGTTGACTTACTTTTGCAGAAGAATCTAATTTCTTTGGTCATAGCAAACTTAACATGGTTCCAGGCCAGCTTTATTTGTGCCTCAGCTCTATGCACAGTGATCTTTTCATAGCACAGCAGCTGCCATGCTGACACGTGCAATACCCTGACCATCAAAATGACTGTCTGTCCAACTCAAATGCTCTGATTGGCTCTGATTTGCTGTGAACGGTTCATTGAATTTTGATGACACAAGATTTTATTGTGATCCTGATGGGCTGTTGATTGTTGTGTTTTGTTTTTCACAGAGGTGAAATCTCAAACTGAAATTCTATTCTGAATCAGATAGATAAGAGAAAAAAAAATCTGTAGTGAGATGTTATATTTGACAGAACTGAAGACTGTAAAAATATGGTTTTAGAATCCTTCTCTCAGGCATATAAATTCCTGCCTGCAGTTTTGTTTTAATTTTAGTGATCCAGTTTCCAAAATAAAGAGAAAGCTGAAAACAGACTGCTTCTGTTCAATACTGTAGGACTTTTTTATATGCAGCTGCTAAAATAATGGCAAATATCATCCCTGTCCATTAAGATAAAGTTTCTGGACCTAACACTTTAACTTTCAATACTTCAACTGTGAATGTATTTGGTATGAGTGAAGAAAGAAGAACACCAGAGCAACAGGAGCAGAGACAGAGGGCATGAGGCCTTTCAGAGAAGAGGCATTGTGCATTTTAATGTATCCTGGCTAAAGAGAGGGAAAGCTTCACTGAGTGACAAAAATTTTTATAAAGTTTAACTTTTTGGAAATAAATTACTACCGTGCTTCACTTTAAATGGCTGTATAAAGTTTACAAGGATGTTTTAAGGTGCCTTGTTCTTTATTTCCTGTGGCTGTAAATGCCACTTCAAGAACCAGCCAGTAAAAAAAAAAGTCTTGGTAATTTTGCCTGAGGAAACACTGCTTTTTATCCAGCACACCACTAGAGATGACTTTAGTCATTTCTACTCTATTTTAATAGTACAGAGGTACAGCTGTGAGAGGCTTTTTTAACCAGTTTATATATTTAAAACTAGATTTGCTAAAAGTCTTTAAATGCAGATGTCTAAATGAAAGCATCTAATGTCACATGGCGTCACTTCTACAAAGCTGGAGATCCCTGGCAAGTCCAGCTAAAAGGATATAGCCATAGTTCAGCGGTGCTCTGCAAAAATAAAACCAAAAAGAACCAGAGCCTAATGAAGCATCTAACTTGTGTCGAAGGACCCATAACACCACAGCTTGCAGCCCCTCAGCCAGAGTGCCACTGTTGAACACAAGCCTGCTCCTTTTTTCTGGCCAACTTCTGAAGTCCTTATTCAGTACGTTTTCCAAAACTTCTCCACTGAAATAAGTCATGCATTTCTCTGTCCAGGGTAAGAACTTGTGTGGCATGTAACCCATTTTATTCTCTTCTTCTGTGAGCCTGTCTGAAGCAAGGCAGGCAAGTGGAAAGCAAAAGAATGCTCATCCTTACTGATTCCATTTACAGCACTGGAAGCAGATGAGCAGTTTAACATCTAAGCTATTTTCCAAGCCTTGAAGAAGGATTTCTGTGTTGGAGGCCCTGTTGGTTGTGTTTGTGTTCTTAGAGAGCCATAACTACAACATCAGTGTTACTTCAGCATAGCAGATGTATCATTTACAACATAAACATAGGATACTCATATAGAACAACAAACTGCATTGAAAGGAGGCAGTTAGATATCCATTAAGTCCAGATATGCCTAATGAATACCTTCCAATAATATTCATTATATTCAATATATTCAATTATACTCAATAAAAATATTCATAAACCTTTTCAAGGTCTATGTGTAGGAAAGTATTTAGTGAGACTCAGTAGCCACCATCTTAAACCTGAACACCCAAAATCAGGTACGTGTGGTCATGTTTACTTACACGTTTGTTAGATCTCTTGCAAATTTGGAGGGCCTGCAAGGACAAAGCTACAGCTTTGCACAAGTGGCTAAGCAGCCTGCAAAGCCTCCTCCCAGAGCAGAGGAGGGAAGAGACCTCCTCATGCAGATCAGGAAACCACAAAGCAGCTCCTACGCTCTGCCCTGACCTGTCTCTCTTCCCTCTTCACCAGGGAAGGAGCTCTGCCCCTGTGCACAGGGAAGGAACTGCATCCCAGCAGCAGAGGGTCTTGGCAGCAGGGTCAACCCCTGCCAAAATGGACCATAGGGCACATGGATAGTTCGTGTCACTGCTCAGATGCAGAGTGCTGTGTCCAAGTTGCAGTCTCCATCTCTCCATCTCACGTGCATAGGTTTCATGTCTTTCATCTGATTTGTCTTTTATGAGACAGGTTGAACCTGGCTGAAAAATGTGTGATTTGGGGTTTGCATTGAGGCTAATATATATTTCAGCTTGTGAGAAGTCAAGATGAGGACAGAGAAATTTAATCTGCATCCACACAATTCATACATGACTGCATACAGATCTGATATAGCACGCTGACACCAAATGTCAACATTTAGCTAGCCTATTTATAAGGAAAAGTAAACCTCTTTCAAACACAAAAAAATCGCCTTTACAAGCTTTTATTTTTTCTTTTTTTATGATTCAATTAAAGAAGAGATCAAATATATTTTCTTTCCTTACTCTCTTCCTTTTCAAGAACCGTCCTTATTACCTGCATTTCTCATTATCAGAGCAGACATGGAGGAAGCACTGTGAATAAACTGAAGGGAATTTGGACTTCAGGACACACTTTACGACCGGCTTTTAGCATGCAATATAGTTTGCTAGAAGGCATCTTTGATGCCACTGTTCTTTCCCCAAAGACATTCCTCATTACTGAATGCTACATGTTGCCCTGTTGGTCTGGAAGAAACATTTCATTAACTACAATATCACTATAGATTGCATCTAGTTGCCATAGAAACTTTAGAGAAGAAGCTTGGGTTTAACCCTTGGAATAGACTGAATTTTTCATACTTACAGCATTATAACTTAAAATGATACCATGTCTTTTATTGGCCTTTATCTTTCAGTATAAAAACTGACAGCTACTGATAATTCATACAGGGTTGATGACTGTGAAATATTTTTATTACGGTATCTACTACTTAACTGGGACACTGCGCTGAGGGACAAAATTGCTGTTGACTTCACTGCAACTGTGACTTCAACCTCAGCCATTCAGAGACAAAGGCTGCTGTAAAATCAACATAGAAAACTTTTACTGGTATGTTCTGGGGGCAGAGAGAGTGAGCCGGCAAATACGGGTGCTGGGCACAGCTTTGCACAGCTTCTGTTGGTCACAATTTGTTTGTCAAATGGGTGTAAGGACACTGCCTATGTTTGGGGTGCTTAGAGACCCTCAGGTAGAAAGTAAGTACTTATGGACACTGGTTTGTTTCCTTCATGCAGTAGAAGATGCCTAAAAGATTTTTTCCTTTTGCAAGTAAAAACAGGGTTTCAGCCCAAGACTATAGATGAATCCAGACATTAGGCTTTGCAGCTCCCTAAGCAGCAGCATTGCTACTAAAATGGTGCTTTCTTTTAACTGGGACTCCTTCCTAGTGTGCATAGAGAGACTAAACTTCATAGTGTTTCCATACTGGAGTAATGCACTGCTCTGCTCCAGATCACACCACTTGCTCTGACAGCTAAATAGCTTCCTCAGTGAAGAAACATCAGCTCTCTCTGAAACTGGAGCCACAATCCCATATCTGTCTGCACTTCAGACTTGAGTAACAAAGCATTTTTTCTTTACTGGTTTCACTCCTGTAAAATGAAAAGCCTGCAGATTATGGCACTATCCCATTCACGTAAGGGTAAATTGTGCAGTGTATGCTATTATCACTCAATAAAGAGTTCCCTCTGCCTTGCCAGGCTACATAAAAATGTGAAAAGCCTAGTCTCCAAAAGGTCTCAAGTTCTCCATCTCCCTTTTTCCTGTGTTCTCGTTTCCTCTCTTATAAGAAATACATCAACATCAACAAATGATAGTTTAAGGTTACAGTAGTGGAAGGGCCTGGCTTCCTCTCCTGCCAACATTCTTTGCAGGGTGGCTTCTGCACACTAGCACTTTTGTTCTTTTTGCTACAAGCTCCTTTCAGTTTGTAAAACTCAGGCTCTAGTTACAGCTGGTTTTGTTCTGAAAGAAAAACTGGAGGGGGATGTGTGTGTATGTGCGGGGATGGGAGAGCTTGTGCCCATGCAGTTTTGTGACTATTCTAAGGCAGGGTTGTGGTGGGGGGTTTATTTAGCTTGAGAACAGAGGTTTTGTTATTAAGATCCTTTTAACTACACTGCACAGCCCTTACTCATGTTGGTGGACCAAGTAGTATCAGTGAAGTCAATGGGGCTGTGGTGCTTTATTATTTCAAATCACACAATGATCACTGAAATAGGAACGATCATAATGAAACACTTTCATCGTGAAGTCAGTGGGACTATTTGTGCAAACGTTCACAAGCATGAATGGGAATTGCACAATTTAACCCAATACATACTATTTCCTGGCAAATTCAGTATCTTTTCTTGATAAAAACTCCATGAATAGTACTGTCTTACATGTGCAATCTACACAATGAACCTGGTTCTGCTTTGAATATCTAATTTGTCTCAGTGGCATTGCTCCAGAGGAATGTATTTAACTCTTTGGAGCCACTAGATTAGGACAAATCTGATGCTTTTACCGATTGACTAGGGATGATTCAAAATAAAGGATTGTCTGTCCTTGAGAAGCGCAGGCTTAAAATAGCACTATTTCATTTGAAATGTCTTGCAGCTGAAGTCATGCCTTAAAATGGTGCACCTGTGGAAATTCACATGAAGGAAATAAGATTCAGTATGAGAATTCCTATTAGAGGACAATTATATAGTTTGAAATAATGAGGTACCACAGTGAAAACCAGCCAGTGAATACAGAACTCATTCACAAGTAGTTTCATATTTAACTAACATTCGGTGTTTTGAGATAGTAAGTCAGCCTTCTACCCGATTGTACATTCAAATTTAGGATTACAAACACCAGTAAACCTAGTAAGCTCAGGAATTCTGTAGGGAGCTATCCCATTGAAGGTAGTCTCATCAGCACACATAGCAAAAAATTTAATTTGGCTGAAAAACTCTAAACAAAGAGCTGCTTATCAAACATCCTGCTCCAGATGAGGTGGATTCTCGGGTTGTGACAAACATGCACCTGATCCTTCCGACAGCATTTGCCATTACACATTGGATAATTCAAAGCTGTATTTCCTTTCTCCTTTTCTACCAGTAGCTAAATTTCATTTCCATCTCTTTTACCTGCTTCTATAATGACACAACTTGAACAGAAACTCATAGTTGCAAAAGGAAAGGATGAATCATTGCAACAGTCTTCATGCTTTAGGCAAATAAGCCTCTGAAGGGGACTGAGGCAGCTTCACACCTGGCCTGGCTGGAGCAGGAGTGCATGACCCAGGGGGTTGAGATCACAGAGGAGCAAGCCCTTCCACACCAGTTAGGGGGATTCCTTCTTTTACTGGACTGTGGGGTACAGTGGCCCTGCTTGCTGTGGAAAGATAACAGCATTGGTCCATACATAAAACCATGGCATTCTTTCTGAAGGCAGTGCATGCAGAGAGGTTCAAAAAGCATGAGGAAACCACATTGCTTCTCTCATAGGATAAGCCACAATCTAACTCCTTGTCTGGTTGTTGTATGTCTGAGTTACTCTGGACATATCTGGACGTAAGATGAGGACTCAGTCTATTTTTCTGGGTATCTGCTACCCTGGTTGGAGAATATAAGAACTAAATATGATCAGGTTTACTCTAAATATATGCCCAGTAAGCCTAACACATCCAAAAGTTGGATTTATGGCACATAAATGACATACTGCATGCACACAAATGTTTTCCTTGTGGAAATCCTGGACAGAAGTATGAGATCCCTGCATTTTTGAAAGAGGCATGCTCTGTAGGGCAAAAATTCTAATATCTGAAGAACTGAAAACACTCGAGTGGTCAGTAGATACCAAAAATAACAAGTTCAATATTTGTTGAAACTGTCTAATTCAGAAACACAAGTATTCTCTAAACTAATGGAAGTCCATCCCATTATCTCACTGTGTCATCCTAGTAGGACAGGGCAGTGAGGATAAGCACAGTTGTGACCTTTCCCATGCTCATCCATCCCTACAAACTCACGAATGAAGCCTGGGGTGAGTAGTCTCATAACCAGGCAACTCTAAGTCTAAGTATCTCTAATACTGCTCCCTCTGGCTCAGCAGTTCTCCAATTTGTCTGTGACTTGAGTCTCATAGGAAATGGTTCAGATTCTCCAGAACTGTGTTATATTAGTGATCAGATTAGTCTGTCATTGTACTTTCAAGATGCAGCAGAAAGATGTAAGAGAAAAATCTGATGTGAAAAGTCCCTAAATTCTCACACTCAGTAGGATGTACATTTAATACCAGTCAGGATTTGTGAGCATATAAATCTGTTATCTGCCACAACTCTAAAATTTCTTATACTTAATTTATCTAACAGATGTATTTCTACAGCAATTCTACCTGCAGACATCTTGCCTCAGAGAGCCCAGATGTCAGTTCAACATCAGAAGGAATATCTCTGAGCCTCAGAAGAGCAAATAGTTCTTACACACAAAAAAAGGAAGAACATCTGTCTAAAGAATCTTATCGAAACACAACAGCATTCTAGAAAAAATAATCCAAAAGCAGGTAGCAACACTTACTGCATTTACAGAATTCTACTACAGAATATCAGAGGCTTTTACTTTCAAGTTACTACTGCTTGAGTTTTCTAAAACCTACACCTTTTGAAATATACTGAGGCATCTTTCCACAGAGTCAGTGTTCATATCCATTAAAGCCTGGTACCCCAAACTGGTATCAACCAAAATCAATATATTACTGAAAATCAATATTGTTTTCCTCCAGGATAAGATTATATTTATGTACATGTGTATTTAAACTGATTTTAATAATAAATCAATAGTTACCTCTAAGATATGAGAGAACAGCTCATACATGGATGATGTTTTAATTGAATTTAAGAACAATATATACACTATTGACACTGAACAGTGTAGTCCAATACCTGTTAGCTGGCGGGGTCCTGACTCTGTATAGATTTGCAAGTGTGTGCCTGCTTTACAACAGAGGCACTCAAATCTGTACTCCCATTCCTGTGCAAAATGTTGTTAGGTTTAAATAGGCATGCCTACCGATGTGCATGAATGAGATGGTATAAATGAAAACCTTCCATAAAAATGGAGTGCTTTAGAACAAAAATTGTATTAGTGATGTTAAATTGAAACAGTGAGGTTTTTTCACTCTAGATATCCCCAAGTACAGAACAGGTATTTTTGTCTCACTTCACCTTTAGACTTGGACTCTGACAGCTACACAGGGCAAGGCCCTCACAAAGGAATACTAAAGACTTGGTAATAAATACTAAGGGATGTAAATTCCTCAGAAATGGGAATATATGTGTGTTTTCTTAACAACTGAAAAATGAATGGTTAAAATTGAATCCCCTTTCATTTGCCTTTTGTTAAATTCTCCTCTTATTGACTAATTTACACAGCATAGACACCCAACTGCTGTTTGTAAATGAATGGTTAAAGGATTAGAAACATACAGCAGTAACTCCGCCAGACTTATTGATGAGTTCTGAAACACACAAGCCCTTGTAAAAGGATTTAAGCAAACAAAACACATTATGATCTATAGAGCCTTGAGACATGAGCTAATTGCACTTGCTGAATTGCAAACGGTACTGTACAGAGGAAATAAATAGGAGTTTAATACCTAAAGGTGAATCAGATTCAACACCTTAACCATACTTTGCCTAGTGAGTCCTGGTCCTAAGCCCACAGTTTCATGTTTCACAGAGAAAAATAGATGCTAAAGAATGGGCTTCACAGATATCAGCCGGCAGACCAGGCAACAACCTCAGCTTTCTAACACAAAACACTAGGGCAAAGGCTGGAGCTTGAGAGCTTGAGCGCTCAGACTGTCGTAAAGACTCACAGTTAGTGAGTCTTCTAGACATCACTGTCCATGTCACATCACTCCTGTCTTGCAAAACGGAGCATAAAACTGCTCAGGCTCTCTGAAACTTTACAGCCTGGCAGAGGTTGGGTGAGCAGTCAGCGATCCAGGAGGAGCAACCAGGGCAAGAGCAAGGGCTATCCCTTGCTTTTCCCTCTTCCCTCCACCACACACTCTTCATTTCAAGCTCTGCCCAAACAGCAGACTGAGGAGGGAACATGTGAGAAAAAAATTATTCTGAGAAATAGGAGTAGCTTCCACCACTACAAATGTCTGCTACTACCAACACTAACTACATCCTTCTCAAAGCCTTCCCTGGCTGTTTAGAAGAGCCACTTCCTGCTGCTTTAGGAGATTGAATGAAATAGTCTGGATAAAGCACTTAAATATTCAGTGGGGCAAGGAGCTTAAAAGAACTAATAGCCTTAGTAAGGACACATCCTGGGAAAAAATAGGCTTCGGTTTCTCCTCCAGTGGGGGTATTTATACATCGGAAAGCAATGTTCAAAGGAAAGTTCAACAGGTCTGTCTTGGACTACAAACATATGAACAATTTACAATCACTCTGTGCTTCTTCACAAGCCAAAAGAAACCACAAAAATTAATGGGCAGAATTAAGCAACCTCCTGAAGGTTATCTACATGCTGAAAGATTGCACTGAAACCCTGTCAGAGATGTACAATATCCATTAGTCCCTTTGGAGATTTTCACTGCAGCAAGAAGAGCTCATCCTGACTGTGCTTGCAGGCTCTCACGTCACAACAGAGATTGTTTTCCAAGTACATCCTCACTCTCACACTGTCCTTGCTCTAAGCAGCACACTGCCTTGGTTGAATAGATGGCAGGTGACAGTCGTCCCTCAAGTGTTGGCAAGCAGTATTCTGAAGGAGAGCTTAGTGAGACCCCACCGTGAATTTCCTGTTCTAGTTAGTACTACAGGCCTCTCAGCTTTCCTTCAGTGCCTGGTAAAGTTATGGAGAACATTATTCTGGGAAGCATTGAAACACACCTGAAAGACAATACAGTCATTGGTCACAGCCAGCACGGCTTCAGGAGAGGAAAGTCCTGCTTATCAAACCTGACTTCCTTCTATGACAGGGTAACCCACCTATCTGATGAAAGGAAGCTAGCTGATGTAATCTTTTTGGATTTCAGTAAAGCTTTCAATAATGTCTCTCACAGGATCCTTCTGGACAAACTGTCCAGCAAGCAGATGGATAAACACATGCAGTGAGTCAAGCACAGAGGGTAACAGGGAATGGGGTGACATCAGACTGGTGACCTGTCACCGGTGGGTTCCACAGGGCTCCATCTTGGGCCCTGAGCTCTTCAACATCTTCATAAATGACTTGGATGCAGGACTGGAAGGAGTATGAAGCAAGTTTGCAGGTGACACAAAACTGGGAGGAGCTGTTGACTCCCTCAAAGGCAGGGAGGCCCTGCAGAGAGACCCTGACAGATTAGAGAACTGAGCAATCATCAGCTATATGAAGTTCAACAAGGGAAAGTGCCAGATTCTGCACCTGAGATGGGGCAACCCTGGATGTTTGTACAGACTGGGGAATGAGATGCTGGAAAGCAGTGCCATGGAAAGGGACCTGGGGGCCCTGGTCGATGGCAAGTTGAATCTGAGCCAGCAGTGCCCTGGCAGCCAGGAGAGCCAGCCCTGTCCCGGGGGGCATCAGGCAAAGCATCACCAGCCAGGTGAGGGAGGGGATTGTCCCTCTCTGCTCTGCACTGGGGCAGCCTCACCTTGGATATTGTGTGCAGTTTTGGGCACTGCAAAATAAAAAAGATATTAAGCTCTTAGAGAGCATCCAAAGGAAGGCAATGAAGATGGTGAAGGGCCTCGAGGGGAAGCTGTATGAGGAGAAGCTGAGGCCACTTGGTCTGCTCAACCTGGAGAAGAGGAGACTGAGGGGAGATCTCATTGCAGTTACAACTTCCTCGTAAGAGAAAGAGGAGGGACCCAGGGCAGTGGTCACAGCACCAAGCCTACCAGAGTTCAAGAAGTGTTTCGATGATATTCTCAGGCACATGATGTGACTCCTGGGGACGGTGCTGTGCAGGGCTAAGGGTTGGGCTCGATGATCCTTGTGGGACCCTTCCAACTCAGCATATTCTGTGATTCCATGATTCTGTAGCTAAGGTTTTCAATTAACTGTTCAATCAACTGAATGTTTTCCTGGTTTAATTGCCATGCTTTGGAAAGAGGCCTAGCACCCAGGCCCTGACAGCTATGCAATATCCAGCTGGCTGCTGTCCCAAAGCAGTCAGAACAGCCCCTGGAGAGAGATTTACACCTCTGTGGGATGAAATACTTGTAGCTTCTCTTGAGAGTTATGCTATCCCCTGCTACTGTAACCTGCACTTCCCAAGTGACGGGCTTTTTATGCACAGTATTGACCCTGGAAGCCTTGCCAAGCCTTGGGAGAGCTCGATGGGCAGCTGGCTACTGTGCCAGTCTGCAAATGCTGCTGGAGAGCTGGATGATGCTGGGAATTGCCCTACATGCAGTCTTGCTTCAGGCTGGCTGAAAAATCTTTGCAGCTGAGTTTTTTTTCATGAGGAAGGGTGCTAGAGAATAACAGTTTCTGATTTTCTTTTGTTTAAACAAAGTATTTCCACTATTACTAATGCATAGGGTTCACTTGTTAATCTACAGGCAGAAAAAAAAATCACTTCTTATAAACATCAATGTGATGGCTAATGTGAACTCATTCAACTTGATTATGATGGTGGTGTAAAGCCCCTGTTATTCTTTTCATATTGTCCCTTTATAGGCACAAGGCTCAATTCTGTCCCTAGCTTGTTTGATTACTGCTAAGATCAGATTGAGGTTATTAGCCACCATCTTTTATTTTTGACAAATGCTCAGAAATGGCAGTCTCCTCTGGATTGTTTTGCCTCTCCTGGTATAGCAGGGGTGACAGAGAGAATCAATAATTCAGGTGAAAAGACTGTAGCAGACTCAGATATTCCTCTGTAGTGTATCCAGGGCTGTAGTGCCAATGTTATCATTGTCTTTCTGGCTGTCATTGCACTGCCCCATTTCCTGTGTGCTTTCCTGTGAAGTTCTCAGGGAGCTACTGGCATCCTGGTGTAGCAAAATCCTCCGGTGCAAACTTTGCTGAATACAGATTCAAGGTATAAAACTCAGATCCTAGCGATGTACATCCACGCCCAGCCACCCCATTGGTTTATGCAGACTTCTGCATGGTTATGACTGCAATCCATCGGGTACAGTGATGGTCCCAGTTGTTCTGGGGGCCAGCTCCATAATTTTCCTGGCACTTGCACAGCCTGTGACTATTACCCAGAGATGTTTTTACCAAAAAATCTACTTGATTTTTATCATAGTGATAGGGCAAGAAGAGTTAACATCAAGTGACTTAAACCAGAAGAAACTCTGGACTGCACGTTGGTATTTTGGACCTGGGACTGAGACCAGATCCTCACAACACTACACCTGTTGTTCAGCTATGCAGTAAACCCATTTGCTTAAGCCAGGATGCCTTTTCTCCAGCGGGCAAGAAAGTCTTTCAGCCCTCAAAGAGCTAGAGGCCCTTATTAAGAGTCTGACCTTCTCTTCAAAGGCGGTATGAATGGAAAAGTACAGGGGCGTCTGTGCCAAGCTCCTCAGTTTGCTTGGGAAACAGCTGTAGCAGTTCAAGAAAATATGTCACAGCTGCTCCAGACAGTAAATTCCTGGTGCTTCAAAGTGATGAGAAGCTGAAGATGAATGCAGGAAAACTCTTAAATATACTTCACTACAAAGTTTAACCATTACCAAAATGACTTAACTTAATCTGTCTGACTTGGCACTGGAAGGGGCCAGGAGGACTAACCCAGTCAACCTGAACTGCTCCTCAGCTAAGGCCAAGAACATGTCACTGAGCATTCAAGGACACAGCTACAAGGTGTGTCCTTACAATATGCCCTGGAGATTCTGAAACGCAAGCTCTCAGCTTGGATTGTTCCTTTAACTGTGTGTTGCTCAGGCAGTGTGTTTTAAAAGATGGTGAGAACGGATGTGGGGTGTTAAAAGGCTCACTGTTAAAATGCCAACAGCCCTAATCCCATCCTGACAGACACAAAAATTCTTATATTTAATAATTCCCAATAATTCTTCAGCTTTTTCAGTTTAATGTCTTTTAAAGGCCCTTGTCCAGGTGATTAATTAGCCTGCAAGGTTAAAATATATCACAACTGAAGGGTAGGCTTTTAAAAGAAATCATATTGAACTTGATATCTTGGGCTTTATTAAGCTAATTATCTGACATCCAGGCAAAACATGGACATGACCCAAGTAGGCTTATGGCTATCTGTTGTTTGCTGCATATGTTTTTTCTTATGAAAAGAGACATCCAGAGAATGCTTCAAAGAGCAAAGAGTGGGAATGAAATAGAGATCTGTTCACCTCAAGTTGCCTTAATGGCTGAAGACACTTCTGGTGAATGTTGCCAAAGAAAAAGGCAGGGAAGATTACACTGAGACACAAGATGTCCAGGGAAAATACTGAGAGATGGGCACTCAAAGTTTTAGAGCAGAAGTCAGGCAGAGGAACATGGCTTGTTATTTGTGCATTACTGATTTAGAAAAGAAACTTCATGACTTTTTTTTGCAGGCCACATTGTTGAAGGCTGTTACCCTGACCCTTGGAAAGCCGGGTAACTCAATGAAATGCCACTGCAAATTATGTTTTTGTCAGCTCCCAGGAACATTGCATTCTTAAAACAGGAGCTGGCAGAGTTCAACGTGCAGTTAGTGTGGGGGAGGGTAGAAGCACTGTCCAGAAGGGAAAGGTCTTGAGGCACTGGTTGCAGGGAAGAGCCTGATAGATTGTAAGAATAGAAAGCAAAACAAAGTGCACCAGAAGAGTAAAGCTCTAGGCAATGCCTGCTGGGAGACAGACTTCTACTGCTCAAATACAGGCTTTTTGCACCACTGAAGGAAGATGCTCTTCATTTTATCCTGTGGCTGCTCTCTCAGAGAAATAGCAATAGATAAAATAACATACATGCACAGCAAAGAGAAACTTGCATTCCACCTTGGAATATTTCTCCTTCAGCTTTGCTGCAAAGTCTTATATTTGATGGCAACATAACTGTAGTGCAATATGTAAATTCACTGGGAAAAGGAAAACCTCTGGACAAAGTCTCAGTAACGTTTACAGAGAAATTTTACTCCTGTTGTCCCAGCTCATTGTTTCTCGTCAACACACTGGAGGAACAGTGTTTTACATTTTGTTTAGCTGGATTTAAAATGTGCACAGAGTGAATATATTCTATATGTTACTATTTCAGCAGCTGTGCATCAAATAACTGTAAGCTGAATTACCTGTATCAGGAAAACACAAGAGGGTTGGAAGGGGAAGCTTAGAGATAGTCAGTGCCTGAGGAGGAAGAGTGACCAAAACCCGACCGCATACAAAAAAGACATTCAGGAATATTTAAAGATATACAGCTTTGGGAAGGGATGGGACAGGAGAAACAGGATAGTATCACTGAAGAAGAGAAGTGGGAATCCTTTTCTTACAGTGTTTGGCTTTCATGGAGAAGAGTGATCAAAAATGTATGGTATGGGGATCCTGTGTTTCTTCCAGCTAAACAAAGTGATTAAGTATAATTAATACACCCTCTAAGAACAAATACAGCTGACTATACTGAGAAGTTACAAAAAGTAGGAGTGAATCGGGCAGCAACTAGAAGGCCATTAATCTCATCCTTGCACAAGAAGAAATACATGATAAATGAGCTTCCATGAAAGGAAAGCAGCTGAGCAATATGTAGTGCAATATAGACTGCAATGTTCAGTGATAAGAAAGCACAAACATGCAGGATATACACAACTCATGGGGAATGTCTGTGATATGATAATAAGTTTGGGAGCTCTGAACATCACTGAAAAAAGAAGTTTCTCTTGTTCCTACTATAGCTTGTGCAGTTAACACATTCCAGGATTGATAGTGGGACAATTCATTAGGGAAATGGCACTATTTGCGGGTAGCATTTGCGCCTCATCGCTTTTGTTATTTATGTAACTCTGATCGCTTCTGAAGTAGATGGCCAAAATTCTCCAGAAAGGCAGTTCGCGGCGACCCTCTGAGTTGTGTGCTGACATACTCGTTCCCTTGGTGAGAAAAATGTTTCTTATTGTGACCTTTTGCTCTCCCCATTACATCTAACGCAGACAGGGTCCAGAAGCTTGTACTATTAATGCAGCCCAGCAAATCAGATCAAACAAGTTAATATAACCTCGATATGGTGTATACATTCAATGCTCTGGCTCCAAGACTGCTGCATCCTGGTTATAACTGAAACATGACCAGACACGGATCATGTGCACATATTTACTAGTCACAGGCTGTAATATTTTACACTGTTCTTTCCCTTGCCTGCAGTAAACAGTAAGAGACTGCAAAAAGGGGCATGTAAAGCATTTTTGCAGAGGTAATCTGGATTAGAGGTTTGGCTCTACCTTCCTTACCTTTGCCCTTAACTGAAAGACAAGGTTTTATCTAGGAGATGGTTATGAAGAAAATTAAGAAAAATGTCTGTTTGGTCTGTGACTACTACATTATAATATACCATTCTTTCACTGAATACATGTTCATTATTATTTTTAAATATAAAGTCTAAAACAGAATGTAAATATTTATATAAATGGGATGATGTCTAAAAAGAAAAGTTATTTGAGTCTTTCTTATTCAATGGTATCTACATTCATTGCCTGTAGGAAAACAGTCTTGTGTTCATTTCACAAGTCATCTCACATTTATACAAGTATACACCTGCTTCAAGTTAGTAGAACAATGATGAGAATATATATTGGGCAAATCTTTAAAAAAATGTTTATACTACATATTTCTAATCTTCAGTCAAAGTATAGTTGTTTCTCCTAAATTAAGAGTTTTTAATGTATTTTTTGTTTTACTTAAAGTCTAAGAAAAATAATTTTATTGCTTTAGATTATTTATAAAAGTGGACAACGTGGTGTTTCTCTGCTCAGGTTTCTCAGATGTTAAATTGCCAACAATTATGTTCTTGCAATGAACGTAAAGTCTGCCAGTTTTGATGCTGACTTCACTGTAGGCAGGATAACATGTTTGAGCCTGTTTCCATGAAAGACAGTAGAGAAAACTCCCCTGAATTTTCATGGCACAGTATGAAAACTTTTAAGGATTATCCATATCAAGTGGGAGTTAAACAGATTTTGTTCATTAGTCTCCCAAAGTTTGAAATGAACTGATTTGCTGGGATGAATCAATTCATTAACATGTTTTCCAGCCAGAAGCGTATACTCACCTAGGATAATGTGATCTCTTGAAGGATGCCAATGTTTTCCAGTGACCAACTAATGGCTAACACTACAAATGGTTAACACTTTAAATATCACATTATGCAGATAACTTATAAAGAATATAGAGTGTGCAGCACCTTTCTCGTTCAGCTCTTCTAATGGCAGCACATTACAGGGTTGTCTGCTTCAGGTTTTGTGTTTGTTTTCTAATTGCTTCTGCACGTACTAAGTCCTGCTACTGGGCTTGCATTTGAAGAACTGCTGTGTACAAAGGTAGAGAAATTTCATTTGAGAGAGTGACAGATGCAGGGCACTTTGATTCATGTGCATTGTTTTAGTGAATTCCACCCTCACAACATCGGCAACATCAGCTGGCAATTGAAGGTGGAAAGCAGATAGGCAGTTTAAGTGCAATTATTACAAGCAACATCTGTAAAAGTACAAACATTAACATCACTTGTGGAACTTAACTCATGCTCTGTTTATCTGTTACCAGCACTTATTCCTGTTGATATGACAATGGAAAAGTCTTATTAATATAATGAAAGTAAAAGTGAAAGCTTGCCATTGCCCACACCCAGTAACATCATCTGTGGCTCAGAAGGGGATTTTTCTGCTAATTTGGCAAAGGAGTAATTCAAAGAATTTTTATTGACAAAATTGAAGATGGTAGTAAACTGGAAGTAGAGCAACTGTGCTAGAGAAACAGCCCCAGTCACATATTGGTTTCCGGATTATGCAAAAACCAAGAAAAAGTGAAATCTACTCCTAGGCACCCTAAGACACTGCTCAAAGACAGCTAATCAAGAGCAGATATCTTATGTAATCACAGCAACCAGCCTAAAGAAATAAGAGACAGGAAGGGAGCAATAGAACATGCAACAGCTGTGAGACTAGGCAAACTCGGCAAAATCACCCACTGACAGTAATTCACTATAAGGGAAAGAAAGCATCAATTCCAGTGAGGAAGAAAATCCCTGTATTCCCTACTGGCTCTTGGCATGCTGGTTACTGGTTGGCAGATCCTTCCGGACAGACCAGGAAAAGCAAGTACAGATGACAACTTTGGTGTAGTTGTTTAGGTTACTGTATGTCCCTCTAAATGCAATCCAGTCTTTGTTTTCATCAAGTGAACTCATCACTATCATCTCTAGCAGTTTGCAACTTGTCTACTATATAAAGAGTGCTGCTGTAAATAATCACAGAAAAGCAATTTTAATCCACATTCTTATTCACTCCTAAAAATCTCAGCTTATGCAAATTTTTACTGAATTTAATAGGACTTTCCCCTAGGTAAAGGCTGAAGGCACAAAGAGATCATAAATCTGCTTAATATCAAGCCATTATGCTATTCTGGTTCTATTTGAATGCCCATAAACCTGCAGAAGCTGGATAAAAAAGTGTGCTTGACAGGCCACAGACACACACAGAAAGTCTGTACTGTTAACAGGAGCTGAGGTATCCGAAGCTGAAAGCCTGCCAACGCACACCTCACACCCCCTCAGATCACAGCTGGGCCCAGGGGCAGAAGTTGCAGTACTACTGTAAAACTGGGCAATTGTCTTCTGCTGTATTGTGGTACCTTCTTGGGTGCTTTGGCTGCAGCTGCACAAAGAGATTCTCAGAAGTGACCTGAAAGACCGTCCACCGACACTAGTGAAAAGCCTTCCTCTCTTTGCAATTGTTCTTCTCTGTCCTTTCTGCAGAGAGAAAATCAAGGTGACTTCCTCCACAGAACTGCTGCCTTCTTCAGGTGAAAAGATAGTGTCAGTGGGAATGTGGTATTTCGATGTAACCTCTAGGCAGGGTGTAAGCAGTCCTATTCTACCAGGAGGAAAACAGAAGAAAGCTTTTCTTTCTGGCTCCCATCAGAAGTTGTGCCTGAAATAGAAATTATCAGCATTGTACTTTTCTGTATCGCTTCTTGTTGATTTCAAAGGTGGCCCTGTTTTTCCCCCCAGTTTTTTGGCATTATTAAATCTTGTGGTATTCACATATGGGTTTTTCTTTTCTCTGTGCACACAATAATTTTCTATTTGGAAACCTTCTTTATTTTTTCAGAAGTCCTAGAGATTCTCCTGAGTTGCCTCATCTGTGATGTCCACTCTTAGCCCTGTACCCTGGCCTTTTCTGGAAGAACAAAGTAAGTTGAGGGTCCCTTATGAGACTTGAAACCGAGCATCCGTCACTGAAAACAGCCAATCCTGAGCAAAGAAGGGCTCCACAAAAGGGAAACATTGTGTTTCCAAGGTTCTTGCAAACCTCTCAGGTTGATGATAAGCCATAATATCATGCACTGCATTTCCATTTGCTGAGGCCAGGTGCAGGTTTGGGTGAAACAATGGGTGTGCCATCCCTTCTGCACTGGGAATGGCTCTTGCTCTCATCCTGAATCTTTTAGTTTTCACTGGTGTATTTAAAAGAATGCGAGAATGAAGTCTCCAGGCATGACGGTGGGAACAGTAACTAAGGCAAATAATGGTAATGAAGAGAAACTTATCCAAACCAGGAGGTTTGCACATATTAGCTTTAATGCAGAAGCCTAGAGCCATGAGAACACACTGCATTGCCTCCTTCATCTCTCGGTTTGTTCTTGGTTTGTTATTTTTCCCAACTGCTGCTGCATCAAAGCGCTCACAGTGAAAAGGGCCTGGCATGACATGTCAGGAACAAGATTGTGCTCAGGCATGAGGCTTTGATCTTGAAGATTCTTCAGCTGTGTACTGTGCACAAAGGTGCAGCTTTGGTACAAATCAGCAGAGGGAAAAAATTCCAGTGGGGAGTTTTGCCTGGTGAGTGAAGTTAGTGCAGGTCTAATAAATGCTGCGTGCGCAGTTTTCCCTTGCTGATGCAGTTTTAAAACACTGAGCATATGCAGAGGAAGTCCCCGCATGGTGATAAGTTGCTGCATGCAGACTTTTTTTTAATCTTTCTATGTATTTTTAGATATGTACAAGAAATTAAATCTTCAACCAGCAGGAAGTGTGAAAAGAACTTTCATTGCAATATGTATTTGTAAACCAAATATATAGAGAGTCATAAATAGGTAAGAGGTAAAGAAAAATGTTCATATTTTTTCAGACTCTTTTGCATGTATTAATAGCCAAATCACCCCAAGAAAATATTCTTTATTCACTGTTTCAGTATTTAGTGCTTTCCATACTACTTTGATCTCTTGAATTACAGCCACAGGGATGAAAACCAAATAAATACTTTTCTTTTGTTTTCTAGAATTCCATGCTTTATTCCATTAAAAAACTGACCTGACAGACTTTTATAAGAGAGGAAAAAAGAGAGCAACAGAATGTACTGTGAAGTTCTTTAAGGATGGGTGATACCTCTGTGAAATAAACAAGCACACGTACCCCAGGGGGGTGCAGTATATTTAGGAAAGGAAGAAACCTCACAGGGAATTTTTCAGTAGCAGGAGTATGATGCTACCTATGAGTGAGATCTGGCATATTGTTTTTCTTCTTTTTATCTTCTGATCAAGGATGGAGAGAACCTCAACAGGTGTTTTAAGGCCATCATCAAGAAACTAAAATGATAGTTATAAATGTCAGCATGGATATCGGATGAGTGTTTTTGTCAAAAGCAGGTACTTATAGAGAACCATACAGGTTAATCATACAGAATGCAAAATTTGGCTCAGAACACTTAGCTCCATAAAGGCCAAAACATGTATCTTAACACTCAGAATAGGGTTTTAAATGGTAAGGCATCATTCTACCTTTGCGCTGGGTAATTTTCACCTTTACAGTTACAGATATATAGTGACACTTTTTCGAGATTAAAAAACATTTTTCAAGTTTGGAAAAAAGTGAGTATAGCTGGTAGAAGTGACAGTGTGTTAATGTCAACATCTGATGAATACAAAATGCTTATTGCTGAAATACATTAGATCATAGCAGCAGCAAAATGTAGCAGTGAGACGCCACCATCATCATTGCAACGTCTGTTCCATATAATTGCAGAGTGACTGCGAGCTAGCAGGGAAAGCTATCTGTCTTTGGGAGTCTTGTAAATGACATGCTATTTAAAATCAAACATCAAGACTGTGAAAAAACATTCAGAGGCTTTTCGACATCTATTGAATTGTGTACAGTCTTCGTGGAACATCATAAATGCATTTCTCAGAGGAAGTAAATCGTTGTCTGAAGACACATTGCTACCAATGCCATTAACACAACTCATCAGCTAACAAGAGCATATTCATCTGTCTAGACACAGATGATATTAGAAGAGCAATCACTATAGATCATATTCATGTCCCAGCCCTGAAGGAGCTTTGTGTGGTTTCACTCTGTACCTGCCCTGGCCCACAGTACCGAATGCAGCCGTCCCCACTTACAGCATTCCCCACCAGAGCTCTGCATGAGCAGCAGAGCTCCGGCTGTCCCCACCTGATGGAGTATCTGTCTGGTGCAGATAAACAGAGAGCTCATTGCTGAAACAAAGCTTTAAAACGCTAAGGAAATAGCTCCTTGTCTCTCCTTCCCCCCTGACATGACACACAATATTTAGATTACCTTAGATTAAACACACAGCTTTTTTCGAGGTAAAGAAAAAGGACATGGTTTTCATTCAAGCTGTTAAAACTCTGGTCAAATACCCAGGCACAAATATTTGTTTTTATATATAATGCTCTGTTAATTATAATGCTCTGGTTTTTATATAATTCTTTGTTACCATAATGCTTCATCAATCATCATTGTATTCAAGCAATATATTCTGCTTGAAATTAGTTTGTATCTTTAATCCCTTTCTTAAGTTTTTGCTAAATTCTGCACTTGGAAATAATTTTGTTTAAGAGCCCAAAAATCACATTGCACCTTGGTGAAAAAGAATTTGTTTTGATCTGTTATTTGCCACCTTTTTCCCCTTCACCAGAGCTGTCTAGTAAATGTGATTTCTATTTAGTGATCTTTAGGACAGCATGAATATAATTTTGGGAGTTTTCTGATTTTGTTACATAAAGGAGATCATCCATACAGAGCACATTTTTCCTGCTTTGCTGTATAATGCAACCGAGTCACAAGTGGAAACAGCCCAAGTGTCCTCTTGAAACTGAATCTCTAATATGGTCAGTGGGGCACTATCTTTGTTTCTATCAAATGCACATTATAGAAAGAGCAAAGACTCAGAAATTAATTCAAATTTATTGAGGTCTTAAGGCTGGTCTTTATGACTGTGAGCTTAGCCTAAGGACAGGACCCTTGGAAGATTTATAAGCAAAAATCTAGAGATAGAAATTATGGTACTTAAGCAGCTTCATGTAACCAG
>JAWWEW010000165.1:36302791-36430531 GCA_035583185.1 Anabacerthia variegaticeps | reverse complement strand
GAAAGGGAAAGGGAAAGGGAAAGGGAAAGGGAAAGGGAAAGGGAAAGGGAAAGGGAAAGGGAAAGGGAAAGGGAAAATCAACCCCAACTGTATTTACAGTGGTTGTTTTTCTTGCCCTATCCCAGCTGAGAAGTATGATGGAGCCCCTCATTAGAAACTGAATAGCAAAGAATACACTGCAGACACAATTTATTTAGTCTTATATATGCAAAAACATAGAGTCATTATTTTTAAAGTATTTTTATTCATCTGCTAAAATATATAACCTAGCCACTGTTTATCAAGCAAGTAAGCTTTGCTCACCAACACTTCAGTTGAGCTTTAAGAGAGAAACAACACAAAACCAATTTACCTCCATTAAAAGTTGGGCAGAGGTGTTGATCTTTAAAGTATACATAATTTTATTATGACTATTGAACTGGTGCATTACTTGCAGCAGAATTGACTGCTTCCCACAAACGAACAGCAAACATCAGTAACATTGACGTTTGCATTTTGCACTGGATTTGGTGCCATGAAGCAAATGAACGAAGCTAACCAAGTCACCAGCCCCAAGATTGTTTTTACAGTTCACATTCAGCTGAGTTTACAGCGTAGCAGCAAGCAAAGGGTATAACAAAAGTGTTTCACATAGGCAGTTTGAAAATGTAATTGGTTTAAGTCATTATCAGTGCCAACAGGGGCACAAGTTTATAGGACAATTGGTAACAGAACACAAACACAACTTGTATGAAAGCTACTGTGCATTTAACTACATGGAAATTAGCGTGCAGTGGCAGGCTAACAACACAGCGAGTACCATATCATTACAAGATTATAGCCTTCCGAACCACAAGGCAAGAATACAGGTTATATGCTAATTAGTTTGGGATCTACTAAAAGTAATTACATGGTAATCTTCACATAGTTACATGGTGTTTAATAGGAAACCCTATTAACTAATCATGTAATTAAAGAGTAATTGCAAGATACTCCTTCCCTGTGACATCCACGGTGGCCAGATAAATTAAAAGTGATAGAATTTCACAGCATAACCTGTTCCTGCTATCAAACTTCAGGGCACTATCATGCCTCTCAAGATAGTGAAGCAAACAGGAGAATGTACCAAAAGTCAGGGTGCTTATCCCTCTCTCAATACACAGAAAATGGCACCTCATACCCGGAACCACTGTTTCCACAAAATTACTAGGAAGGGAATCTTGCCATGTTCTTTGGTTTTTTCCCTCACTTAATTTTCCTCTTTCCTTTCCCCCTCCCCACTTTTCTCTATCATTTCAGTTTCTGTAGCCTCTGAATCACAGCCATCCTATATTTTCTGTCAGCATGTTTAAGACAACATGGAGGCACTTCTTGCTCCTTTACCTTTACTTTTTCCCCCCTTTCTTCCTCTAACAAAGTTTTCAGTAATTTTGCTACCTTTTTTTTTTTTTATGTAAAAACTCAATCAACTTTTCCCCAGTTTTTCCTTTCTTGTCTCTGCTTTCTTTTCCCAGGGACTCTCACTGTCTCCTTTTTCAGACAACACTATCATGCAAATAATAAATAAAAGTACTGAAACTCTTCCCTCATACTTTCCAGGCCAGAACTGCAGCCAGCGAGACTCCTTCATCTTCCTTCCATTAGTCAGACATCTTTTCTGCCTGCTCTCAGCAGAAGTTGCTCACTGCTGCCACAGCCTTTTTCCCAGACTGATACTTAAGACAACCTTTCCAGTGATTTCTGACAAGTCACACCACTGACCACAGCAAAAGTTGCAGAGCACAGCCAGCTGGAAAGAGGTGGATGACCAGTGTAGACCAGCACACTGTGCTGACCAACTGCAAAATGTCTCTTGCATGAATTACTGAAGTTGCAAAAATTGTTTCATTCCAGAGTGGACTCAAAATTGGAATTTCCCACAAAACTCTGTTAAAATCCAGTAAATCAAAACATTTCAGTCTTGTTTTCACTTTTTTTTAAATCAGGTACCAACTAAAATAAGTTATATAATAGCATCATCTACAACAAAATGCAAGTGTAAAAAAAAAACCATCAAGCTCATTGTCCCCTGCACAACTCAGTTTCAATAATAAGCATTTTCCAAAAGAAAAACATGTCCAGAAGTTTCCAACCATATGTAATATTAAGCCTGTTTCTGGGATTTCCCTAACCTGTTGGGGATGCAGAAAATCACCACTCAAAAATGTGAAAGCAAGTGAAATGTCAGACTAATAAACTGCTAAGAGCACAATGTGCAATCATCCATGATACTATGAACTGTGAAAGGACTATGGACCCTGCTTAGTTTTAAAATACCAAGTCCCATTCACTGCCCTAATGAAGCTCAAGCTTCAAAATATTGCCAAGTGTCCCCAGGAAGGAAAGAAATGCTCCCCAGCCTCTTTTTTTTTTTTTTTTTTGACAGATCTCATTCTACCTAACCAGAGCACAGCACCAGCAGTGCATTCTGCTGCATCCTCAGCAGTGGGAAACAAAATAAAGATGGGTGTGAATAATAAGGAGAAGGAAAGATCCTGCAAGCTTTACCAGGGTAGAACCTAACAAAGGTAAGAAAGCCCAGGGTTAGTGCAATGCTACAGGAACATTGTGAGAGAGAGAGAATTAATATCTCTGTCCATAAAACCAGAGTAGACAAAAAAGAGCAAAAGTGATGACAGGTGATGTGATTCAATACAACTAATGCCCTACTCTCACCTTTATTATTTCATATTTGTTCATTCTTTGCTTTTTATAAAAGTCTAGAGCTGGATTTACCCAATAATAACCAAGGTCCCTGGGGAGTCTGCTGTTACCCTTGAACTGCCCACTCAGTCAGAAGAGTGAATTGTGCTGAGAGGGAAGAGAGATCAGGTAAGTGCCTAGGAAATTTTATCTTTTTGATTTGGTCTTTCTAGTATGTTGAGCTTCTCTGACACCTTAGTGGGAATATACAGCTAGTTCTGTCCTCTCACCTAAGGGGCTTCAAAGGAATGTGAGAGACTGGATCTAGTCCATTGTGCCAATGAATCAGTGATGCTAGGAAGCACCATTTCTTTCAGTAAACTTGGCCTTCTAATTGTGTAGCTCCTAGCAGGAAAAATGTAATGTCTGTAAAGTTTAAAGGTAGAGGTAACATCTGTTGTTAGACCAGCTGGTAGAGCTGGAAAGGCTGGACAAGATTTTGGGTTTCTTCAGTGCTACAGCAGTACAGCAAAATCAGTATGGTGAGTTTAAACTTGAGCTTCTGTTCCTTGAATAGCTTGATCAGTTTTTTCCCAGCTCTCCCAGCTGATCTCCTGGGACATTCCCTCCACCTGCAAACATCACATTGCTTATATTGTTGGTCTGTCACAACTGCAAAAGCACAGCCTCAAGCAGAGGCAGCCTCACATCACACTGCTGTTACTTGAGATAGCTGTATGTGCAGGCCGGTACCTGAGCAGGCTCAGTGAAACCCCTTGGTTACACCCCACCGTGAATTACAGGTCACAGAGGAAGAGTGTTGTATTTTGCGTGACAGTATCATACTCACAGCATGCACTGTTAGCATGTCAAATGACACCATCTGCCTTAACAAAACAATTTGTGGTTTCTGCGTATCTTTTTTGGCTTAATACATCTGTATTTCAGTTCTAGTATAGTCTTCCAAAATACAGGTTCAGAGGCCACTGTGAAGCTTAAGAGAAGAGGGGAGACAGGGGGCATCTACCTGCTTTCATGGCCATTGCTATCTCGGCATTGGAAGGGAAGGGAGGGAACAGACAAGCCACGCAAAGCCCTCTCAAGTCACAGGGTAGGTTTTACTTCCCGCATCTCTAAGCACCTCATGGTCATTCAAAAAGAAGAAAACAAAAGCCTGGGTGTGTCAGGAGAGTTCCCTGAAAGGGAATGTGACACTGAAAAATTATGTCTGATTGTGAAGCATTTTGGCACTGAAACAAGTCTGCTGGGCCAGCATATTCACACCACACAGCCGCTCCCACGTGCTCAGCATTAAATGGGCAGCTTGCTAACCAGCAGTCCCCTAAGAGCAGGGGAACGTACTAGCATATGGACTTGGCATCTAGGTTAGTCAGTGCTGAGTCAAATGTCTGGACAATTAAGTAAAGCTAAGCAGGAAGCACAAGTAGCTCGCAGCATTATTTCAATTTAGAGATAACAAAGACTTATTAATTAAGAGCAGTGATTACTAGGGTAAAAAAGGCTATGAACTCTTTTTTTCACTATAAAAGTCTGTATACAAGTCTGCATACTGTGCTGACATTGACACTTTCAGAAATGCAATTCAATTTTATTAGCATACAGAAATAAGCCTCCAAAGCGGATTATGGCTTATCAAAAGACACTGGAGTGCAGAGATGATTCTCTCTATCACTGGCTCTCTTTCCACCACGCTGGGAGCATTATGCCCCAGTCACACAACACCCACTTCAGCCCCAACGTTGTCACAGCAGTGCCTTCTTTCTCCTGACCCTGTGCAGCTCTGGGTCACTGCTTTCAGCAGCTGTGGAGCTGCTGGAAAGCACCCCAGGTCTATTATCCCAGATGCAACCTGGGAGGGAGCTGAGGAGGGGAGCAGCACTGCTCCTCACAGGCACAGAGCAAGTGATTCTCTGAGTTCCCAAAACAAGCTTTACTCATTGATCTGATGAGTTTCAAAATCCATTATCTCACAGTTTATGAAATAGTTACAAAACCTTTAGAAAGCCTGGGGATACTGTGACTGAGGAGTAGCCAGGTGTCGGTGAGATGTAACAAGTATGGTCAAAACTAGGTGCTCCACAGCCTAATAGAAATGGAAACCTGTTGGAGATTTGAAAAATGGATGCTTTCCTAGTCTGTATGAGTAGTCAGTCACCCTGAGACCTCGGGATGGCAGGGACACCTGACATACCTATGAAAGCACAAGAACATAATGATGAACTTTAAGAACTGTCACTTGTTACACATAGTAATTTTGGGCCATACCTCTATATTTACAGAGAAAACACACTGGCTTTGCTGGCAACTGTGATCAAGACATTTTAGTTTGCCAGAAATGCCAATCTTTATGTGTCTAGTAGATACCAGTTCTTAATGCTCATGTTGTGAATATGCTTCCTGTGTGCCCTTTTTATGTGTTTGGTTGACTTCCATTAAAACAAATTAGTAGAGTTCTAGTCTCCGCAATTGCAGAAACCTGTGAATACAGTCTCAAATAGAGCCTCCAAAACCACAGGCAAACAAAAAGGCAGTTTTGGTTGGTTGGTTGCCTCACCAATTTTTTTGTTCTCGCTAAGCAGATCATGAGTTTTATGCAACCTGATGGTTTGCAAATTCAGGTTTGGCAGTACTGAACTTAAGATCACTCCGAGTCAATATTAGCTCTTGATTTTCTGCTCTCACCTCCACTTTTGTTTGCCTAGAATGAAATTCACATCGAGAAATATAAAACTTGTATTTTAAAATATTCACCCTTTTGAGACCTTATGTTGGCCGTGTTTTAGCTGCTCTGACCTCTTTCTCTCCTGGAAATAAAGCCAGAAAAGGCCAGTGATAACTAAATTCTCTTTTTGTAGCATCAGGTGGTGCCAACTGAAGTCTCTGAGAGCTGTTTGAAAGCTGCCACAGAAGATCAACCTTTTGGTTTTGTGTTCAAGCTGTATAAAAGTGTTTTGCACTTCACAGTGATTTCTCGTTTCTTACTTAGCTTTAATTGTCCCAACTCGTGCAAATACACCGAGAATTCACACAGTCAATCCTTTGTCACTCACTCAGATTCCTATTTTGGTAATGCTCCCCTGCAATGCTGTTTAAATCAGCAGGTTAGAGAAGATACTTCAGGATTTCAAATTTTCCATTAATTCACATTATGTAGAAACATCAATACTCAGCAAACGTCCAGATACTCTAGCAGGCCATATACAGACTGTGGCAACTTGATAATTATAATTTCTTTACCAGACATGCCACACACATAAGGAGGTATATCATGTATAAAAGCGTACTGGAAACAGAGAGGGTGTAGCTACCTCATCAAAGCTCCAAGTCACAAGGAAGGAACCTTGAAACATAAATCCAAGAAGTGAAAACATAAGCTCTAACTAACCACACCTAAGTATGGAAAAAGAAAAAAATATTGGTAACAGACATCACTAAAATCTGGATGAACAGACTGCTTCTTGGAGGCCAAGGCCATCATTGTAATTCAGTATCATAAATACAATCTGGATACTGGTTTTGACTCTTTGAATTATTTACAGTCAATGGTGACCTTCCAGGGTTGGGTTCCCTGTTCAGCATTTCACTATCTCATTGTATGGAAAAGATGTTTTCCTTGACCTTTGGAAAGTTTCCCCGTCTGTACACTAGCTGGTATCTTGACAGAAAATATAGATATCTTGAGCAGATAAAGAGGGAAAAAATCAAACTCCAAGCTATTTTATCACTTCTTTAAAAAGAAAAAAAGATACACCTCAAATATAAATTCTTAATGCTTTTTACAAAAAAATTAATCATTTATTAAACACTATGTGCTTATTAATAAATTATGAGGCAACCAGATGTAGAAGTCACTTTCAATGTGTTGTTGAAGTTGTTTATGTTAATGAGCACAAGCAGAAAAATTTTTAGATGTTTGTTTCCATGGGGTAAATACTAAAATAAGGCCAATGATAAGCAACTTTGAAATAGAAGTGATGGATAATTCCCTACTGTTCTTAAAGAACATCTGGCAGTATTTGTTCACACCCACTCAAGGTCACCTTTCCTCATTAGAAGTCATTTCCACTCCCCAGTTTCCAAACCAATTGTTTAACAGCCCCTCATTCTGTAAAAATTACAGGAGTCATACATAGATAGTTGAATTGATATAAACAGTATAATTTCAAAAGCAGAAGTATTTAATTGTTGTATGAAGACAATATTAAAACACAAACTTATTTCCTCTTTTATTAACTCTCACGTGTCAGAAAGAGTAACTGAGCATTCAACCCAACAGGAGGTCACCATTGTAATGCTGGTGAGGAGAAAAGAACTGTGCTCCTATTTAAAGGAATAGAAAAACAGAATTCAAAACCGCCGGTGAGTTTTGGCCTTGATTTGCTTATTTCAGCGTAACAGCTGAAGAAGGTATCTCTGATCTTATAGGCCTTTTGGAAGTACAGTTTCTTCCCCAAGACAAATTCAGGGTTACCAAGGCAAAGCAGGAGTGACAGCAGAAACTTCTGCCACACTGGGGCACAGGCAGTGACACCAGCAATGACCAAGTGCTGGCATGTAGCATGGGGCACGGGCAGGCCCGTATGCAAAGCAAATATGAAAGCACAGAGATTTCAGGCTGAGTTTACCCAGCACAGTACATAAATAAAAGTATCAAGTATTGTGTCCTTACATAAAAGTAGCTACGCAAATGCCTTATGATGAAATTCTAGGCACAAAACAACCTCAGCTGAAAAATCTTCCAATAATTTTGGTAGCATGGTTTGCATGCCTTACTAGAGACAAGTTTACATCTCTTTACAGGCATTCAGTCAGTTCAGACCTGTTTGTTCCCTGGAGCAGGAATTCTTTAGTACCCAAAATTTGAGTACGTAGGTATTTTTGGTAGAAACATTATACATTCAAGATATGAAGGTATCAAGTATTCAGAATGCAAATGAAAATGGTATCTTTTGGGACAAACTGTGTTCAAGGTAATTGTATTGGAGATCGAGATAATTTCATTCCTTCTCTGTAATTTTTTTTAACATTACAAAATTGGGCTAAAGCCCAGTTTTCCTCCTCCAGGTGCCAGTTACCTAATCCAAGCCATGATCTGCACCATCTCCTTTTATTTCATTTTAGCAGCGTAACAGAGTGGATTTCTCAAGTGACACATTCACCTTGTCTCTGCTGCTAACATTTGTGACCAATCTGTTTATTTTTCAGATCTCAGAGGAAAACCCCAGGGCATCTGGTCAAACCATCTCCAAACTGGACAAAAAGAACAGAGGCTGCAAGGCAGGTCTCTTATTCAGTACCATACCAAGCCACACCAGCTGTGCTTTACAAAGGGGGAGGAGAATTGCTCCCTTTTCCTTTCAGAAATCCCAACATTAATATAAGTTGGGTCAAACTAATCTTATAAATGTAAATTGCTGCATATCCCGGGATATAAATTGCAAGCTTGTAGACAAGAACAGTATAAAAACAGTCACAATCAATTAGTTGGATTTAGAAGCAATAATATGTGGCATACATACATCCTATCATTATATACTTAGAAAAATATCTGAGGCAATTGCACACCTAATGATTTCTGTCATAGCATTTCAAATTCATGCACATAATTTTAACAAAGGCTTGATATACAATATACTAAAATTTGGAATAAAGGTCCTTAAGAAATGTTGCAATTTATTCACATTTGAAAATCAAAGCCTTCATAGTACCAATTCTGTTTTGAAAATGTAAAGAAGAATGTATATATGTTTTAAAAGCGCACATAAATGTCTTGAAAAAAGCTTATTTTAACATATTGTATGGGTAGACATATAAATATGAAATTGCCAAGGAACATAAGTTTCTCGGTATCTGTCATGAAGACAAAGCCAAGAAAAAAGGGTATTTTCTGGTAAAGAACAAAATTAATGGAATTTACCTCAAATGACTACACTGCTTGGGTTGGTGCATGCTGAAAGTCTTCAACCAAACGCTGCTGCCAGTTCCAAAGCTTCCTGCTGTTGGGAACTTACACCGAGGACCTCACTCCGAGTTTGCTGTTGAGTAACTGAGTTGTCCAAAGAAAGCAGGAAAAGGCAAGAGCCAGGGAGGGTTGGTGGGGAGCTGCCGACCGAGGGCCCCCCGTGCCCCACCGCGGGCTGAGGGTGCAGGCACAAGGAGCGTTCATTCCAAAGGTGCTGGGGTTTTATGGGGGCTGGGGAAGGGTCTGGGGCCTGGGTGGAGTGGAGTGGGAAAGGGGGGGTCTGTAACCAGGCAATGGAGTGACCAGTGGGGGCAAAGGCGGGAAGCCGAGAGGGAGAAGGAGGAACCACAGGGAGAACCATGAAAGAGGGTGCTACAACTTTCAACAAATAACCGTATAATAGCGAAATGGTCCTTAAGATCAGGAAATGTCCATGAGTGGCCAGAGTCCAGCGTTTTCATTATTCTGCCAAAAACGTTTGAAACTCCACAGTCTCTGTTTTGTTCTCTGTCTCTCCATCTTCATAAATCCATTTCTGAAAGTTCCTCATATATCATATATAGTTCCTCATGTATATGAAAGTTCTTCCATATATCGTAGCTTTCTTATTCTCCCACAGTTTGGCTGGTTGTTTTTGTTGTTTCCATTTGTTGTTTTTTTTTTTTTTTTTAAATAATGCAAGGCAAAAGAAAATCAATGAAAATTACTGGCTTTTGGAAGGGAAATCCTTTTATAAATAAAAGTGTTCCTTTCTCATGTATCTGCTTCTCTGTGAATACATCTTTCATGTTTTGTGTGGTTAGCTGCAAAGAAGAAACACTCCAGCAAATTCCTAAGAAATGCAATCTGACTTTTTAATCCTATTCCTATCAGAGATAATATAATCAAGATATAAACAGCTATGTGTTATTGCATATGTTACTATAGCCACTTAAAGAAACAACCTTGTTGATGGAGCAGAATGTCCAGACAATGTAGTCATCCCACCCCAAAACTGTTTGTGCAGAGCTGCTGAAGGTTTAGCACCATGACTTCACTCTCATGTGAAAAAGGTGACTCCACATGACACAACAGCTCAACAATGCCACTGTGATTTCTAAGATGCTTGCAATCCAGAATGAACCTTACAGGTAAAAAACTTGGACCCCAAGCCACTTACTTCCTTTTTTATTAGGAAGTGCTGTTATTTCATCCCCTAATGGAAGAGTGAGATTAAAGTTATGAAAGGAAACATATCCTCATTTTGGGAATTTATGGCAAGAAGGGTGATTCTCAGAGTCACTGTGAGAAAAAAATGTGATGTTTGTCTTTGGAAGAGAGGAACCAGGTCAGATTTCTAACTCAGAGAATTATTGCATTAGTTACACGTGTGAGAGTTTCCCTGTACAACCACAAATCCACACTTCTGCTGTCCCTCCTCCTTGCCTCCTAATGAAAACCACACAGCTGTGGGACATTTTTCTTTAAATAAAACCTGCAGTTTGTTTGCAAAGGCACACACAGACTCATGTGTATCTCTGTATCTCCACGTCCTGCCAGTACTCACCTTTGCATGCAGAGCTTCATTCCCTGTTGGAACCATCACCGCCTCCACCTTCCATCAGCTGTGACACCCAAAGAGACCATACCTGACATGTACATCTCTCCCCAGTGCCAAGGAACGGGCAGGAAGTGCTGGGCAGGACACAAAAGCAATCTCTAACACATGGATTTGATTTACAACCTCCAGAGAATTAGGGTTTGAAATCCATCAGGAAGTGGCAGGGCTGGGCCAAGCCCTCATCATGGGCTCTGGGAGATGAGCCTTGCTCAGCCCATCACTGAGCCCCAGGGCTGGTGGCCCGTTCCCACAGCCTACTCTGTTTCCCAGGGGGTCACTTGGTTGGGAAGATTCCTCATAACAGGAAACGCTAGGAAAAGCACCTCCATTTTATAGCTCTCAGTGAATTAAGGGGGCTGATTTTCCCCATCCCAGAGGGAGATGTGTTTTGAGCCCCCGTAAGGCAAAGAAGGGGGTTGGTTCAGAGCATGTATTGCAAACACCAACGTGTACACAATGATTTGCAGTCTATAGCAGCTTCCCTTTAGCAGGACCATGGGAATCACTGCACCAGGCTGTGAGGAGCCCATGTGCTGCTGGGGCCCAAAGCAGAGCAGCACTACCCCACGCTGGTTCTGTGTGAACCTGGGCCAGTCACAGTACTGAGCAGCTGACACAGCAGCATCAGTACCCCCGCACACTGCGCCACTAGGCTGGCACCCCGCCTGCTCTGCAGCATGGGTGTCCCCCACAAAGAGATGCTCGTCTGCAGATCATCACTAACTGCTAGAAATACATTTCAATTGCATCAAAACCTATGAAATCAATGTGATTTCTGCTGCTGTCAGATCACTTGACATTGCTTACACCAAAACAACAGCTGAAGAAAACAAAATGACAAACACTGGTAATGAGCAGTTAATACAAGTTCCAGGATGAAGTAGCTTTGACAGTATTTCGGCTTTGTGGAATCATTGCTTCACAAGAGTATCTTCCAGTGTTGCTTGTCAGAAGAGCACAAATGCTCGAAACTCCCTTAGGGGAAGCAAGGCTTGAAGTGAGCTAAGCACAGGTTTCCTGGGTGGGACGATGAATCAGTGCAACTTCTGCAATGCCTGCATCCCCCATGTGCACACAGAGCTGTGCACCTCAGACTGGAGGTCACTCAATGATTTTTGAACCATGTGCCAAATCGAAGTCTTGAATGTCTTGCAGGACAGAGTCCCAGAGCTAAAAATTCGGCCATTTCAAGGGCTGAATTTGTTTGCGTACAGTCATAACAAAAATTTGATCTTAATCAAAATGAAACCCTCCTCCTGAAGAGTACTGCATTCATTGCTAGGAAACCACTGCTGCTGTCTTGTCAAGCTGTTAAACTGGCCTTCTACAGAGAGAGAGCAATCTGGTCCTCCACAACACTTCACAGGAGTGAAATGAATTCTTTTTCACAACTAGGAATTAGTGATCACAATACTTTTTCTAATTTGCAGAGAGATCACTACTCTTAGAGCCTTGGTTTGAGATGCAGGCAACTCCTTACCTTCTCTATTCTACAACACAACAAATCTATTTCTTTGCAATTTATGTTGACCCCTTCTGCTCCATGGGTGTCAGGCTCTAGTATTTTACACCTTACTGGCACTAAGCTGGAGAGCAGAGGTTATAGAAAATATGCACTTCATGTGCCCCATCAGAAGGTACAAAATTATGTCATAAACATTTTTTTCAGTTTTCTTAGTTGAACATATTAAACACTGCTGCTTTAGGAAAGAAAACAGTTCTTTTAAATATTATAAACAACAGACTTTCAAAATAACTTGGAGAGCAATAAAAGCATTAGTTAGAAACGTGTCCACATTTTGCTCGACATAGTGCTTGACAAGCGCACATTAGAAAAGGTTTTTTTAAAAACTTACTTAAACAGAAACCAACCACCCATGTACTCCTTTTCCTATTTTGTCCAGTGGAAATCAGGAGAGGTACTGACTCCAAGACAGATCTGCTGCTGGACAGTGGCAGCACCTCTGAGATAACATATTTAAGAAGGGGAAAAAAAAGTTATTGGGCAGAAGCAAATTGCAGCCAGAGGAGAATGGAGTGAGAGTATGTGAGAGGAACAATTCTGCAGACACCAAGGCCAGTGAAGGAGCAGCAGGAGGAAGTGCTCCAGGTGCCAGAGCTGAGACTTCCCTGCAGTCTGTGGTGAGGCAGGATGTGCCCCTGCTGCCCATGTCAGACCACAGTGAAGCACAGATCCACCTGCAGCTCATGGAGGATCTAATTCTGAAGCAGGTGGATGTGCCCAAAGGAGGCTGTGACCCTGTGGAAAGCCCACACTGGAGCAGGCTCCTGGCAGGAGCTGTGGTCCCATGGGGGACCCACACTGGAGCTGCCTGTTCCTTAAAGACTGCACCCCACAGAAGGGACTCCCACTGGAGCAGTTCATGAATTGCTGCCTGTGGGTAGGACTCACTTTGGAGAAGTTCATGGAGGACCGTCTCGCATGGGAGGGGATCCCACACTGGAGCAAGGGAAGAGAGTGAGAAGCCCTTCCCCTGAGAAGGAAAGAGCAACAGAGTGTGAACTGACTGCAGCCTCCATTCCCTGTCCCCCATGTTGCTGCTAGGGAAAAGGTGGAGAGTTCTGGAGTGACGCTGAGTCCAAGAAGAAGGGAAGGATGAGGGAAAGGTGTTATAAAATTTGGCTTTATTTCTCATTATCCTATGCTGATTTGATTGGTAATAAATTAAACTAATTTGCCCAAGATGAGGCTGTTTTGCCTATGACTGTAATCTGTTGAGTGATCTCTCCCTGTCCTTATGCTGACCCACAAGCCTTCCATTATATTCTCTCTCCCCTGTCCAGCTGAGGAGTGGAGATGGTGATGCTTTGGTGGTCACCTGGCATACAGCCAGCATCAAACCACAAACAGTAGAGAGATTCCAGCTTTCCTCCAAATTTTCCTCCTTACTAGTTTCATGCTGAAACATAACGTGGCATGCTATTTCCTCACACCATTTTGTTGACCCTCAGCTACCTCTGTGTCCCAACAGGCCCAAGTAAGTCCTTCATGAACGTGGACAACTCTGCCACACTCCCCAAATGTCCATGCAGAGCTCTTCCCAAAGTGGTGCACATAGAAGGGTAAGGTGTCATTCCCAGAGTGGCATTCTCAGTGCAGAATTTTATCTTGGGCCTGGCAACACTTTAAATTGCAGGGCCACACACTGCCTGCAAATAATGCAGCATTACTCAGATGGAAAGCAAATCAAAGCAAAGTTCACAACCCGTAACAACTGCCAGGTCTACACCAGGTGCAGAACATGAACATGGTTCCCAAGTATTACACACAGCAACTGTCCTTCTACAAACAGAATACCAGCTACCAGCGAATATTGGCCAGTGCCAGCCCTGGCAGGGGTATTGTACAGTCTGATAAGAAGTACCAACACATTATGGAGTAAATAGATCCCTGTTTTCCTGGGGAGAGTAGATCGCAAACATTTCAGTGAGTCACTTCCTGTGTTAGGGACATGTGAACTAAAGTCTAAAGGTTCAATATTGACACAGTTCAGGGTGTGACTCTTCCCAAGAGCAAATCACAGAATAAGCCTGGAGTCCACTTTAGTGGCGCTGTTTGAATGCTGATGGCTCCTCCAGGGCCAGCACATGCACCTGCTGCACCAAAAAACCTGGGTTCAGCAGGTCTATTTTCACGATCCTTAACCAAGACAATTAACTCCTGTGATTTCCAAATCAAAGGGTTACATTTTATCTATTACAGTTTTTTATTTTTTCCCGTGGCAATGACAAAAGACATTCATATACTCAAAAAAAAGACCTTCATGTTGTTTTTGTCTGTATTCTCAAGATATGGCTAGCACTTCATTAGAAGAGTTCCAATCTGAATATCCGAAATTATGTCCAATTGGTATCTTATCTTCTGGTGCCTGCAGTTCTCAAAAACTAAACAGAAAATAAAGAACAACCCATCGCTGACCATTCTATTTTGAAGAAAATTATATAATCTAATGCCAAAACACAAAATTCCCTCTAGGAGCCCTTGTATTTAAATCCCTTTATGTGAAGAACCAATAGCAGTAAAGTGCCTGAAATGGAAACATGAAGTACTTTGTACAGAAAAAAAATGACCAGAATAGAATGGAACTTCAAGTTGCAGCATATTAAGCTCAGGTACAACAATTCAGTATGGTATTCAAAACCTTCCTGGTATCACCCAAGTGTCAGGAAAAGTACTTTGCAGAGAATATGTATCTTGTTATTACATTCCATTTCAGCTAGTGCGATAAAGACAGCTAAAATGCTAACTTTAACAAATGTGCCTGGGACGGCACATTGTCTGATGTAAAGCAGACTGACCAAGAACTGGGACATCTCATTTCTCAAGTAACCTTCTGTAGCAACTGCAGTCAACTATTCACTTGTGAATACATTTTTCAATTGCTTCCCTAACATGCAGGAAATGGCATAAATGAGGGCTTCTGATGATCTGCTGAGTCCTGAAACACTAGAATCAACACATCCCCAGTGTGCCAGGCACCCCAGGTCATGTGGCTGTACATTTCTGGCAGAAGTGGGAAAGATACATTTCCCATTTTATTTCTGATCAGTACAATGTTTTATTTTCTTTCACATGCCAGTTGCATTTACCAGCTAATAAGACATTCCCTACTTTGCTGTGACCCATCTGCCTTCCCTAAAAATACAACTCTGCTTGTATTTCTGCTGTGCCAAACAAATTCCTACTGCTTCCTGGCACGAGGTCATTCCAGGCAAATACTGGTACGTCATCTTTCTTCCCTCCTGTCACCTGCTACTGCAGATTCATACTTAGAATTCTCTACACAGGCACTGATGGGCAATAAGACATAACTTGTCTGAGTCACATTGTCTTGTGAAAACGGCAGACCTTTTCAGGATGGGAAGCAATCCATTTCAACAGCAAAGAGCTTGTCCAAATGTCTTTAATACTACTACTTTCTTAAAAAAAACATGTTTAGAAAGTCCATAAATGTATTTTCAATAAATTTTTGCTAGAGTACTTTTTTCAATGTTCATGAGCTACAAGCTCTAAATAATTAAAAGCCGTTTTATCAGCAGTTTCCTTTGGTTTTAATGGAGATGTATTTCCAATCAGGGTAACAAACCAAACAACATTCACCAAGACAACAATTTCCTACATTAACCCAACAGGGAAGAAGGGATTCAGCATCAAGCAGCCCTATCATTTCCTTCCCTAAAAGAATAATTTTCTAGATGTGTTACCAATAGGCAAGGAAAACTGCTTTACAAAAAGCAGTTTATTTACACTGCTGAGAAGTTAAGCCAAAAGTGAAGTAGCACTGTCCGTGTTAATAAGAAATGCATTTGTAAAACACACATTTATTAAAAAGTGCAAACAAACCACAATTTACAGACTTCCTAAAAGCTTATGATATTAAGGCATTACAAGAGATGCCAGTAGTGCTGGTGCTCACAAATCAACGTGGGGTTATTAGACTAAGTTTTCAAAGCCTAGATGCTTACTAGCCGCACTCTTCCAGCCTTTTAACACTTGTTCTAAAAAGTAACTTTCCAAAATAGGGAACAGTCAGAAGTGTGAAGTGCAAACCCAAAATCTCCCTACTCAATCTGAAATGTAATTAGAGGCCTCAAGCTATCATGGACAAAAGCCGTTTATATGGAAATTCCTTCTCTAAGAAGAGACAGGTGAAAACTTCCTGATTCAGCAGATAAATCACTGCAGAAAACATCTTACAGACGGATCTCGCATCACCCTCAAATGCTTACTGGGGAGCAGGAGAGTGTCCTGAACTTTAGTTCATGTAACACTTTCCTTTAATGAGATGAAAAATATTTGCAACATTTACACAGTTGAGGAACACTCCAAAATTACACCTACAGAATGTGGGTTTGGCTTAATAAGATAGTTTCTCACTCCGTTTATTACTGCTAAATATGCAATCAAACTGGGCTTTAAAAATACATTATAGTACTTATTTCATATAAATTTGAAGAAAGAAATACTCCCTAAAAAGTACATTTAAGAAAGTAATGATTTATAAGCTAGCCCTTTTCAGAAAAAGCAACCAGAAGTTTTTATCTTTAAAACAGACCTTGTTTAGTAACAGGAAGCATACATGGAGGACACAAGTATGGGGAGCCTCCTGCCTTTCTCTCAAAGAAAAGAGAAAAACCTCTGGACCACAGGAAATAACACAAGTTTGAGAAAATCCCAGTGGTATGAGTGAAAACACTTCAAATAAGTCTGTAAGCCCTCAAAACAATGTTAAAGGACAACAGATGTTCTTCCCCCCCACTAGCTTGTTCGAAGACTCATGCACTCCCTAGGAGAAGTCATTTATTTGCATTGATTAAAGTGGATATTCAGATCCAGACTCATCCAAACAGAGAAAATTAAGAGGAAAAGGTGCATAAGAAAGGACAGGCTGTGCCTGTCCTCTTCTTCCTGGAAAACAAAAAAACCTCTCTCTGACTATGCGAAGATAATGGAAAAATACAGACCTCTGAATATACCTTTTCTTCAGACTTAATATCTTTATAATGTAAAACAGAGGCTGCAAAAAAAAAAAAAAGTCAAGTCGTAAATTTAGGCTGAAAACTACTTTGGGAATTAATTTTTTCTTTTGCTGTGTTTTTTTGTGATACGTGGCTGACATACCGGTGCCTTGGCTGATATGCTGCCAAAATAAAATATAATTATCATTATAATTCCTGCCATTGTAAGTCAATTCTGAAATTAAATCAGCAATTCAGATTCATCTTATGGTCAAGCGATCTTCAGCAGAAGCCTTTCCCCCTCACCATCTCCATTAGGCAGCATTCCTGTTAAATAAAAATGATAACAGCAATATAGGCCCAGATGCAGCCATGAGAAACTAAAATGACATATGGGTATCAAAATCCCAAAAGCAAAACCCCAGAGCCTTATCTCAAATCTGCAAGCAGCTAAAAATGCCAGGCATTAGCCTAAGAATTGATAATTTTATTCAGTCTCATTAGGTAAAAGACATCAATAAGGCAGGGAGCAAGATAAAAGCCTAGCACAAGTCATTAGGCTAAAAAATAATCAGCTGTGATTAGGACTACGTTTCTTATCTTTTCCAAAAGTGGTACAGCTTTATCAGAAGTGCTGAACATTCCATGATGGTCCTTAGGAAAGACTAAGCCAAGTGACTGAGGGCCTCCCCTAAGTCTAGGAGCTATGGATTTGAACCTTTAGCCAAAGCCAAGGGTAGGACAAGTTTCTTCCACCTTAGACAACTACTGCAAACTATGTGGAAAAATAAACATGGAGATCCTATCCCCACCAACACCATCTGGAAGGATGGGAGCACTGCCTGTGACTTGGGTACCAAGCTCACGTGTCAGGGTTGGGGATGCTCTGACAGAAGCTTTGCTGAGCCTGAGTAAGCACCAAAATCCCCCTAAAATTGTTTCACAGCATCTTCAGTGCCTTAGTCTTTGCAAATCAGTTCTGTAGCCCACAGAGTCTCTCACAGCATTTTAGTCTTTCACCTAAGCAACAGAAGAATTTTTCTTTCTTGCTGCTCTTCTGCTGTTATTCTTCCACATACACTCTTGCACCTGCAAGCCCTGTAATGACAGGCTCTCTAGAACCCGGAGATGCTCCCACTGGCATAAGATTCACCCCTTCTGCACTCCCTTTTCCCCCTGCCCTGACTGCAGCCTTTGGGTTACATTAGGGAGCCCTGAACACAGTTTACCAACAAGCCAGTAGGCAGCAGCTGCCTCAGATCAAAGCCTTTTCTAGTCAGCACCAACTGCATCAATCACAAGCAGGAAAAACCCAGCAGGGAGTTTGAGTAGGTCAAGGTGAAAAGCACACTTACCAAGGGAAAGATATTATAGAGGGTTTTCACCTGCTGAACTGAATCCAAGTGAGTCCAACTATTTGAAATAAGTTCAGAATTACAGGGGGGGTTTGTCAATATACTGAATATTACCTCCTTGTGCCATTTCTTCTCTGCATGAATGTTAATTCATAACCATGATTACTAATCAGAGCAACTAAAATGGGTTGTAGCTTGAACTCAAATTAGTAGAAAAAACCCCCCTAACTTGCAAACTACTTTTCTCTCAAAACTTCAAGGAACAACTAAAATTTTTTTGTTGTGAGAACTCTCTGTCCCCATTCCTGCCTGTTTGGCCTCCCTAGCCCCACTCTTTCTCTCTCCCCCTTCCTCTGTGGGATTTTCCAATGTGTAACTGCAGCTCTCAGTGCTACAGACTTTAATAACTCTGTGCAGTAAACCACGATCACTGCAATTCTGCAGTAAGTCTCCATCACTCCTGAGCAAAGAGCATCTACCCATACAGCTCAGGAAAGCAAGGCCCTCTTGTTAGGATTAGCATTTTTAGAAAAAAGCATACTAGCACACTAGGAAATATCACTGAGATTAAAGTAAAATACTGGAGCTGAAAAGAGCAAACGGCACTGTGTATCAAGTCTATAATCTGTATTTATACACTATGGTTAAATACCACCTTCTCCTGCTAAACCACCTTCCATATACAACAACCTGTATTAATGATTTTATGAACTACAACTTCACATGTAGTATGTCAATTACAATTCATTAACAAGTATTTAACATATATACATGTAATATAAAATATGTGAATATGTGTTTCTATAACATTAAGCAGCAGTAACACTCTGTCAACGCCCTTCATTTCCTTTGCAGGAGAAGGGCTGGGAAACAGTTTTTGACCATGAAAATGAGGGAAGTAAAGGAAAAACATTCTCATTTTAAATCTGATTTGACAATAGCTACTCTTAAAAACAGAACTCTGTCAAATTATATATATATATACATAATGGCTGACAATTTTCAATCAATAAATCCTTGTGCAACCCTTCCACAAAATTGTTAACTAAATATGACTTTTCAGACTGGCACAGAAACTATGTTTAATCATTTTAACTATTTTCTTGATAAAGGCATTCAAAACAGTTCTGCAGTTGAAAGATTCAACAGAGCAAAACCACACTACTTAATTAAAAGGGAAAAAAAAAGAGAAAAAGGAGTAAAAATAAAAGGACACTTGAAAGCAAATTTCATCCTTCAACTAACCCAAGAAATAAGGAGAAAGAAACGAAAGGAAAAGGAAACAACCATCTATCTGTATACTGATTGTTCACCCAGTCTCAACATAAACTGCATGTCAGAGACATTAAAAAACTTTTTAATAGAATGAAAATAACAAATCCTAACATTCAGGCTATATCACTGGTTTTTGCTAAAAATCAGCCAGAAATCCCAATTTTCCCACTGAAATTTATGGTTATACTATGCCAAAACCACCACAGGATTACTTACAGATATGTACGCTGACAATTATGATATGCAAACCAAAGGGAATAAAGATGTAGAGCTAAAATTTAATTTTAAAAAATGTTAACGATAAAGTATGAAAGGGCAGAACACAAGGCCAGCTTTAATTTTTGTAAAATATATCAGAGAAGTAAAAGGGAGGGAGTATTTTTGTCAATTTACAGGACTGGGATAATATACTACTGGAAGAGCTGATCTCTGATATGAGATCTCATGGGGGAGGCTGCCGGTGAAGAGCTTCAGAGATTGAGTTGAAGTAAAAAATCAACATATAATTTACATATTTACAAAATCGCCTAAACTTGAAATTCAACTCATCATTTGTGTCTAGATTTTCCATGTAAATTCTGAGTACATATTACTTAAATATTCTTAATGTAAATGTATACCAACTTTTTATGTAGCATCACTTCAATAAATAAAAACAACTATAACCAAAATCCTGAATACGTATTCAGACTACAGGGAAAACCCTGGTCCCTCAGAGGTCAACGGCAGAACTCCCTAGTATGTTTAAATTTAGAGCGTGGTATGGTTAAGATGTATGTTTAAGATACCTATATCTGATTGTGTAAATGAAAAAGCCTAAATGTCAACTCAAACATCTAATTGTAAATGGAAACTCATTCCCTGAAGGCATAATCTTTCACTTCCACACACCAACACACAAATAAAGATCACAGGCAAGGAAAAAACAAACCAGAAGGCCACACAGTTTGAAGACCAAATATTTCTTTACTTCAAAAATATATCTTTATATTCAAATTCCAAGTTGCTGCAGTGTCGTGGGAATATACAATCATAAATTTAATTCACCTCGATCATTTGCATTCCCTGGCAAACGGAACTCAGGCAAAACATCTGGTTTTCAGTGAAGGCCTTGGTTACCTGGTCTTCTGTCTGGGTTCATTATAATGCAAAACAATCAAGAAACAAGCCTCAGGGTCATGTAATCCATTCTCCACAAAGCTGAATTGCCTCACGATTGAACTTTATTTGATAACGAATAAATTTGATTATCATCCACCACAACAACCCTTCTATGTGGAATTTTTTAAATTTTCTTGTAAGATGAACACAAAAAAGTACAGCAGTTGCATAACTGATTTTGCTTCTTAAAATCTTGCAGAACTTAAGACCAGTGTGATAGTTAACCAAAATTGAAACAAATTAAGAGTATTGAAAAACTATTTTTTTAAGCAGGATTAATGCCTTGGCATACCTCTCATCATTCTCCTTGACTGCAGTGGCTGTTTTTCATTCTTTACCTTAAAATAGTACACATGTGAAAAATGCTTAATGATGTTAAAATTCAGTAGTTAAATATTGTCTATCATTGTTTGCAGACTTCAATCCATTTGGACATGGCCAAACAATGATTTGAAAAATGGTAAATGTCACAATCGTAATTTATCCTCTGGTAAATGAACTCCTAAAGAAGTTCTCAGGACTAAGATATGGCCTTCACATTATTAGGTAGCAGGGCTCTTCTGCATTGGTTGCACCGAAGATCACTTCTCTGCTAAGTTCCAGTGGTAAATACTTCAAGCAGGAGGTACTGGCAGTCTTCTTACTATTTCCATAGCTATCTTTAGATAGGCTTTAGCCTGGAAAAACAGAAACAATATTTAGCACCTTTCATTTTCTATAAAAAGGAACATTTTACATCTTGTTAGGTATCTGTTCTTTCGCACACCTTCAAAGAAAAGCAATGATGTTTAAATAAATGGGTTCAATTTAGCTTGTGTTCCAGGAAAATGATGCACTAATACATAAAATTAGTACAAGCATTATTTAAAATATAGGGGGAGAGGGTTATTGGTAAAATTTAACTTGGGTATTATTCTCATTTACTGAATAATTTGTCTTTAAGAGCAAACAGAGTCAATCATATTCTGGAAGAGAAGTGTTGAGGAGAAAGTACACTCTTTAGTCCCACAGGTACTATTAATTATAAACTTCCCTCACCATGACAACCAACATGCACCATGCACAGGACAGAAAATCACAGAAAACAACATTCCAAAAAAAATTTTTTTGAGACAATTAATTCATTACAGACTAAACTACACTACAAAATTTCCTATTCAGACATTTAAAATTTAAGTATTTTCAAAAAAAGACATCTTTCCTAAAGACTGAAGTGGGTATTGGAAAGAACTAATTCTGCAACTCGAGAATCCACAGTTAAATCTGTCTTCCACACCAACCTGTGGCATCTGGTCAGACACCTTTAGCTGGAGGGCACAAGAGCACAGAACTGCAGGACTACGGGGAGCAACCCAAGTAAGAGTACCTGTGTTAACATCTCTAAAAACTATGACACAGCTAGGACCGTGAACAGTATAACATCAAATATTAATAAATTTAATGTCAAGGGACATGTATAAAAACACTGCATAAAGTCCAGCACAGAACAAATAACAAAAATAAACCAAATAATTCCTGTACCTAACTCAAAAAGTTGTAGTCGAAATATAACACGTCTTTTAAAAATATCTCAAATCTTGATGTAAAGATTTTTAACTAAAAGAGTATCTTGGGGGGTGTGTGTATATATACATTGTACATTGTTCCAGAAGCTGATTAGTTCCACTGTTAAAAATGTACAACTTATCTATACTTTGTCATGATTCAATTTCTGGCTGGTGCATCACGTTCTGTGCCTGTCAGTACACAGCAAAGTCCCCTACTTGAGTTTGCGCGTACTCCATTAGATTGTAACCAACCTACTTCTCCACCCCCTCAAGTAAGTCTGCATTGACAACCTTCCTGTTTTACTAGAAATCCCCACAATAATCTCTATTGCTCTGATCCTTCCTGCCCCCTGCAGCACTCTCAGATGGCTCCAACCATCCATCCAACCAACAATTAGACCTTGTATCCCTGATGAGCATTTAAAACAGAAAACAAACTGACACATGCCAGACCTTGAGGGGTAGGAAAGGAAGGTCTGTCCGTCACACCAGGGCCACTACCACCTGCTGCCACTGGTGTGAACCAGGTGTCAGCCTTCTGCACGGGCCACACGCTTCTCACACGTCTCTTCTTTTCTGGGCACGTAGGGTTTTCTTTTCTGGCACTCCCAGCCTCAGAGTCTCAGTGCTCACACCACCTTAAAGGTAAAGCCGTGTAATTTTCTGAGTTTGCAAGGAATGCAGACAACTAAGGTAGAATTGTTTTCCCCCGTATGCGTGACTTTGTGGGAAAAAATATAGAATGAACTATAGAACTTAATTCACAGGCACGAAATTCAAACTTCTATGGCCACAACTGTGGTGCAGTTGGGCAACACCCACATTACTTAGCTACTAATGTCCTGGCTGGTCCAGCTACTCCCCACCTAAGGGCTTGCCTAGACAAGATAATGGACTGACTTCAAATAAGGTGATTGACTGAAGCCAAACTGCCTTTGCAGTTAAGTATTTGACTGATTGGTGTAGGAGCCCTTGAGGTGGGAATTCTGAACTCTCCTGAATAGTCTCACAGGCAGCTCCCACTTTGCACAAATCAATTCATGCGTTTTAATGAGTCAATTAACAACTTGCATGGAAAATCTGGCCCCTTCTGGAGATTGCCCAGGCTGTTTTCCCGCTCCAGAGCTGACCAAGTTGTACACAGAATTATTAATCCACCATAAACACACTTAATTGCTTGTGTAAATATTACCCTATGTCCAGTTCCAAAAAAACTTAAAAGATTTTTTTTCCCCCAAAAAATGCTGTTAAATGAGTGCCTGAGTAACAATTTCCCGGTGTATACTGATTCTTATTTGCCAAACAGCTGATCTGCCACTTTGCAACAGGAGGTTCCTGATGCAATTCCTTGTAGCCAGCATGCTAGTCCTAGAGTTACTGACAATTGGTATTACCTGCTAAGCAGCCCTTTCTTTTGTTTTCCTAGACCACTGCTTTGTCTGTTCAACAGACCAGTATCTCATTAATGTCCTTCGAGACCTCTATCAGTAACCTGGCTTCGACAAAAATCAACTGTTTTGAGCCTTATTTTCCTACTTTTGAACAAATCCTTTAGCTATGAGTGAGGGCTTGTCTATCTATCAACATACCTGAAAGGTCTAAATGGAATCTTGGTGACTGTCAATATGCATTACATAAAAACAACCCTACGTGTATTGAATAGTTTCTCCTATTCATGATCTTTTCAATGTCACATCTGGAGACAAGAGAGTACAATTCAGCTACTTACTCCACCACTACTTAGCAAAAGAAGCTGGGTTGCAACTGAAAGTGGACAGGGTTTATTATTTCCTTTCTGTGTGGAAAACCAGAAGAGAAAAAGGATGAATTCTTATTCATATCTCTCCATTTTCATTTCAATAGGATAAAAGCAAACTTCACAGGTCAGTTATTCCCTTTATGTTTGAAAGCTCTAAAGGAATGGTTTACAGACTTTCTGAAAACCATTTTTTTGTTGATGGACAACTTTATGCTGAACAATAACACACTGGCTATCCTTTTCCCTTCTTCATAAGGATGAAGAAGTGCACAGGAAGACAGAATGCCCTAAAACCAGACCAGACTTACTTATTCTGAAGACTGCCTAGATGGGGTCTGAGAGGAGCACAGGGAAGGGCAGAGGTAGAGGCAGAAAGTGACACTCATGGAATTAAAAGAGCTGGGTAACAGCCATTTGAGAGACTGTTCACCTCTCAAACATTGGTAAAAACACTGCCAGAAGCACACAGTTCTTAGGACCTCAAGGGCACAGCTGATGATGAAGTGAATAATGACAGTATAGATGGTGGAGTAGGAAATGGAGAACCTGCAATGATGTTCAGGAAACCGAGTGAAAAGTCCTACTTAGCCTAAATAATCAGAACATCCTGATTCATTAATCAGTAATGAATCCATATTATCATGGGATAATAGGTGTGGGGTAGATTTAAACTGCAAGACTTTTTTTTAGCTCATCTAATTAAGCGCTACAGTAATCTTAGAGAAATATGAGTGTTTCAGTTATGGCATTTCATTCTCCCTAAAAATCTTATCTGTGAGGGAATTATGCATCATTGCTAAGATTACTGCGAACAGACTGCACGGGTCACAGCTGACCCTGACCCGTTCTCATGGAGCACACCGGATCGGTTTGAGCTGTGGGTTTGCCTTCCATTGAAGTGCAGATCTTAGCCTGCAAACATCTCATTACACTGGCTTCCAGTACCTGGCACAATGGCCACAAAAACACAGAACCAACTTACAGTCAACAAAGTCAAAACACACAGGAGCTGATATCACATTTGCCTTCAGCCAAACCGCTGCATAAAAACAACTTCAGAGCAGCAACTGAGAAAAAGCACACTGATACCAGCACTCAGTTGCAGGCCTAGTGCACCAGAGAGTATAAATCCCAGTACTGATATGGTTTCTATTTGCGATTACAAGACTCCAAGACTATTAAGATGCTTTATCCAGCCCAGCAATCCAAAGGAGAATCTATGCAACTCCTGAATGTCTGGAATAGCAAATGCTGAAGATGCTACTATACTTGTAAAGAAGGAAAGAGAATTTAAATCTGCTCAACATTGCTAAAGGAAGCTAGCAACCATGAGCAACTAATTAAATAATGACTATCACAAGGACAAATGCTAGACTTAGCTGCCATCTACATGAAAATAATCACAGCTGAGAGCTTTTGTTCTTATTAGCGCTCTCTGCTCAACCACCATCCATGTTCCAGTTCAATCAGATTTTTAAACAGCTTTAATTTCCATGGAAATTGCTTGCTACTTTGACACAACTCCGGTCTTCAGTGCGTGACTGGAGGTGCCCTCTAATATCTGTTATTTTACTGTAGTGAACTCAGAAGGCACTAAAAGCATCATGATAAACACAGCTTTAAAAGAGCTTCCACTTCAGATAAAAGCTTCACGTCACCCAGAGAAATTCTTGATGGCTGCAAGAGGTCCAGATCCTTTCCCACTCTGTTCTCCTCTGGGCAGTTCTACCATAAGATTATTCTCTTCATGTACTGGCAACTATTGCCAAGCTACAATGGAGACTCAGCTCCAAAGAGTCTGAGACAATGAAATGAGACAATAAAAGTCAATCTACATGTTTTAACATGAAATGAAAGAGATGGGTAAGCTGGATTTACGAAACTAAAATCTTAAAGAAAAATTACTAGTGCTCATGGGAAATTTCCTGTTAATCCTATATAACAGCAGCTGCAACAGCCAAGCCACTCTCTGAGGGAGCCTCAGCTGATAATACTGATATCCCAAGGTGCCATTATGCATGTACATCACTCAGATGCCATTACAGACATCTAAAAAGACATCCTGTCCAGAAAACATGGCTAAGTAGAACAGTCCAGACCAAATGCAGCACAGTAACATCCTTCAAACAGACTAACCTACCACTCAGAATTTTCTTCACCGGAGCAAACCATAAACGAAGATCTGATGATGCAGTGTACTGTCTATACCCTGAATGAAGGATTTGAACCTACACATACCAAATGTTACTGTGATCATTCAAAGAGAGCCTCGATGATACGGCATATTATAAGTCATATTATGCAGCCTTCTTAGGGGTTTGCTTTTCTTTTGAAAATAATACACAGCTAAACAACACCAAATATGAGTCGATGATTATTTGTTACCAATACTTGAATTTTTCTCCACCTATTTCTTGCAAGCTTTAAAAGGCTGTACATTTTCACTCTACTTACACATAACCCTTTCATGCAGCTGTACAGGAAAAGTGTTTCTGAATACAAATTTCACCTCTCTCTTTGGATGACACCACAGTACGGTTTATAGCATTATGCTTTAATTGAAAAGAGATTTTAACCAGACTTATTTTGCTCTGTTATGTCAGACCACTGATGCCTCGTGTCCCTGCTTTCCACCTGACTGGGCTTCTCCTCTCCCCTTACAGATCAGCAAGGAATTTATTGGACTAAAAATTCTTCACCAATATATATGAATATCTGACATCTGTGAGACTGCTGAATATATTCTATATTGTTAAATGTGTGCTAGATAGTAACAGAACCTCCCTCAAGAAGTATGTGAGGTCTGTATCATACACTGGTCTTTATCACAAGCTGGATATGATGACTTTAAGAATGTTTTTCAGCCACAGGTCCTGGTTTCCTTGCTCCAGGATGAGTTCTACCCAAGTCATAAATTCCTCACCACACTGCACGTAAATTTGTGAATACCTGCAAAGGGCTGTGCAATCTGGGGATTCCAACACTCTATAAACTATGTATGATTCACCCACTTTGCTCCTTTTCACCTTTCCCTGCTTTCCCAATATACTCTACTTGATTTTTATGGAACAAGAGGGTGAACTCAGTATTTTTCCTTAGTAGATTCCAAATGTTTTCCTTAACAAGTGGCAAGAAAGCGCTGAGGAACTAATTGACCATTACATGTTTCCTGGAATGTGGGGTTTTTTTCCCCCAAAATGGAAGTGAATGGACACACTGGTACAGGAAACGTATTTTGTACTTGATTGGGCTGCTTCTTCAGTCTTAAGACCGGTGGGAATCTGACGCTCAACTGTCAAAGACAGCCCGTCTGTTCTACCAAGGTCTTAATAAATCCACTGTGCCATCAACGCTGTGATATACCCAAAAGTTACTAGCAGTAACTCCTCACAAGATAACCACCAAGTGCTCCATAACTCTCTGGGTTTTGCAATCACAGACAATAGAGCTCTTAGGAACCTCTACTTATCTCTTCCCCCAGAGCTGATGGAGAATTCACTGGGCATTTAAACAACTCATTTGTGAAAGAATGACTGCACAGCAATTAATCATGCTCTACACCTCTTACCTGAAGGCTTCAGGATGCCTCTTCCAAACACCTGTTTTGCCACTGGCTCCTTCCCATGGTCCATAGGAGTTTTCCCTATATCTGAGCATGATCAATTTCACCTGGTTTCAGTGATTCCTCATTTGTTTTCCCCACCCTACCTTTTACCCTAATTTTTTGCCCTACTCTACCATTTTAGCAGCATACTTGATTTTACTAGCTTTCACTGTTTAGTGACTCTTTTGTACGTTTGAGTGAGCAAAAAAATGAAGTCCTAGTCAGCCAATCCACCTTCACAGCCTAATAGAGGAGAAAAATGCTCAATTAATCTCCAGAAGGGTCTGGTAAATCCTCGCTGTTGATTAAACTAAGAAATTATTGGCTTCCTGTAGAGGATCTTGGGTCACTCCCAACTGCTGCATTAGGCTGACATGTGCGTACAGCCATATTCAATTTCTACAGCACATAACAAAGTCTTGTCAATGAAGAGTATTGTCACAGTTTAAACAACTAAGCTGACAGAAACACTAGCATAGACAATGTTATACCAAGCGCAAAATCATTTTACCAGCACTCCTTCCTTCTCCCCGAGAACTGCCTCAAGCTTCACCAGAAGAGAACCCCAGCCCTTAAACCTTCATATCCTTTAGCTATATTGTCAGCCCTTTCCATAAGTAGATTAATCCTGTGTATTCTTGCCCTCCCTGAGGAAGAACTTTCTAAGTTCAAACATGCACAATTCTAGAAGTAATTTTCTTTTTTAGTTGTTAACAATTTTCTTGTCATTTGTGAAAAGGAAACCCCTTTTCCACCAACTACATCTAAGGTTTAAAATAATGAATTTAGACAGGTTTGCTTACACATTTTGCAATTCTAGTGTAGAGCCAGAGCTATACTTTTATATATCTGCAAGGCAAGTTGAATCCCACAGCAAACATGTAAGCAAAAAAAGCATTATCTGACATATTTTAGAAACACCCTTTATTTTAGGCTTGCCAGAGCTTGAAAAGTGTGACAGCATGCTGGGTTTCTAAGAAGTCAATCAGCATCCTTATTCCCTACTGTTTGAATCTGCTAGGTGTTACTTCAGGTCTGTGATTCTGTATTTGATTTGTAAGTGTGTTCTAACAAAATCAGCTCAGAATTTTGTATAAAAATCCCCTGCACATTTATGAGACAAGAGCAGAGATAATTTCAGCAGATATTGTTCTCTCCCTGAAAACTTGCAATTGTTCATGCATGAATAGCCATAATTTTAGTGTATTTGAGAAACATGGTGATGAGTGTCATGTATTAAAGATTAGAATCGGACCTTATATGACCTCTTCCACCATCAGTTATGTAATAAGAATTTTTCTTTTAAAATATCAGAGTACAACAATATTTTTTCCTGTCTTTAAAACGAGAAGCAAACCAGGGATAAAGGGAAATTATTTTTCATTCTGTAGAGATTGGTGACATTTAAAAAAACCCTCACTCTCCAAGGAGGATGATTATCTCACAGACACAATGGCAGAGAAGGATATTAAGAGTTTTCCCCAGAGTCACACATCTTTGTAAATCCTTATTCCTTTACATATTTAACTTAATTGCCACAAATGGTGATTATAACACATTCTTTTGTCATCAAGAACATAGTACAAGAACGAACAGATGGCAAGAAAACAGACTTTCTTGTCTTTTTTTATTTTCAGAATGCTATCCCCCATGTCTGAATTTTTAGATCGATAGTCCATCAGGCTACAGACCTTTGGCTATTACAGATTTCTGATACCATGAGCTGTGAGCTTTCCATCTTAGTTTGCTCAGCTGTTTTATTTCAACTTTGACCAAATCCATGCATCCATTCAAACCATCACACTGCTGATCAAACTTCCCAGAGAGAAACTACCACATGGATTATAAGGATTCTTGAACTCAAGATCACCGCACTACTCCACAGAATGGGCTTACCCAAGTCTAGCAAAAATACTGCATCCAATTCGAAATCAACACGCCATAGTGCTGCCACTTCTCTATCAAAACAAAATGACGTATTACCATGGTAAGACTGTCACTGTTCCCCCAGAATCCTGATCAGTGTCTTAATAATACTGGATTAACAATGTTAATCCAGTCCTCCCTTTTGTTTATCCTCTAAAACACTTGGAAGGAAAAAAGCATTTCAGTATGCCCTTAACTATCATGATATTAAAAAAGTTACCAATATTAGAATGTACCTGTCTACCTTATCTCAGATTGATTCTACCATCTCTTATCAGCATTAATCACTTTTTTCACTATAACATCTAAGCAGCAGTCAAGAGTGAGGCTGCATCATGACATATACTGTGCACAGCACCCTGCCTGAAGACAAACTCCAGGAGAGGAAAAAGAAAATACCAGACAGGAAAATCTCACTCTATCAGCATTAATGAAATTCTATATGTACAACTGCTTTTCTTTAGAACTTGTGTATTTGACTCCCATCCCCTCACCAACTCCTATTCTCCATAGGCAATAAAATAGTACAGTTAATGCATAAAAAAATTAATTTCCTCCTGTGTGTAAATTGCTTCACTTCCTGCTGAAAACAACCCAGGCAGTGACAATATGCAGGTCTTGTTCCAAACATCTTCGGATAGGGCCCTTTGACAGTTTCCAGGCTCAACTGACAGTTTTAGAGGATCTACATTGGCTGCAAGGTCTCATGAGGCTTGACACTGACCTTCCTTCTCTTGGCATGCCAGGACCTGGATCAAATCTTCGTTATTCTTAATGATTCAGCCTAATTAAACAAAACCAAACTCACAGAAGCAGAACGGATGACCAGCATTCCAAAATCAAGGGCCTGAGTTGCTTGACAATACTACCTTCTTTTACCTTATTTCCCTAAGTTCCATTCAGAGACACATTCTTGAAACAGCAATACCAAGAAGCACTCATCATTCACTTTTGGAGGAGGGCTTTTTGTTGTTTTAACTGCCATGCACCAAACTTACAGCATCACTTTGAGGCTGAGAGATCACAACAGGCTGTCCTGAATCACACGTCTCCCGTATGTTAACATGCAGTGGAATGTCTCCTGCATCAAAGATACCAAAATACGCATATGTTAAGACCTAGTATTTTTTAAATGTTTCTTAGAAATAGCCCTAATGCAACTTGATATCAAATTGCAGTTCAGTATATCCTTTGAATTACTTAATCTTCAAAAATTAGCATTTAAAATGAAAATTGGCTGCAGTACAGTTTCCTTACATCTGTAATGAAAAATGCCAAACTGTTTTGGATGTCTCAACCTCTGAATAGGAAGGACCATGCTTTGTAGTCATTTAGTAGAGAAGGCAGGGCTTTTTGCCTCAAACACACAGAGAAACACAGGGTGAGATAATTATTTTGCGTACATTAAATAAACTGCCTGAGTGTTAGGCAAATGCTCATCATGCAACTTACTCTTCAGCCTATCTCCTCATTGTATTCTTTTCAATGCTGCTTTAAGATTTTAATCACTGCTTAAAGACTTCTTTGAATACTTAATTTCCAAATAATAGCATTTGTTATTGTCCTTATTAGGCCTTGGATCCAATTCAAAGGTGGACAACTATTCAGTTCATTCTTCTTTCCAACAGAAATCTTCTTTATATTCTGCTTTTATAATGAGCAGGGAACTGTCAGAGAGGAAAGGAACATTCTAAAGGAGAATCAATTAGCAGCCCTATTCCATTCTGAAACATACTTTCCAAAACACAGATTTCAGCAGTACAAAGAACTTGGAGGTTCCTATGTTTAGTTCACTTTTACATAAATATATAGTTATAAAGTGAACTGAAGACCAACTTTCTTTTAATGGAAGATATGGCTACATTTTACATCACGGATGCAGGCAGAACAGCCTACCTTAGTTCAACTCTGACTGATGTCAGAAACTGTATCAGTTTAATTCATACGCTTCAGCAACATTTATTTCACTCAAATCAACCCAGTTTAAATCACTGATAGTCCATGTATTCAGGTAAAGAAACATTATAAAAACTGTAAGAAAATTGACAAAGTTCAAGAAAAAAACAGAACCCAAAGCAAGCGGGAATACAAACAAAACACAATTATGTCCACAAAACTTCAGGAAAAAAAATTCAGAGGCAGGGAGAGAAAAATCAGCAGCACAAAGACTTTCACACAAACCTTGTCACACTTTCCTTTAGGGAACAATAAAAAAACAAGACAATCAGAAGAATATGAAATAATGAACTACACTTGAAAGTGTCCTGGCAACTGCTAACTGCCTTGTGTCATAAACAAAAATTAATGAAGCATTCAGTAATATTAATGGCAGCCAACTCTGAGCAAGCAGAAGGGAAATACTTTTCAATCCTGCACATTGTTACCTTGCAGAATTTGTCAGATGTCAGCTTGTCAAGTTCCAAAGCAGGACTAGGTGCTTATTTAAGCAAATGGATTAGCCACAGGTGTTGCAAAATATAAGCAAAGTAAATTCAGAAATACTAATTTTAAATATATACACTTTCTAAATATATATATGTGAAAAGTTCTCAATGCTTTGGGGCACAATTCATATAACATGGAGATAAAACGTCCATTTGCGATAGATTAACGTAAAATCTGTAAGCAGTAATTATTACGATACCATATGGTATTATTATGTAATGGTCATCCCTTGAAGGAGGAGTGTACTAATCAGATCAAGCACTGTAATTCTAAACTTAACTCCTGGGGCATTATTCTTAATCTTAGTCAGATCCTTCACTGACAGTCTGAAGTTAAACTTCACTCTGATTTTCTTCGTCCATCTCATCTATCCCCTGCTAAATCTTTACATCTCTCATCTCACTCCTAATTAAATACAATCACAATCAGCTCTGCCCTCTTAGGAAATATCACAACCCACCTATGGGACCAATGGCACAGTACCTCATCTATGTCTGTGTATCTAAATGCATGTTTGATTCAACTGCTTGCAGAGCATTTGCATCCATCCACATAACAAGGACTGCAGAAGCCCCCTTGGGCTCCGATCATAACTCATTATATATTCAGAACACTGAAAGATAGCCCAAAAGCATGTCTTTAATTATGTGTTGCCTTGCTATCTTATATCTATGTCAGACCTTGATGTTCCTGTGTTGATCTTTCTAAGTGAGCTTCCTGGCTCTTTTTAATGAATTAGCTATGGAAAATCATTGTGATAATTACAGTAATACATGGAAACACATCACTAGCACATGCAATTATCCCATTTACCAACTTAATTATACTGTGTTACATTCTTTACTTACAGCACAGGTTGAACCATGCCTTTTTAAAATAGCAAAGTATATTTTAAAGAATCATGTATATTTTAGCTTATAGGTATACCAGACGGCTAATCATAGAATCATGGAATGGTTTAAGTTGGAAAGGACCTTAAAGAACATCTAGTTCCAAACCCCCTGCCATAGACAGGAACACCTCCTACTATACCAGGTTGCTGGGAGTCCCATCCAATCTGGTCTTGGGATGGAGCATCCGCATCTTCTCTGGGCCACCTGTGCCAGTGCCTCACCACCCTCACAGCAAAGAATTTCTTCCTAATATCTAATTTAAATCTACCCTCCTTCAGTTAAAAGCAATTCCCCCTTTTCCTATCATTGCTCACCATTGCAAAGTCTCCAGCTTTCTCGTAAGCCCCCTTTAGGTACTGTAAGGCTGCTATAAGGTCCCCACTGAGTTAGTATGCGACACCTCATTTAATTTAAATGAAATAAATGAGAAAACATTTACTGGCATTACTGGACAGAGTTTAGGTCTGTCCTAAGACCAAAGAGAATTCTTGGTTATTTGTCAAAATTGTTGTATAATCAATAACATAATGAATTGCAGATAATACAGCACATTGATATGAAAACAATTCATGTTCTGGATTGTTTGTATATACAAAGAGATTTAAGATACAATTCAAGAATCAACACTTCCATTACAAGAATGACAAGGAACAGTGCATACTACTTATTAGTTCTATTAGATCTGAACACTGTCTGAATATAGAGTAATCTAGGATTATGCAGTTCCATAGTTCATGCATCATGCACACCATTACATTTTTCTTCAAAAATAAAACCATTTCCATATTCTTACCCAAAACATCCAACCCAAGGGTTTTTGCTAGATCTCTTACACCATCAGATCCAAAAATATGCGTCTCATGCTTACACTTGGGACACTGGAAAACACTCATATTTTGAACCAGTCCTAAAACCTGTTAAGGTAAAGGAAAGGATGTTCAAACCTGGCATTCAAGCACTGGCATTTCCACTATTCATCTCTGACAATAAAGATCAACTAAGAATCAACACAGGGTACTCATTTAAAATAGGAATCAGACTCATTAACAGCATTATCAGCTCTTATTAGTCATCTCAGTTGCACCATCATTTGTGCATTATTTCAATTTTATCACACTTATACCTCTCAAAGTCTAACAGACTTAATTGTAACAAGAAGCACCTCTTGCACCAGCCTATCTTGCCAAGAACTCTCCTTGCCGGTATTTCATTTCTGCACTCTGAATACCGGAAGAATTTCCATGCTGTGTTTTACAGTTTTGTCCTACGCAGTTTCAGGAAACACAAAATAAAAACACACCATTACAAGGAATTATACAATCAGGTATGCTTTTAAGTTATAAGTTATCCTGAAGGGAAATGTTTTCAAAAAGAACCAGATTTGCTCTTGTTCTGAAGAGCAGAAACACATTTTAAAGATCAAATCAAAGAAACAGTTATGTGAGACTAAGTGACAAAAACCACAGCATGAAAATCTAATATACGCATCCTGGGTACCTTTCTGTTGATGCCAGGTGTTCAACATCATCCTTACAAAATATGCCAAATGAAAATTTGTCAAATCATTCACACAAAAAAATCTTCTTTCACAATGTACAAATAATGCTAGTGATAGCACTGATCTCATTTTATTCATCTAGTAAACAAAACTCTTCACTGAGGCAGAACAGAATTTCCAGAAGCAATAAAAACAGCATTCAAAAGCTGCAGGGTGAAAGTTTCTACCCATCTAATTAACATAAGACCTGCTTTAAAAGATTCCATGTTACAATACTTCACTTTCAGATTTATATGTTATCTAGATATGTCACACAAACTATAGCCAAGTTTTAAAAGTATGACTATGTATTTTATATCATTATTTCCTTTGTAGCACTTCGCACTTCTACGTTTGCCTGAGCCTTCTAGTTTTGTGCTTGGACAAGCTGGCCTAGTTATTAGAGAAGAAACATAACCCCCAAGCTAATGAAGCATATCTAAAAGGATACACCAGTGTTCGATGCAACCAATAAACGTAAGTGAATGTACAACTTCTGGCACCAAATTTGAAAATAAAAGAGCATGCTATTTACAATATCCTAATAAAAATTTCCTTATCTATAAGCTAAAGATTATCAAAAGATGGTCACCTGTTTACCACCATAAGGTATATTTTCTTTACTTATGTCAAACTCTCAGAGGGTTTAAAGTAAGGAACATGTTAAGAAATAATATTTTAAAAAAATTACCTACTTTGGATTTAACACCACAAACTCATTTTCTTCATTTTCTACTCTCTCCCAGGGATTGACACAAGAGTAAGAGGAACAAGTTTCTATTTATTGGCACATTGTTACAGGTAATTTTCTCATCCAGTTCTTAAACTAGGAGAGACATGTCCAAGGCTACAAGGTGCCGGAACAGTAAAATGGGTTCTCTATGACCACAGCCTTCTACAGATGACCTCTGAGCAGGCAATCCTCCTCTTCTCATTAAACTCAAGTCATGGAATTTTCACAATGTTGGTAAACTGGAGGACACTGGAAGGAGTATTATTTGACAAAAGAAAAAGATTATTTTCACCAGGATACAGGGCAGCCATTTACAACTGTATCTCCAATGTTATATCAGCTTAAGAGGCCTTATTTACTGTCCTTTTTGTTTCCATTTCAACAAACATTGCTAAAAGCAAATGATGTTTCAGCATTACACAATAATTTTTCAGTGTTGGTCCTGTTTGTCAGCCAATGAACAGTGCATATTTATTAATACATACATTATTCTTCTGGAGTATGAAGATTTTTTTTAATATTAAGATGCCACTTAAAAATACTAAGCTTAAAGTAGAATTTGTGCAAATACACAACTTTCCCACTGAAGTGTATTTTTACCATGCATATTTCTGGACATATATTTACAGAAGGAAGAGAGTTCACTACAATCTTCACAGCTTTTAAATCTACAAATAGGTCTTGCTAATGAAGTTAGTAATAACTCTCATTTCCCTGCTCAAATAATAGACTGGTAATAGCTTCAAAGCAGCTGTTACTGTCTACACTAAGTATCCTGCAAGCATGTGTACACTATTCAAGTCCTTAGTGAGCTCCTTTTCCTGTACATTTCTTGGCAAACTTGGCTCAGTAATGACATGAAAACTAGTATTTAGGAGATGACTCACAATGCAGGAGCTAACCTGTAGTAGCAGAGGAGAGTATAATCACAATGCACATAACTCAATTTCATTTATTCAAATTGTTATTTTAAATGGTGAAGAGACACCTATCAAGAAAAAACAGGAAATTAAGAAACCTTTCATTATGAATTAGCTGTGCACAGTTTCTGAATGTTTACATACTTCTTGTGCTCAACTAACGTTTTGCTTACACAATAAATCATGATTAAATCCAAATATACTACCTTCTAAGTTAAAGAAAGTACAGTGAGAAAAGGAAAGGTCTCTATTTACACCAAGAGAAAACTCCTGAGGAACCCACTGAAGTAATTCACTATACTTAAGGACAGATGGTGCTGAGCTCTGACTTCAGTCTGACAGGGACTGAAGTGAGCAGGGTTACAGTTTCTTGGTCTGCCATCAACTTCCTACATAACCATGAGTCAGTCACTTCACACTGTAGGGCTTGAGGTAAACATGCACAGTATTTCTGTCTTCTGACCTTTCACCTTACAATGAGCAGTTCTGGGCTCGAACATCTGCTCCTAATATGAAGCCATAATCTTGTCTGGGTACTCTGGATGCTACAAAAATACCATTAAGAACATAGCCAAACAAGCAATTGTAGTATAACTTAAAAGGAAATACATAACTGATTTTAATCTAAGCAGTTTTCTGAAACCAAAAAAATCCACAACATAACTTCACAATTCAAGTAACCTTCCAAAAAAGTTGAAGACTTAACTAAAACCCTGTCTTTTTCTTTCAGGGATATGATTGATGAGATACACCAAACTGAACTCAACTCAACTTCAGGAGGTGAAAATAGGCAATTTTTTTCCTAAATACTCAAAAGTTACTCACTCTGAGTCACCTCTGGAATGCAAAAAAACACTGACCAAACTCACATAAAGAGCAAGAATCTTAAAAAATCTGGTGTGATAAGAGCCAGCACCACTTAGCAAACTCCTTCCTCGGTGGATGTGTAGGGGTGCTCCTCTGCACAAGACACGACACTCCTCTTTTAAAACTATGTCCTAAGACTGAAAATACTACTTTTAACTGGTTTTAACGCTCTCATTGCTTGCTTTTCATCAGCTCCTTCAGTAATTCCACTTTAAATTGAATACCGCAAAGGTCAAAAAAACAACGTTAATGATTGTGACTTGGCTGTGGTAATACTACTTGTTTCATCTTAGCCTTTGATAACTAGTAAGTATGAGAGGAAGGTGGTATATGTAGACCTTTGTGTACACTGGAGAGAGAGTGTCGTTGATTAAATATAAAAAAGCATAGTTCAGCAACGTATGGACTCTCTGCTTCTTTGAAAAGTAGAACCTTTGCAAGCACTTTCTTTAAGATGAAAGATTTTAGAGATTAGAATTTTGAAGATCAGTCAATTATATAATCAGGATACGTAATTTTAGCACAGTCTCAGAGATTCCACCTCTTTGACGTAAAGCTCAGGTTTGAAGTTGTCCATCAAAAATTATATAACTACACTTTCTTTAGATCCTCAGATTTAGCTGACACTTAGAAATGCAATACATGGGCAGGAGTTGCTTTAAAACTGAAATAAATTACACATCTGTACTCATGTACATATAAGGGTGAATAAAATGAATAAATGAATAAAATGAAGCCGCATCATGAAAAAGGCAAGACCTGATGGCTGGTTCAAGCACATTCAAACTCAACATCTGGCATAACAGTTTTACTGGGACGTTGATTTAACAAGATCTGAAAACTCCAATGAACCAAAACAGACCTTTCTTTGTATCTTATCTAACACTAGTCAAATTAATATTAGCCAGCCCTATCCTAGAATGCATGACTTTATTAGAGGCCATTCTCTTCAAAAGCATTGAATAAAACAGCTCTAGAAAGAAACCTTGGTAATGTCGCATTAAAGCAAAAGGAAAATTCAGCAAAGTGTTAACTTGAACACAATTGAAATTGAAGAAAATTTTACAGAATTTTACCAAACCCAAACATAAAATCAGAACAATACTTTCCATGTTATTCTTCTTGTTTTCTTTACAGCAGCAAATTATAAATGCTACTATACTTTCATTTCGATGCAAATATGCTTAAGGAATAGTTAATAAAAGCAAATTTATCATGGTATTTTTTTGTTAAGCTATTCTGTAAATTTTTAAAAAAACTGGAGACCAGTCACTTCAACCTTTGCTTGCATTTTTTTTAAATTAAAAAAGCACCAGCTATAAAAGAACTTTATTAAGAAAGAGAAGAAGTAACCTTCACACAGGAAAGCAAGAAAATATTGTTTTTTCTTTACTGTTTGTAATAAGGAAGCATTTCAGTTTCTATTTTCTCATCAACTGCCCATTTCAAAGGAAAAATTAATCTCTACATAAACATACTCTAGAGTATAACATTCAGTTACTTAGCAACTTCTAGCACACAGAAAATATCAAGTCAAAAATGTCAGCCTGTTTAATATTTTCTCCTAACCATGGATATTCTTAAATTCTGCATTTTCCAAACAAGCAAACTAAGATAAAAGATATAAACCTCATGCAAAACAGGGATTAGACAGCCTTCTACTTGCCATGATAGTCACAGAGCCCTTCAAATGGCAAAGTGGCAGTTAGACACATGCATATCTCCCCCAAAACTTGAATTCATTCTTAAAATATACCAATATAATTTTTGTATATTTCAAGAAGTTTTAGGTTTCAAACTCCAGCACGGACAGTGCTGACGAGGACATATAATGAGGACACAGTAAGAGAGTACAATTGAAAAGCACAGATTATTTTGTAAGATAATCTGGTTGGCAATCTGATCCATTCCATATGATTAAACAAACTGATTCTGAAGAAATCATGTGTTATTATGACCTCAGCCAGAGAAAAATCTTTCCTTTCTGTTAAAGCAAGTTCCTGATACACTTGTAAGACAGATTTCAATCCTTTTGTTTTAACAAGAATTTATGAAATTCAAGTGAATTCTGAATGTTTATCTATTGCCCTCTATGGATTTTGTTTCACATTTTGGGATAAAAAAAATCTGATATTTTTAATGTAGAGCCTTACAGGTACATGGACTTTTCTAAACATTTCAGCTCCTTTGCGTGCATCCAGTAAAGCCACGTCTTGTGGAGTGGAGATGATCACAGCTCCTGAGAAAATAAAACAGGAAATCCCATTAAAATGTGTATTATTAATTGTAGTGCTAAATATTTTGATTATTTAGTACACACTACTGCTTCAAAGGAGTCACACATTTATATGCTTTTAAGGAAGAAAATCATGCCAGGTTTTTTATTATGCAATGACCATGAAGTGATACAAACAATTTAGACATTTCCATCATAACTTTTCCTATGTAGAAACCATTTATATTTTCCAAATGAGAAAAATTATCCAGTGTCATATGACTGGGGATAGAAGACAACATGGTCCACATGCTGACAGGTTGCAGAGGTGGTACTCTGGGAATATCTACACAGTAACTGTCCCATAAAGCTTTTAATTTAACAATAAGCCTTATCCTAAAATCAAGAGGCAGCTTCCCAGTAATTAGACCGTTCCTTTCTGGACTTGCTACACTTTCTGATCCAAGAGTTGACAAGCATAGTCTTGAAACATGTCACACAAGGCACAGCACCAGTGTGTTTGTAGGAATGATACCGCAAAGGAAGAGGCCAACTCACGCACACTTGTGCTAGGTTTGAATAAAGGGCAGTTGCTCACTGTTCAAACATGGTTCCAGGTTACCACATAATTAGTACTCCCAAGAGTTATTAAGCATATAAAACAGTTAGAGCTCTTTGTCAAAGGTTAGACTCTAATGTAAAGTAAACCTACAGGTTACTATTATATACTGTATTATTGTATTACTTCTTGATTAATACACAGTCTGCAAAGCCAATAGAGACATTAGAATAGTCTATGTAACTTCACAAAGATCATCTTTTTCCATATGCTATGGGGTCTCAAATACTATCTCCTCAAAACCTGCAACAACCAACCTGTTCATGTTCCTCCCAATTTTAGAAAAATGTAACATGCAAGAGGACATTACTGGCAATTGATTAGCTTTGGTTTCCCTGTGACCACCTAGGGTCAGAAGTAACTGTTACAAAAAAATGTAGAGTGACATTAAGCCAACCATGCACAAGAAATTTATGTCAAACTTCACACTAATAGCAATTTACAACAGAGGACTTTAGATGCTTGACACAGAGTTTCCTGCTGGGGCTGCAGTTTCCAGCCTCGGTGTACACAGCAAAGGAAGAGGTGGGTAGATACCCAGAGGCATGCAACCCTGGCTGGCATCGCTGGCAGGGGCTGGAGCATCAGAAGCCCTGGCATTCCGAGAGCACTCCTGGCTCTGGCAGCACTGGGACAGGGAGCCCTGTCCCTCACACCATCCGCCTACTGCCAGGTGGCATCCTGCCCGCCTGACAGCCAGCCGCTTCCAAACACCACCTGACAGTGCCTTTGAATGTTTTCAGCCAGCGTTCTTAACCTCTAATACGTGAAAGAAAAATACAATCTGGCACCTCACTTCTGAAAAGCTGCCAATCTCTGCCTTACACAGGATTATGAACAAGTCCAAAAACTGAACAGCATATGTAATGTACCAGCAAATGCAATTTCCCTATTGTTTGCTAAAACTCTGACATCGAAATAATTTGCTGTTTTTGCCAAGACAACCTGCTTCCAATAGCATCACAGAGAATAATGTGAAAGCCATTTGGTTACATCCAAGTCACCTTAGCTCCTCATTTCACTAAATGCAGGGTTACACTTTTCAGCCAACATTGAAATGTATGGTTAATTCCACAAAATGAATACACCTTTGCCTAGAAGCACAGGCCACAAATAAATAATTTGGACTCAACGTCCTTGAGTTTTCTGCATATTTGTAAAACAATGATCTTTCAATACTTGAACAAAATGCTTATTACTGCTTTTTTCAAACAAAATTGGAAATTTGTGCATTATGTACATACACTCATGTTAGTTGCCTCACACTTTTACTCACACTCTTCTCTCAAGATGCTGGCTCAGCATTCCCTGGATCTCCACATACAAGCTAATATTTAGTCAACAAGACTGAAGTCTACATTTTCTGGTTCATTATTCCTTTTTTCATGAATCTAATAATTGGCAAGGCACAAAGGATGGAGACTGTGTACAACAAAAACATCCACTAGAACCACAAGCATCTTAACAGAGAGTTATTTTTGACTAATAAATTCTCATCCAAAGGGAAAAAGCAAAAATGCCAAAATGACCCAGTGGCACATTGCAGTATTTGAGCTGCCAAAAATACTAACTCTCTGTACTTTTTGAAAAACCTCTGGCTTCTGAAATAAATGAGTTAAAATTATGCTCATGGCCAGTTTGCATGGTTTCTTCCACAAATGAAAGCCAACATGCTCAAGAAGCTGCTGTTGAGGGTGTAACACATATTTCTCTGTTAATTTTTACTTTGAGTTGGATTACAGACAAAATCTATTCACATTCAGCTTGTACTGACTTATAACAATGCCCTATAAAAATAAGTATCTTTTTCCCTTCTATGGTACAACTGCTAGTCCAGCAAATCCAACCTGAAGTTCAAGAATTCAAATTATTTGAAGCATTATTTCCCTTGCTAGCAACTGAATATGTCAAATAAGACTTTTCACAGTGCTCCCCTCCCTGAATAAGTTTGCATATGTTTAATTCAGAAAGTGATTTAAATCATAAGCAAGAAAGAACACAGCCCACACTTTCTCTGCTATCTTGACTCTACACAGTTAACAGGACTACCAAACAGTAAAGTTATTTTTGCCAATAAAGTAATGGAATATGACTGAATCTCTGTACACAGTATGTCTCAAAGCAATACATGCAATGTTTACAGAAGTCTCTGTCTGAATGAGACAAACTAAGGCTGACAAATTGAATGGGGAAGTTGCAGAAACTATAATGCTATCACACTGCACATTAAAACATACCACAAATTCTGTGTTTGGAGTGCCATGAACATACTAGGGATATCTAAGTAGAGCATACATGTTTAACTGAATTATCTACTTATTCACGCACTCCATTTATTTTTGTAATTTCACTGTATTTCAGTTGACAAAAGGCTGACGCATGTTCACCGAATCACACAGAATCAGTGAATAGGTAAGGCTGGAAGGGACCACAGGAGGTCATCTAGTCCAACCTCCCTTAGAGCATGTTACTACGGATTCTGTTCAGATGGCTTTTGCGTATCTCCAGTGAGAAAGACTCCACAATCTCACTGGGCAACCTGTTCCAGTGCTCAGTCACCCACACAGTAAAGCAGTTCTTCCTCAGGTTCAGGTGGAACTTCCTGTACATCAGTTTCTGTTCACTGCCTCTCTTCCTACTACTCAGCACCACCAAGAAGAGCCTGGCTTCTTCCTCTTGACACCCTCCCTTCAGATTCTATATACATTGATAAGATGCCCTCTCAGTCTTCTCCAGTCTAAAAAGGGCCAGCTCACTCATAAGCCTTGTAAGTGACAGGCCCCACTACCCTAATCTTCTTCACAGCCATTTGCTGGTCTAGCTCCAGGAGCTATATGGCTTTGTACTGAGAAATCCAAAACTGGACACAGCACTCCAGACGAGACTGCATTAACAAAAACTACGTTAACTGTATTTTTAATCCTCAAGACACATGATATATAGAGACAGAACTAACAGCACCTGCGACACTGATGTTTCCCTTTCTTCTTCAATCCCAGGTCCTCAGTCTTCAGTAAAAGAAAGGTATACCTACACAGCACACTGGTACTCACCACCCTTGGGGTTGACTGGTGTTCAGGAAATTACAAGCACTAAGCAGCCTGTAATTCCTGTGTATAGAAAATATCACCTATATTCACTGCATCAAAAAAGTTTGCATGGGATGCTCTGAGTTACAAAGTGGAAGGTGAAATCGCACCAAGCTTTAGCTTGTACCCCATTTGTACCCAAGCAAAAAACACAGAGGTCTAAAAAGCAGCTGATAAGCAGCAGTGTAGAAGGTCTACCTGAGGATGAAAAGGATCCCTGTAATATATTCTTTTTCCCCTCCACTGTCTTCACAGACAGACTTCACAACCAGGTCAGGTGCCTCTCATCTAGACAGATGATTAAGGATCCCTCCACACACAAGTATGACTGCGTCTTGTATCAGCCTCTTGGCAAATAATGCCACCTCAAAAGCCGTAGAGTGGAGTGTAACTGACCAGGGAGACTGACAAAGAGTTCTGGAGAATAAAGACACAAAATAATGAGATCTGCTGACCGGCAGGCACTGTTTCTCTTGGGAAGAAACCACATGCAGGCCTCAATGCAGCTGTAGATTGCGTGATCTGAACACACCATTTGTGCACTTTTTGTAGCTTTTGCCACCTTTTCCACTGCATTAATTTCAAACTTCCAGATGAGTCTTTCCAGTTATAAACAGCCTGGGTAATCTGAATCATCTCTACTGTGGATCTCTTAAGAGTCCCTCTGACCTTCTGTTAAATTTCTTTTTACGTCATAGGTAAAATGTGCCTGCAATTACAGATACAGTTTGCACTTGAAGATGCAGAAAAAGGTAAGAACAAAGACATTCATCTTTGCTGTAATTTTAACTGGCAATGATAACAGATAAACTAACATTAGAAAACTGTTCACCTCCTTCAATAAACCTTGTAAAGAAGTTCCTTTAGCTTTTGTGTGTGACATCTCATTACAATTAGCAATTTAAAAAAAACCCAAACATTAGTGTGATTTTCCATTGCAGGGTCCTCACTTCAGACTCGTAAGATAGCCCAGAACTGTTCCAAAGGCTGGATCCTGGCTGTGTTATACTTCCAGCCTGAGCGCTACCTTTTTCTTGGAGTCAGTGAACAACTATCCAGACAGTGTATTTCTCCAACAGCCACACATCCTCCTCTGCCCGAGAACTAGGAAGTAGCTGGAGATCAGGACACCACTACTGACTTGCCCATGAAAAGTGAACAGAAATCTTAGAGCAAGATTCTTTCTCCTGTTAAGTGGAACTGTCAGTAAAACCACTGAAAAGCAGAATATCACAAGCTGGATAAAGCGGTCACTTAAAAGCTAAACTGCCCTCATCAAAACTGATTGGTAAGCGTTATAACATCTATTTCACACTACATCACACGCAGAAAGATGTGGTAAGACAACTCTCACCGTGATAAAATGTTTGGGTTTGGTCATGGCAAACTGAATACATATGCCACACTAATGCAATTTACCATGAAATATTTATTTAGTGAAGTGACAACACTGAAAACATTTGTAATAACATCTGTGAACAAACATTACCTTCAAAGTACAGGCATAAAATAAAAAGCTACTCCTTCACAGACACTGCCACTTTACACTTTTCCTCAGCCACCTGAATTAGCATTTTTCTGTTCTACCCCATTCCACCTCCTGTTTTCAAGGGCATCTACCAATCATGTCCAGATTATTTTGAGGATTGTACTAGGCAAGAGCAAAGTCCAAACAGTCTCTCTGACAAATGAACATGATTTTTTTATTTAAATGAGAGGTCCTGATCCAAAGAGGAGAACTGTGTAAAAGACTAATTCTACTGCAGAAAAAAAAGACAAGAGTGAGACTACTGCAATCAGCTCCCCGAACCATTATGTTCTTTACCTTTTTCCCCTCGAGGTGGGGATGGTAAGGAGCAGATTTGAACATTTACTTTTTTTAGAAGAAATAGCTAGAAGAGAGAATGCAGTAGCATTATTCATAAGAATTTCTCTCAGCTTTAGGAATTGTCAGCTGAACACTAGGCTCATTTTTTCTTCCTGTTTAGAATGATTGGTCTAAAAAAACCCCAAGGCAATCGCAGCTCATCTAACACTTAACATACACTTAGCCACTGTTGCCAGACCTCAGAGAACCCCAGTTTCCAAAGCCTCCATACTTGACAGCTTTCTTCCTCAACACCTGGAAACTATTTTTCAGGAATAATAAAATTTAAAGAACTTGCACTGAATATACTATCACTTAAACTTCCACAGACAGCGTGTGTTACGTCAATCTCCATGAGCCAAGAGCTAAATTTAAATTTATATTTAAAGACTGTGAGGTATTAATGTGTAAACTCATCCTGTATTTTGGTCTCTAAATTAAGTTTTCCAAGTCTATTGAGTCTGGCAGTTCATAATGAAGTATCAGGAGTGTCCAAAGCTAAGATAACCCTGATGATAATTTACACTTGTGAACTACATTTATTTTGACAATAGAAGCAAACTATTTCAGCATGTAAATTATATTAGGATGAATACAAAGAACTGTTTTAAAATCCCCACTAGTGTGACAAAGGTTTTCTTTGTTTTTCAATCTATCCTAAACCTACAAGCCTTTCCTTTCCTGCAGCAATTTAAAATATCAAAATACAGCCCAAGAAAAAATCTACATCAAAAACTGGTATTAAAAATATTTGCCATTCAAAATTAGATCAAGTAAATCCAGTAAATTTTACTATTACCCAGATGGCTCTCATAAAATAACTTCAAAAATTTACTGCAGAAACTAGTTATGTACCTTCACCACAGAAAGAGAAAGCAAGCTCAGAAATGCAGAAAAAAAATGTCTATTACTGTTAAACTATAAGGAAAGAAGATCAGGTGCCTTGCAACTGTGGTTTCCATCAAAGTAAGAAATACGCAACAAGGGGCAAACAAACACACAACAATGACAGAATACAGATACACCTCTAATCTTAAACTGTATGCTACACACAACTTGTACTGCAGCACTGGGCTTTTTTTGATCATTTCTCTTTGGCAAAGACAAGAGATCAGCACCATACTTACTCATCTTGCAATTTCAGATAATTTAAAAAGACGCTTTTACTCAAAGCACAGTTCTTTTTCATGCTAAATTCCACACAGTTTAATAAAACATAAATGTTTGGAGTTTTTTTAAAGCTTATTTGAAATTCTGATTTTATTGTTTTTAATGTTCATTTATGAAGAGACAGTCTCCTCATCACCTGGAACTCCCTGTTCTTGTATATTATTGTATGTTGAGGCAGAATCTAGTTCTCTGGAGTGCACATACATGCTATAAAATAGCCATACACAAGGCAACACTGTGTGACACTGACATAAATACCAGTAAATAGGGTCACCAGTTTGGTGTGTCACATTACATTAAGAATTTTAAAATGCCAAATGTCTTCGAATGGGTGGCATCCCTCTGCTCTTTCCTGTTCAATGTACATACTTGACTAGAAACATGACTTCTAATGTTTAATCAGTAGGGACAAAACTATGCTTTTTTATTTAGAATTACCTATCAAAACACTGTAATCCAAAGAAATTGTATTAACTACAATTCCTTGAAAAATCATATTTGAAGTAACAAAAACTCTTTTAATAAATATTTCAGCCTCACCTAGGAAAGGCATTCAGATCTACATATTGCTGAAAGACAAAAACATTCAGAAAGATGACAACATTTAAAGGATGAGGCAATAAAAAGATGGTAGGAACTCTGTGTTACGTTGGTTTTAAATCTGAAAGCTGACGAAAGCAATCCGCTATATGACCACCAATGGAGATGCTTCTGCTTTTACAGAGCTTGAGAGAAACATAAAAAAGCATTCACTTCACTTGATTGTCTTTTTGATTAACAGCCTTTTTAGAGGTTACTGTTATAAGATTATAATAATATATGTTTTGTGTGGGAAAAAAATTTTACTTCCAAAAGGTGGGAAAATTAAGAGCACTGAAATAAACTCTGAAAGCTTTAGGTTTTACCTTTAGGTCTCCTCTATACGCATAGTTCAGTTCAACACTCATTATTGTATTTATTAAAAAATTGCTCAGTAAGATGTGAAACTATTTAGTTGTCTCAGTCAGCTTCCCACTGGACAGGTGTATACGTCTAATGGTTTTCACGCTATGGCCTCTCAATATCCAAAGAAAAGAGTGATATGACAAACTTTAGCAAACGAAACAATTCCAGGCTTAACCTGGAGTTGGTTCTGTCAGTTGCGACAGTGTCAGTCTCCGGAGCTGTCAAGCTGCCACCCCTCACCAACAAAGTGGATAGCCTAACTCATGTAACAGTCAGGCCCCACAATGCAGCTTCCCCAGGAGGCAGAAACACTTGTGAAGGGCTCCGAGACTCCCTCCTGAACACACAATCCTCACGCTCTGAAGGGAGAGAATGATTAACTTCTCTACAGTGTTTAGAGAGCAATATTTATTAATTTTACTTATGGATCCTCTATCTAAATAACCAAACAAATGCACACACTTAGATTCCTCAATTTAATAAGCCTTATTCTTCACAGTATCATTAGTTCACACTATATCTTGAAATAAAACATCATAATGTCATCTGAAACCCTCTGTTTTTAAAATGTTTTAAAAGCTGGAAAATGCATAAGGATGTTTCTAACTTTTCCAAGCATGAATGTTCCACACATGATAAAGAACCCACTTATGTGAGTTTTGTTCATGCAAAACATGACACTGAAGAACAAAGTAGCACTAAATGCAAATTAAGTAACAAAGGACATTAACAAAGCCTTTGTCTCCATATTGACCCTGGATTTCTATTTGGAAAGCAAACTGGCATCTCAAGACAGCAGTGGTGGTTGTGCAGAAGCATGTATCACATTTTCAAGTTATTGTATCATTTCTCACCTGCTAGTTTGTTGAAGAACAACTGCAACATGAGCAAAGTTACAGATGATTAAAGAATTAGATGCTAAGTAGGACACATATCCTTGTAAAGTGACTAAGATTAATAAAATCAAAAGCAAAACTCACAGTAGTTTCCTTTTCCATCTTCTTTTAAGGAAGGAAAAGCACCCACACAAAACTGCCACTCCAGACAAAGTTGTGTGAGGCTGATATTCTCTTTAAAGACAACTGGAATTACAAGACATATCTTGTTCTGTTGCTTTTACCCATTAGGTATTGCTCTAGTCTGTTTCTGACTCAAGAAAGCTATGGGACCTATGATGCAGAATAAAAGGAAGTCTTGTAAAATTAAAACCCAGTACCATTTCACACATCCTATCAGTCCCTCTCTTATTGTCAGAAATTGCGATGCTACAGTTTTTCATGCCCCACTGGAAAAATCGACCCCAAATGAAACATCTTTACCAGTGCTCCTTCTCACGCTCACAGAAAAATCTCTAAGTGGCTGGCAAAAAAATACGTGTGCAGGTTTTGTAAATTTGTTTAGAGGCAAAATAAAAATATTCTACACTGCCTATCCCTAGGAAGCCACAGATTAATAATGAAGAAGCCATAATGCAAATACTGTATCTCACATATGCATGCATGCAAATCAAAGAATAACTTTCATGCAAATTAAATAATGCCCTTCAAAATTTACTTAACTAAGATATATATATGTTGTCTCTGAGGAAAAACAGAGAAATTATTCCACTAATACCATGACTGTCCAAGGCATCTTCAAAGGACAAAGAAAGAACAAAACTGGAGAGGGAACAGAATGGCACAACACCAAATACTTTCTGTAACAAAGTAAAAGACAACACAGGGCTTTAGAAAATATGAATTGCAAATGAAGATGAAGTCCCCAAACCAGCAGAATTCTCTAGACTGCTCCAAAAACATGATCACCAAGATCTGTAACACTATCTTCCATACCCCTGAAAGGAACAAATTTGAAGAAAACAAAAGCATGCCAAACAACCCTAAGGACTGTTAAAGAGACAGAAACCAAGCAACAAGAACACAAGAAGAAAGCACAGTTCAAGCTGTAATACACAAGAAGTCCTTCCAACGAGTGTGAAAAATAGCCATAATAAACAACAGAGAAAATTCTTCATAAGTCACAAATGCATTGAGCCAGTAAGAACACAGGGAATTACAAATCTTAAACCTCTTTGTCTGCTGCGTTTGTCTTCATCAGATGCAGAATACATTTATTTTTTTTAAACTGCAAGAGTCAACTTCAGCATGCTCAACAAAACTAACTAACAGGAAAGACAAATGTAAAGTGATGCTAGCACTCCTAATTTTATGAAGTTAGGATTGACAAAGTAGTAAGATGAACTGAACAACTGCAGGAACAATGTGAAGCCATTTCAGAATTCAAATCAAAATGCTGTCTTAAGTTAGGAATTCTTAAAAGCCCATACTTATATAAATAAATAAATAACCTCTAAAAAGTAAGCCAGGAAGCTACAGTGAAGAGTTTAAAAAGAGACACAGGCAAGGATATATCCCCTTTCATAGCACATCAAGAAAATCTTCTTGTTGCTTGTTGTTGTTTTAAACCTGTTTTCTTTCTCTTTTTTAAATCAACATCTTGTCTACTTTGACTTGCCTTAAAACCTGATTTAACAGGTATGAACATCACAGGTTTCTGACAATCACATGGACAATTGATGAAAATACAGAATAAAAATTACTTACTCTTAATTCTTCACTTTGTTACATCTTCATGAGAATGAGGACATTGTTGTATTTAGCAAGAAAATCCAGCTTTTTTAAAACTTGTTTTGCTGTTGTTTGTATCTATTGCATTCTATGACGATGTATTATGAAAAAAAAATTAAAGCTTCCGTTTAGTGATATAGTGTTCCAGTTAGAAAGATCTTGTGACCTTTCAAAATCAGATGTCAGCAAAATTTAGAAGAAATACAGGATTAAAGTAACTACCATCACCTCCCTGTCCCAGAGGACCTAGAACACCACCACTACTCACACTCCTGAAGGCAGTGTAGAGTTCTGCAGGGAAAGGGCACTACAACCTTTTAATGACCTTTTCTCTGTTCAATCAGGGCATTTAGGTTCACTGTAGTAAACAGAAATTATCAATACCACTGTACTTTAAAAATAACAAACAGCCTAATCCACAAAGTCACAACTCTTCAATGTCATAATTTTAGTGCCCTCATGTACATGATTTCATGAAATTCTGTCACCAAAAACTTCTGTTCCAATGTCACGTTTCACCTCATTGCTCCAAACACTAGGACTAAAAGGTGCTCCTGCTTTGCTATTCACATATGCAACCTACTCAGCACTGTATTTAAAAAAAGGGATACGAATCATAGTTTGCTTTTTATCATATGCTCCCGGTCATGGATAAGCTGAGGCACTAGAAGCCTCCTCTTTTACTTTTTCTGGGAAAAAGTCATTACACTCTTCATCAACAATGTTGATATGCTGCCTTCCACCACCAACACAATCACAGGCAGCAGAGAGAACCTCCCGTGATTTTTATGAATTTCAGGGTAATATTGTTACGGCTGAGCTAGTCACGTGTCTGAACCTTTGAGTTTTATATGTCAAAAGATTAAAGTTTTTCTGAACTTGACATCATGGAAGATCACAAGATACCATCACACAGCCTTGATGCTAAAATTAACTATTTCTCAAAAAAATTGCCTCCTGGATATATGAGTAACTGTGGTCATCATGTCTGACTGACTGAAGCTGAGGCACACCTGTGTTAAGGAAAAAGCTACAAGGTACTGTCTGACTGATAAAGGGTTCCTTTCAATTCTGTAGATGTCACTGTGCTGTTAATGGTTTTGCAATGAAAGCGGGATGGATGTCCCCAAACCCATTAGCTCTAGTCCCCTTCTAGATGGGCCTGTCTTTTACCTATACCTCTAGCTAAGTCTTTAATGCTATCCTATGAAGCTCTAGAGATACACAATTCTTTTTTAATTTCACTTATAGACAGTCTGGCAAGTGAAACAGTTCTACCAGTTTAATATTTAGTGGCTTCACTTCAGTGTGTTACTGCGAGCACGGTACAGAGACAAAGGAGTGCTGGAGGAAAACACAGCCTGTGCATGAGCCAGTCTGTACTCAGAAAAGAATCAGAGCAGGAAAAGATGCTTACATTTTAAGTTTGTATTGACATACTTGTCTGATACCATTAAAATTGCAGCAAGCAGTCCTACTGATGCCTTCTTAACTCAGATTCACAGCATTTTGGGTTGAAAAAGGTCTCTGGAGGTCTTCTACTGGCAACACTAGATAGGGCCAGCTAGGGATTTGTCTAGTATAATCTGGACAACTGCCAGAATGGAGATCTCATGGACTCCCCTCCTGGTGACGAGCCACAGCAATTATTAAATTGTTCCTGAGACTGTAAGAATTGCTTTCTCTCTTTTACCACTGAGTTCCTAGCACTGTTTATGTTGGCTATTGACAAATGCTTCTGTTGAAGCATGTCAGGCAGGTAATAAACCATCATAGTCTACCAGACCTTGTGAGATGCTCAAGCTTGCTCTCAGAAGCAGTATTTCTAAGTCCTGCTGAAACCAATGAGATTAGAGGGCAGCCTGCATATGACAAGATTGATTTGTTGAAGTTTAAATCCCCTACAAAAAGTCAAATTCATAACACAAGAGGAAAAAGAATGCATTAGTGCTTTACAGTGCCAAATAGTTTACCTGAATAAATGTTGTGAATTAACAGCATTTTCAGTTTCTAACTAAAAAGCAATCATGAAGACGAACCATTTTATTAGCTTTACCATGTAGTAGGTACAGAAAAAGAAAATTTTCTACTACAAAACTTAGCAGTTTTTCGCATGACTGTCTTTCCTTCAAGAGCTATACTCGACTTCTCAATCTTTTCAAAACTTAGCTTAAAAGAAAGTAACACAACCATAATGGTAACACTTTAAAAATCACTGATAATGTGTCCATCACTGCACAACAATTTCTCAGCATGCTAGAAAGAAAATTAAAAGAATCTTTAACTGACATTTTAAAATAAGATTTTTCTAAAGCTACCAAACTTAACTTCAAATCTCTGAAATAGCCAAGCAATACAAATACCTGCAATTGGAATATTCTGTGATACTGACAGCTGTACATCTCCAGTCCCAGGTGGCATGTCAATTACTAAATAGTCCAGTTGACCCCAGTCAACCTAGAAGACAACAATAAAAATGTATGTGGAGATTTAAGTGTTTTTATTTAAGGCACCTTGTGTCTGAGTGCAGTCCTTGTTTCCTCCAACGTACAACAAGTGAACCCAGGACACCTCAAAAGAATGATACTCAGATGCCCTCTTAGTCACACTTTCAGCACAGAATCAAACATTATTTTTCTGAGAGACACAGTCTTTGCTGATCACTTAAAACTTTATTATTAACTTCACTGGCATAATTCTTACTTAATTATTTCCCCACAAAAAAGTAGTAACAACCTAAGACTTAGTTTGCAGCTGCTGTATCACAGGTTAGAAGCAAATGTTAGGTAAAATTCAGGCTCAAAATCAGGGCTTTGTGCAATAAATATAGCATAGGAATTGTTTCCATTAATTTAAAACTATTTTCGCTTTCTTATCATCACTTGTTGAAACCAGATAAATAATTTGCTGTATTTTTTTCCAGTTTTGTTGTTACAAAGTTAGAGCTACCACTACCCATTTTTTTCCTAGGAAAAAAGAGGTGTTGGGAGAAAACAAAAAAAAAAAACAAAGAAAAAAACCACCCCAGATTTGTTAAAAGAAAATCAGCAGGTATAATGATACAAACTTACAACATACATAAGACATCGCAAGATAAAAAAAGAAGTTTAATGGTTGATAGACATCAAATGAGAGAAACCGTTAAAGATATTAGACTCCAACATGAGTATGCTGTGATTATTTATGTTCTTTACTAGGACAGACTTCCAGGAGAGCCAAATAACTGTCTCTAGAGCATGGTCCACTGTGATAAACATTCTCTTCATAAGAACAGAAATGGTCCTAGGCCTACTTAATATAATGTAAAGCCTAGGCAAATTAGAGCAATGTATTTTACACGTTCCCTCAAGTGCCACCTGAACAGCAAGAAACAATCAGCGTTTCGCCAGTCCCCCAGTTATTGTCATGAAGTACGAGAGCCTGTCAGGGCAACACTCATTTGTTCCCGTTTATTTCTTCTATGGATGACAATCTTCTAGGAAAGCACAACCGATGTGAAATCCAGATCACCAACCCAATGTGCACTCCAGTGAGAAATGGAATTTCTCAAGGCTGACTGATGAAGATGGAAGATTTCAGAGCACTTATAAGAGAAGGGGGATGGGGGAAGTTAGTTGCAAATTCTACCTTCAGATGTCTAAATTTGGTACTCTCAGGCACACGTCCCTCTGCTCATTTTCTATACAAAGGCTGCAAGAACACTAAATGGTGCCTAAGACAGTCTAGATAAACAGGAAATGCCACTTATGTTAACCACAGCAAATACTGCACTGTACTTTTCCATGTTTAATATTGATCTATATCATCTACATGAACTATATTTTGTCCGCAGAAATTACATATGCCTAGCAAATTTCTAAAAGCAGTTAGCATTCATAACCATATTGAGATTGTATGACTCGAAAGAAAGATTACATATATGTGCAAAAATATACATACTGAAACATAATTATGGGGTGCAGAAGCCAGTTGTGAGCAGTATCCACTAGACATGGATTTGCTCAGACTTAGGTTGGGGAACTCTGCACATCACCCCATTTCTCTCAGTGTATTTCCTCTTATTTGCTTCTATTCTGCAAGGAGCAGATGATGAACACTGTACAGTTAAGTTGTTCCTCCATTACCCTCCCACAGAATTATAGACAACCTTTTATTAAATTATTTAATCTAATTTGGATAATTTGTTATAGAAGTGTACATTTTATTTAATGGCAAAAGATATTCCAAGTCTCACTAAATTTCAGCACAGGAGAAAAAAATGGGGAAAGACATTTTTAATTAAATTTAGAATTGAAACACAAAACGAGAGGAGTGGCTTTTTGAAATCTACTATAGCCATTTATTCAACATTATTAAAATGGAAAGTATAATCAGGCTGTGATATAAAACACTAATTTGAATGCAAATCCTGTTTATATACAACAATTTTCCAAATCAGAACCACTAGTCCTCATGTTCTCAATCAGTTCCAAGAAGTGTGTCTGTATGCAAATGTGGTAAATGAGCTCAACAGCACATTACAGTAAATGAGTTCTCTTTGCAAGCAATAAGTGGACACCAACTACAAAACCCTGTCTCGTGGCATCTGAAATGTGTCAGCACCTTTGTATGTACAGAGTTGTTAATATCGTTGCCCCTTTAATGTATACAGTATGTGTAATATTTCAAACCATAGAAATATAACTGCATTTTCCTTAAGTAGAGCATTCATCTTTTTTAAAAAAGGTTTAACTTGACATTTATTGTTAAGCAATGTAATTAAGTGCCACGTGCTTCTGTGTATTTTTCCTTGCCCAGAAACACCATGAATTCTTCTGTGTAAATTACTTTAATCAATCATTCGGTTTATGTGACAATACATAATCAAAACACCAGATATGCATTTTGAGCAAGGGTTCCAAATAGCAAGCAACCCAAGGTAGAGCATAGAGATACAGACAACATTTTTGCTGAGGAATGAAGCCTGAGTATCCTCTATGCATGAGGCAGAAATGACAGAATATTAGCACAGAAGAGGAACTGCTACTTGTGCTAGAGTTTGGTTGTTTGGTAAATAACAAAAGATACTATTTACTTGTTCTTATTAAAAGGAACACATGCAGAGTTTCAATCAAGCATTCTGCAGGTGCAAACTTGGCAGCAGCCAGCCAAACGCTGAACACCGGTATCAGAAAAGCACCAAGAGATACACTGCAGGCAGCCTGAGGTCTGTTCCTGCCAGATCCATCCTCCTAACTATTTCAAGTGTATATCAACTGTTTAATAGTGCCAAGCAGCTGAACAAAATAAAGGTAAGAAATTATGTTCTTAAATGAAGGTTTATATAACCGTTCACATGTATTTGCGTGTTAAGACAAAACATTTAAAATAAAAAGCACACATTTAAAAAGAACCAAACAAACAACAAAACATGTATTTGTAAATATTTCCTCGAAAAATTGCTTAAACATTTCGTTTAAACATACATGGACATTGGGAACAAGTAAGTAGTTTCACAATGTAAGAAAACAGGTAATTTAGGAATAGTATAATGACACATGGCATTTTAATCAAAATTTTCTATTTCTTTTCACAAGTATTTGATAAAGAAAGAAGACATTCCCCAGACACAAACCAGAAGATTTTTAGCCTCTATGGAAACTTTCTCTCTGTAGTATCATAACAGGATATGCCACAATGCTTAACACAACTCGACACTTTCTGAGCAAAGGCAGCTGCCCCTTTGACTTGTCCTCTGATGCTTAACCAATTTCAAAGCCTTGCAATCTAACACCATGAAAAACAGATGCACTGCAACAGTTCAAATTCCCTCTAAGGTATTTCTGCGCAGTCTGTTCTGCCAAGTTCAGAGACAAACTGAGGTGAAGCATAAGAACAGTTTGCTACAAAGATCTCCATAAGGAGAAGGAAATTCTCCTATTCATTCTCAATATAGACTAAGAGTAACTTTTAGAAATAAGCGCCTAGGAAGAATGCCAAAGTTCTGTTCAATTCAACAACTAAAACAGATACTGGCCTCCTCCTCTTCCTCCCTGACAGCTTTTAATAATGTTAAGAACTGAAGGTAAAAAAAAGGTAACCTGAAGTTTCTGCGACCTTCATTTGTATAACCTACAAAACTAAACACCTCCCAGAAGACAGGAGGAAAGAGGTTACTCTCTGCGGGGTGTTCCAGGACATGGAGGAAAGGCACTCAACATCGAGCTTCTTCAGAAAGCCCAGTCAACACTGTGTCAGCTTGAAGAGAAGATGAACACAGTTTTGGGGCAGTCTAGAATGTCCCCAAAAGTCTGTGGAAAATCCCTGGTGGTGACTGAAAAGGAATAGTTCTGATAGGGACTGTATTATACTTTATAGCAGGTATAAAAGGCTCTTCCACTAGGTTCAAGCTGTAACTACAAAGAGCTTTCTTGAGATGTGATTCCCATTACCCAGAGTTTATTCTCTAGGACACGACAGTTTGAGAAGCAAACTTCTGTTACGCAGTCAGTTCTTGAGACTGATCGCTGGTCTGCTGCTCTCTCTACCCTTGACCCACAGGCTGCACTAAATAAGTTGCAGAAACTTTTCTTCAGAAATGCACCAGCTTTTTTTTTTCCAGGTTCTACAATACAGAACTGTCTAATTCAGCTACTCTGATATGACATTGGGAAAAGAAATACGGAATGAGGCAACTGCTCATTCCTGTGTCTTTTCACAAGAAAATTAATCACAAAAGTAAAGTAATGTAATAGTAATCAAATTGAAAGTAAGTAGGCTAGCATCCCATCATCTAACTAAGCCAAAATACATCATCTTGACTACAAGTTCTCTTTGAGTTCTCCTCACTAATACACAAAGGCAAAATCAATGTTTAGCTATCAAACCCTAAGCCAACAACACATTTTCACACAGTATTACCACAGCCCAATTTAAGCTCATAAAATCCATATAAGCTGTCTTATTCAGATTTTCCCTACAACAACAACAGAAGGAAATATTGCAAGTGTTGGCAACAAATATTAAAAGGGAGAAGCTTATTAAGTCCACTCTCCATATGTATTTCAGCCTATGTTTCTATAATGATGTTAAAAGCTGATATATCATTTAAGACTGAATGCTTAAGTTATGCAGTGTTTCTAAATTTCTTCACAAGTTATTTAACTTTCTTAAGCTTCAGTTCATATTCTGGTACAATTAAAAAAAATTTATAAATTTCTTATTGCAGTACCAACAGACTAATATAGGTACCATTTCATGCCCATCATTGAGACACTGACTTTAAATTAGAGCTTAAACTAAAAATTATTAGATTAAAAAGGTCAGAAAATTCTGTTTCTCAAACACAACCTTTAACACTTTTTTATATAGAAAAGGGAACTTCCACAAAGGCCAGTCTAAGGCCTTCTGAAAAAGGATTACAAAAGACAGTGACATGATAGATTTTACTCAAGTCCCTTAAAATGCTGCTGAAGCAAGCCCTCCAATACTACCATAAATAGTGCAACAAAAGCTGAAATAGAATCAATTAGATGTAGACCATTGAACTGAGATCAAAAGGCAGTAAATATCAGTAAAGGACTTGGTCTTCTGCATGGTGACATCACGTTTCAAAGCAAGTAGTCTTGGGGTGAAACATTAATTTTCAATAACCAAATCGTGATTTTCTTTTTTTAAAAATAACTTGTTTTTCACAAATCTGGGTAAAGATTCTTCCTCCAAAACTTCTGTCCTTAAATTCACAAGAAAATCCTTCTCAGACACAAAATTCAAAATAGTCTCCCACTGAAAATGAAACCAGCATTGAAGAACCTGCTTGAATTACCTCAAAGCACAACAATCAATAGTATCAACAAGAACTAAAATCAACACTGCACAAAAAAATAGAACCTTTCAACTATACAGGAAGATTCAAGAATATGAGAGTGTGGAAAAAAAAATCTACGCAGGAGCACGTGTGAGAACAAGGAGAGCAGATTCTGTTTAAAAACTGCCTTTAGGTCAGAAAGGAGCAAGAAAAATTCTGTATACATTGTCCTTATCAAGAGTGGAACACAGGAAGTGCACTAAAGACAAGATGTAAAAATGAAAATAAATAATTCTAAGATTGTACATGTTTTGCAGTCACATATATAACAGTCACAGTTTGAAGATGTGCTGAATGTCTTATTCCTAGAGTATTAAGAGCATTTACTATGAAATAGACCACAGATCGTCTGTGAAAATATCACATATAGATTGCCAAAATAATTGCTGTGCCTACAGAACCATACTTGTGCATTCACCAGTGTCCTCAGTTATGAAACTGCAATAATCAAGTGTTGCTTGTATTCTAAGCCCAATTAAAATAATTTGCTGAATGTGCTGATGCCATGAGATTCAGGGACATACAGTGATTACTACCAAGCAAGGGAAAACCTTCATATTTTCATTCACTTCCTAGGCTTTTTATTTAGCCCTAGTTCTTATTTAATGTTTTTTATACAGAATAAACTGCACAGATTTAAATGGGTATCCACTTTAGTTACATAGTAAGAGCTGTATTCCAAAGGAAGCATTCTGCTAGGAGAATGTGATCCTTCATTTAAAAGATACTACTGATGGAGCAAAACACGCTGAGAAGAGAAACATCTTCTGCAGCTTCATAAATAGTACCAAAAAAAGAGGCTTTTTCTTTGTTAGGGAGGGGGAAAAAACCCACGACACTAATCTTTGGTACCTTAAGCACAATTACTTTACGTTTGTGTCAATCACTTGGGATGTGAGAAATAATCACTTTCTACAAAGAATACTGGTACAAACCCTGCTGCTATTCTTGGATATCTACAGTTATTTTCTGGCAGAAAAAGAGATATGGGAGAATAGTTTGAGTGAAGGATCAATCTATCAGCTTCCAACAGTCAGAATGCAAGTTAGATTATTAAAAAGAAAAACCAACTCTGCAATAAGTTTTATATATATATATATATGTATAAATTAAACAATAATTTTAAAAGCTGTTTATACAATTATATTCATAGCTATATACTATGTAAAATTAAGAGTATAATGCTAAACAATATATCAATGTTCAAACAATGTTCCGGGGTGAGGACATTCCACTTTTGTTTTGATCAAAAAGATGAAAAAAACCCTAAAAGCAGCTTCAGTGAGCTACATCTGTGCACTCAAAAGCAACCCTAAAAATACTCCCAAAGATCTTGACTACTCAGGAAGGGAAATAAAAAATCTCCACTGAGCAGAAAATTTCAACCTGAAGCCCATTTGGGATCCATCCATATTTGTGAGAAAAGAGCAACTCTTACACGGCATGACCTAAATGTACCTGCCACTGGTAACACTGAATCCAGCACAAAGCTGGGCACTCATGGCCATTAAAAAAGACTCAAACCAAAAACAAAATCCCAAAGCCTGTGGTTCTGCTGTTATCATTGCTGCTGTTTAATATCATAATTAGGGAGAACCTACCTATGAATAGGAAGATTTGAGTTTTAATTTCCCAGGGAGGTGGCATTTACATGGGCAACTGTATAAGCAAAAATGCAAAAGCCAGAGAAGCAACCAGGACCCTATACAGGGTCCATAGTTGAGGTGTTCACCTGGAAAGCTAAAGCTTCCAATTAACTGAATTTCCTGCACAGATCTGGTCACGCTCCCCCTTCAGGTGTGTGGTTCTGGCCCCAGGAATCTTGTCACCCCAGCTGTAGTTATGGTTCAGGTTATGACTGCTGTCTGTGGTTTCAGGGCACTCTCCTGGGTAGCAGGTAACACAGCCTTAAACAGTAAACTGAGAAACTACTCCAACTTGCAGCTCCCATGTTCAGGCTTCCAAGCCTGTTATTATGAAGAGAGAGAGAAAGTCTGTGAAGTTAACCTGAAACAAAGGTCTCAGTACCTAACAGAAGATGCTCAGTTTTGGCTTTAAATCTCCACTCCACATAGCTGTTCAATAAGGTCACATTTAGGTGCTGAGATCCAGGACAGAGACAGAAGGCGAGACACAGCCCACAGCCTTTTCCTAATAACCCTCCTACCTCTTCAGTACTGTTCATTTCCAGTTGGTGAACCCATGACCATTGACTTACACCACTAATATTCACATGTTCCACACCAAGCTCTAAATTTCAGCACTCCTAGACACAGCATCTATTCTCCTAAGGCACTGGCAAAGAGTCTGAAGGTACCATCAGGAGGGGAAAGTAAGCCCCCGGTACCACTGGGAATGGTAAGTGATGTATTCTTACAACATGAGGTATCCAGTGGCTTCAAGCTAGTTTTCAGTTTAGCTTTTCATTCCTGCAGGCAGGGCACCTACCTCTTAGGCACAAGAGAGCACTGCCCATGTCTTCTTTGGCATCTAACCTACAACCCCTTTATTAGTTGAGAAGAATAGAGAAAGTAAAAGAGGGGCATTAGGTGGCTCCTATTTTTTTAAAAGGTTCACAAATTATGGAAACTTCATTTAGACAAGAAAACAAGCAGTGCCTTCTCTTTTCCTAGTTCCTTTACCACTAGTATTCCTGTTTAGTAAACACTTCAGCTTATGCTTAAATCATTACCTCTTTCTGAGAATGAAGCTGGATGCTATTTAGGCACAAAATTCAGCTTTGTTGCAGTGAAACCTTAAACCTCAAAACAGTTTCCTTCAAAACCTTGTGAGGGGAAAAAAAGAAAAGAAACAAGATAAAAGAAAAAAAAAATCTAGTCCCAGCACTGCCATTTTGAGACACCACGAGCTCTCTGCCATTTCTTTCAGTCTAGTCAATGAACCTAGCAAAACAGTTGCATGCTTTGCATTGTTTTGTTTTATGCAAAGGAGAGCAGACACATGCATACGTGTGTAATCTGTGCAAGAGATGAGACTCGATGCAGAGTAAAGAAAGCACTCTCACAGCCTGTTCCCACAGCAGCAGTAACTGCACAGTCATAACCATGACAGCTGAGGAACCAGGCCAAGAAATGTTTGCTGTAAATACATTCTCACTATGTTGTTAGGCTTTTTTTTTTTTGGCCTTTTTTTTTTTAATCCTCAAAGACAGTTAAAATACTTTTACTGCAAACGCTTCCAGTTCAGCAATAAGATGTTGGCTAATGGTTTTGTGTTTTTCTGGCTTTCCTACCACTTTTTTCTATGATTGTCAATTCCTTTCAGAGACTATAATCCCTTTTCGTATCAGCTGCTAACACAAGCCAAAAAAGCACCAGGGATCCGTGCAGATCCTGCTTCATTAAGGGAAGAAAGGCAAGAGAACAGGTTCCGTAGCTTCAGCTGGAAATAAAAAGAATCAAGCCCATATTCGTTCAGTCACACCCACCTCAAAACATACAGGAACACTGAAGTCAAAGGGTGATGATAGGAGTACTCTAACTGGAGGGCAGAGCATCCTGTCATGTCCCACAGTTCTGGCTGCAGTACATCTCTGCATCAACATTTAGCTTCTGATCTCCAGGAAGTACTATCATTTCCTTTAAACATGTACATAGTGATTGGGACTGGTTAAGGCAGCTCTCTCTGGACAGACAGGACCTTTCCAGGTGATTATTAGCATTTGAGCAGATTAGTGATGATTATGCAAATTCCTGTAACAGTCTTTTCTAAACATCAACATCACAGCTGAAGCATGGTGTAGAAATAAGCATGCAGACTTCTACTGATTTCAGTCAGTTCCGAAGGAGAAACTAGTTCATTTGTCCTTTAGTCTTAGCAAAATAAATATAAAAAAAATGAGAATAAGAATTTTTAAAACATTCTTTTATAAGGTAAGAAGAGGCCATCTGCTTATCTTGCTCTTGAAACAGTTTTCTTAATTTTCATTGATGAAACAAGGAATGAAAATTGACCTTCCTTGTTTTAAATGAAAGCTTATTGAAGAGAAGAAAAAACCTCACAAGCAGAGTTATTGTTTACCATCTGCCATCTGTAGTTGCAGTCATAGTAGCACATCGAAGTGCAGTTTTAGCACTGAGAGTTGTGTTGTTCCTTCTCAAAATATCTCCAATAGCAGATCTTGACCTTTCTAAACAGAACAAATATATAATACCAATGATTTTATGTGTAGGGATGAAATATCTGGATCATTCTTGCACTTTGGATCACAAAGTAAAAATGGAAAAGCATTCCAGCTCCTCAAGATGCAACCGCTCTTACCGTTCTGAAGAACAGTGATGTCTCAACTTTCTCTTTTTTTTTTCTTTTTTCCAAACTGAAAGGTGGCAGACTTTAGCCTGTATTAACAATCTCTATTTCCACCTCAGACTAGAGCAACTCATCACAGAATAAACATATTTGTAATTTTTCTCTGTGTGACACCTGGTGAGACTACTGTATTTTGGCAAATACAAACACATCTTTGTAGTTTATAATATAACCACAGCTTTGTTTAGCTCTGTGAAATACAAACTGTATTTCCTGCTACTGACTATCTGCCTCAATTCCTCAATTGCTTGCAAATTAGGTAAATACAAGAATATTGTGAAACACATGTCAATTTTGAAACTAGCAAACATCCTAAGATTAAACATGTTGCCAAAACGCAAAATATAGAAAAAGGAAAACTATTTATCTGCATTAAGCATATACCATTCTGGCACACAGATTCTGTGGAGACACAAAGGAGTGTGCACAGACTCTTAAGTGTGTATTAAAAGACTGAAAGTTTGAAAAACAAACACTAAGAGCTATTTATGTTTCTGACCCCCTTTGCTACAATTTCCCATTGCAGCATCTCACTCTTGTCTTGTCTCGAGAATTTATTGCAATAATTAATTTGGCAAGTTAAATGCCTTCAATGTTAATCTCTTGATAGAGCGCCCTTCCTAAACCAAAGACTGTTAAAAATAAAATCCACACTAAAAAAAAAAATAATCATCTGGCTTCACTGCAGTGTTCTTTCTTCACTTGCTCTTTACATTTACAATAAGAATAATTTTCAGCATTGATTCACTATTACTATTCTGGGCATCCTTTCAATTCATTTAAAATATAGCTACAAAAAATCAGAGCCATCAACTTGTTATTGTTATCTTCCTCCTGACCCTATACATGCCATTCTCAGCTAAATCCCATTTCACTACTCCCTCTCATCCACCAATGCACTGTCTCCCTAATTTTATACTGCTGAGACACAGTTTTTTGCCCACAGTAATAATACTTTTATCTTTGACATTTACCACATAAGTGACAAAACAGAGCAAAATTGGAACTTTCTGCCAATATGCTCAAGAATGGATCTGAAGGATAACAAGTTTTTGCTATCCTTAAAATCCAAGGCTTGCACCTATTATCCTAAGACACAGACAAAGAGTATGAAGGTAAATGCAGGAGAGGAATATAATCCCCCCAGGTAGTACCAGTGGGAATGACAAATGATGTACTCCCACCAGCCCAGGTACACAGTAACTCCACAGCCTAGACTTTGGTTTACCTTTCCATTTCTGCAAGGCAGGGCACTTACCTCTTAGGCACTACAATATTCAGCACAGCAGTACTGATACCCCTTCTCGCATCTAACCTACAGATGCTAGAAAGAAAGAACAGACTCCTTTATTAGTGAAAAAAAAATAGAATGGCACTAGGTCTTTCCATATTTTGAAATTTGCCATGTAAGGACCACCAGTATTCCGGTCTAGCAAACACTTAAAAACATGCTAGCCTTCAAATTCGTATCTCCAGAGTCCATGCCAAAAATCATTCCTGCTTGCCTTTCTTCTAAAAAAATTGTGTATAGAAGATTTATTCTACATATGTAGCCTCTTACTTTGAGATGCTTCTGGCTGCCACCTATAAATTTTATTTTGTCCAATTCAGACTGTAAATTATGCAGTGCTGACACTGATGGGAAGATTTTTTTTAAAAAAATGAAATAAGAACAACAAAAACTAACCTATGGTTCTCCATGCACTACAGAGGACAGCCAGATGTCTTAGAAGAGTTTCATAAAGGTCTGCATCCTAGGCAGCAAACTACTAAAGATAATGCAAAAACTCTGACAGAAGTAACCAGAAAAACCTTCTTTATGGCATTGCTAGTCAATTCTAAAATGTCTGAGAGCATATCAATGCATGCCTTAAACCTCTTCTAGACCACAGTACTTCCATAAAAACAAGAGGTAAGAAAGGAAAACAAAAACTTATTTCTTTTATTTTTTTCACAGTTCATATTAAGGATGCTTATTGAAGAGATAAGGCTTATTTGGGTTTGATTTCTCTGTCTCTGCTTGCAATCTGATAAGCACCTCTACAGTCTAAAGAGACCAGAAATGATACTGAGGAAAAAATCAACTAGAATCAACTCAGCTAGGTTGGAAAAGACCTCTGAGATCATATAGTCCAACCTATGACCTAGCACCACCTTGTCAACTAGGCCATGGCACTAAGTGCTGCATCCAGTCCTTCCTTAAACACCTCCAGAGACAGTGACTCCACCACCTCCCTGGGCAGCCCATTCCAATGCCCAATCATCATTTCTGTGAAAAACTGCCTAATGTCTAACCTAAACCTCCTCTGGTCCAGCTTAAGATTGTGTCCTCTTGTCCTATTGCTCACTGCCTGAGAGAAGGGACCGGCCCCTTCTCTGGACACGCTCCGGCACCTCAGCATCCTTGCTCCACTGAGGGGTCCAGCCCTGGACACAGCACTCGAGGAGCGGCCTCACCAGGGCTGAGTACAGTGGCAGAATCACTTCCCTGGCCACACTACTCCTGATACAGGCCAGGACACCATTGGCCTTCTTGGCCACCTGGACACACTGTTGGCTCATGTTCAGCTTCCTGTCAATCAGAACCCCCAGGTCCCTTTCTGCCTGGCTGCTCTCCAGCCGCTCTGTCCCCAGCCTGTAGTGCTCCATGGGGTTGTTGTGGCAACAGTGCAGGACAAGACCTGGCACCAGCCTGTCCAGGTCCCTCTGCAGAGCCCTCCTACCCTCCAGCAGATGGATACTCCCCTCCAACGTGGTGTCATCTGCAAATTTGCTAATGGTGGACTCGATCCCCTCATCCAGATCATCAATAAAGATATTAAACAGGACTGGACCCAACACTGATCCCTGGGGGACACCACTAGTGACTGGCCACCAACTGGATGCTGAATAGGCCAAAGTCTGCCCTCTGGAAGTCCAGGGTAGAGGTTTTGTTAATGCCCCTCCTTGTTTCACGGAGTATTGAAAACTCTACTATTTCATGACCACTGTACCCCACATGGCCTTTGACCACCACCCGCCCCACCAGCCCTTCTATGTTTGTGAAGAGCAGGTCTACCGGGGCCCACCCCTAGCAGGTTCACTCACCAGCTAAGACAAGAAGCTATCCAAGCTAATTTGCTTGGAACCTCCCAAAATTTCCAAGAGTGCCACATTTCTTACTACGTATTGCAACTTATGTTCATTGCATCTTGTGCTATTACTGTGCACATCCTGGAATAATCTACCTTCATCTTCCCTGTACATATCCATTTCGCAGTTTAAGACAGCAGTTCATTTTACTCTTTAACTGCCTCAAAACCAAAAAAACCCATGTCTCAGTGTCTCTTTACATATTAAAAGCTTCACCCCCCCCTTATCGCCTTGATGGCTCTTTGCTGAAGCAAGGTAGCATGTACTATCAGAAGTTAAGCAATTGCGTATGTATCTGCAAAACAGATTTAATTTCTGATGACTATCAATTGTGGTGAATGCCAGTGATAATTTACATTGATCTCAGGCATTCTTAACAGATATATGCCACTCAAACACACAGAGACACACACTTTGAGAAGCTGAAACACAAAATTTATTGTGCTCAGTAGAGGTATAATAAATTTATTTTATAAACATAAAAAAAGTATTAAAGGAAGATGTTTAGATCTACTTGGAAGTTGTAAATACTAGTCTTTGTATGTCTGTGCATCACTCAAGAAGTGATAACTCACTACAGTGCTGAACACTGTATAAGAATAGAATGAAACCTCCACGGTCCCAAAAACGTAAGGCAAAAAATACAGTATGTGGACACGAACAGAAGCTGAAGGACAACTCACAAACCACACTAATCAATCAGGCATATGGCTCAGCACGTATCTAACTACTTTACTGCCAATGTTCTTGTTGTGTATTGCTTCCAAATCAAATACACATTATTCCTCCTGTTTTTGAAAGCTTTCCCCTAGTTTTTCCACGGTTCTGGTTGTAAAAAATGTATTTATACATAAAAATATAAGATGGTGCAAAATTGTGAACATTTACAGGATGAAGAATCTGTGAGATTAAACAGAGTGTTATGACTACACATGCGATACAAGATCAGACTGATGTCTTCAGACACCATATACAGAACATTCTGCTGCACAGAATGTGCACAGCAAAACAGTCTATTTTACCAGGTATAAATACACTTGCTCTCAATACATTATCTATTTTTGTCTTCCCATGTGCAGCATTAACATATAGCTGAATAAATGACATTTAAAGAAAATTTGTCCCCAAATCCACACATGCAACCTCTCCAATTTAAATGGTGGAAAGCAGACTGATCAAAACCCCAAAACAATATAACCTTCTTAGTCTTCGCTCTCCAAGAATTAACCACTATTACTGCTTCCAAGTTAATCTAATCTCAGATCTTGAAACATAAATTTTCACTGTTCCGTTCACTCAATTCTCGCTTTTATGGCAGCATTCTCTGAAAGGCTCTTGAAATACGCCAGACGTCACAACCCACAGTCTGCTCAATATTTCAAATACAATTTATCTATCTGTTTGCCTCTTCCTGCGTCCCTATAACCCATGTGTGCTGGTTCTGGTTGCAGTACAGTTCATTTTTTTCACAGTGAGAACATGATACTCAGCAACTACTTGTGTATAATAACTGAGCATCGGAGAATTTTGCTACAAGAAAAGGTCCGAGTACATGCATATATGTATACTCACACACTCCACTATACAAATGCTACCATCATGACCTCTGGCAGGTGCTGGTTTTGAAGCAATTCTCTCAGTAGACAACAGCTTCAGAAAGAAAGCAGTACACACAATCCTCATTTCTAGCCAAATTTTCAAAATTATGTACAAATGAAAAAATCATACAAACTGAGTTAAAGTATTCTTAACGGACAAGACTGGATTTTCAGACTACAGCTCTGTTCAGCTTTGGGTTGAGCTAATAAAATAATTTTGATCCTTCTTCTGCCAAATTTATGGTTTTCAACATGAATCTACAGGGGATAAAGCCTGCCCAGGCTTCAAAGTGCAAGGCTCCATTTCCTTTCGCTCACATGCAACTGCTCTGCACTGGAAGGTTTATGTAATTTGCTTTCTGCTAACTTCCCTGTATTCTTTCCTTTCTAATTATATCCCTCCCACTGAAACTTTGTCTTATTTTAATTTTCTTTCAATACACACCTTTACTAAAGCAGAGACACTAAAGAGGTGCTAAAGGAAGCAACAAGAAAGAGATGGAGGAATTACAGTTAGACAGTAAGAAGAGTATTATAGGGACTCATCGGAATTGAGCCATTCCAGGAAAAGCTTCATAATCTTTCTGGGAAAATGTGTTCATCCTTATCAGGTACATCGAAGGAACCTTTAGAATTCACAACACATTTTACAGGACTCTGGCTTTACTTTATAGCCATAATAAACCAAGGATGTTGTCAATGCACAAAATATTCTGCATACTCTTGAGAAGTATGATAAGGAAGAAATACAAGAGACCTGTCATGTAAGATCTGACTAGCCTGCAAAAACATCAGCTAAAATGTCACCTCAGGCTAAGAAATCCTTTTTAGGATGTTAATCAACCAGAGATTCCTGCCTTGAAAAGAGACCAGATTTTTGGGCTAGTTCCATGGGGACTGTTTGCACTAAACAGAATGCTGATATCTATAATCCATGTTGTGTAGGCAACACTTGCTTCCAGTTGATCTATTGATATGTCAAAGATACAAGGAGAATGCTACACAGTAAAATATGCACTTGCATTTTTCCAGTAGTCCCATTTTTATTTGATTTTTTCATAGAAAAAGCAGACTTTTCTGCTGAATATTGATTTTTTTCCCTTCTCTGATGTATTTCAAATCAGTAACACACACAGAATAAAACACAGAACTGAAGATCAGAGAAACCAACACTTGCTATCTTTCATATTAAAAGTTTTACTGATTACTCCCTACATGAGAGCATATCCCGCCCCCCCCTCTCCCAATGTGTATGGTTGCTATGACCATAGCAGCTATCAAACTGGCAGTCAACACAGTCCCACTTCCTCTCTCAACGTTTTGGCAGAATAATTGCCACAATATACTGCAATGCATACAGCAGGACTGTGCCTGCACCCTTTTAATTGCTCCTTTGCCACTCAACTGTCAAGATGTCCTCAGACAGAAATGAGAATGGTGCTAGAAAACTTACCATACTGACTGTATGGGACAGTGGTAATGACTATTGGAAATCCTTGTCACAAAAGCAGTTGAAATCTGAGAGCAAGTTTAGCTTGCATTCTTGTCTTTTATTCTTTAATAATCTTCCTAAGGTTCTCAGCTGTCTACTTGATACTTACTTCAGCAGAGCTTTTCAGACACATTACTGTTCAAGTACAGGCTTCAGGTGGCTCTCAAAACAATCGTATCTTTGCTGTACTTAGCCTAAGGTTAATCAGAAGTCACTTCCATGACAAATACACCAAGATGATGCGTTTTGAGATAGCTTGTTGAATCTGAACCCAACACCACAACACTGGATCAAGACACACACAAGAGTAAAGGAACAAGTGCTAAACAGGACTAGACAAATGAGTAGGCAGCTTCTGAAGTGCGTGTGAAGTGAAAACTGAATAGAAAAAGCCTAGTGCTATAGATGACACTGGAGAACTAACAAAATTTCCTTACCTGGGCTTTAATTATACCTTTTCAGAAAAGAACTATATTTTAAAATTTAAGTAAACAAACAAAAAGAGTACTCTCTTTTATCTCACCTACAGGCAAGCAAGATTCAAAGTGTTAACAGAGGTGAAAGAATTTTTACATGAAGGTAACTGTGACAGGGAAAGAACAAAAAGTTAAAACCCAGAAGAGTGACAAAGATCACCCTGCAGTGTGAATGGGCCTAGAGTGCATCTAATTATGTTAACAAAGAAGTCACTTCTCAGCCACAACAGAACTTTGCGTAATTTCAAGGCATGTAAACTAGAGTTATATTTAATGGAAAGAATTATGAATATGTTTATACAGATCAAATGCTCCACTACTTTTACTAATTCACTTCTGCTACAGGTGAAAAATAATTTCCTTATGTATTTCTTTCAACGACTTAAAATCATCACTGCCTTTCTTTTCTATTGACAAATACTTTTGTTATAGAACCACCCTTGCTCATGAGATATGGATGACCAGAGAAACTCCAAGCAGTACTTTTGGTCTTCAATATTATTGTCTGTTATCTACCATATGACACCATACAACAAACAAGAACAAAGGCAGTTTTCTCAAACTAGGCATACTGCAAAAGGAGAGCCTAGATTTTGAAAGTGGCATCTTATCTGAAAAGCAATATACATCCTGGCCATATGCACGTAGAAGTGACAAGAGACAATAATGAGGTTAGACTCTAGACTGTGCTGCAAAGCCATTCATGCATCAAAGCAGGGCAAATATACATGTATTACAAAGAGTGAAGTTACACACATTAAGTATATAAGAAAACATAACATATATATTTAACAAATTAATTTCCAATTATAAGTAAGAATTCCAAAAATTTAAATAAGTTCCAAGTGTAAGAAAAGCATTTAAATATTCATTATAGGCACAGATCAATTATGAGTCAACAAGTCCCCACTAATGAATTTGGAAATTGAGCACTTCAAATGCTTTACTGCAGTATCTAAAGCATGTTAAACTCTGAAAAATACATTTGTTCATATGGAAAAAACAAGCAAGCATTCAAAGTTATTTACACAGTGAACACATAGCCTTGATGCTCTTAAAAAAACCCTCTCCACCATCTAACAATAAAAACATTTATAAAATACCAAGAATTATTCTAATGCAGAAGTCTGGGAACTTCTGCGTTTTCTATCTGCTGAATAAATTATTTTAAGAACTTAATATTTTATCAGCTTGCCTGAATGCACAGTTCCTTGCAGTTTTATTACCCTACAAATCCAGATTAGGGAGCTAATTTAAATGGTTTCTATGCAGCTAATGAGACAAAGCAGCTATTTCTTACAAATATGGTTTTAGAAAGTTAAATATAAACTGAAGTATTTTACTCTTGGAAGCAACTTTGTCCTGTTGAACAAAAGATAATAGTTAACACCAACCAGAACAGATAAAGAGAAAACAAGAAAAATTTTCAAAGTCACAAACAGATCACAAAACTACTAATATAAAATGCAGTGATAGTATCTTTAAAAGCACCCTCACATGCTGTTGTCCTCCCTTGTTTAGGTGTCCAAGGTTCCAAAATTACTCGTCCTACAGTTAACCCCTTCTTGAGACTGACTAGTAGCTATGTCAGAAGGGAGAGATTACATCTTTTAAAAACAAAATGGCACATCTTAGTCTGGAAAACACATTATGCCTTTTCTAAAAACTACCTGTACATCAGATAGATCTGCTGGTTTTCCCTGTGATCTGTGGGCTTCTCTCTTCAAAAGAGGAACTCAAACAACTTTTTCCAGCACATATTTAAGACTATCCTGGTCATCATGCAGAAGCAAAATGCATGTGGGGAGAAGAGATTTAGCTGTAAAGACTTCTTCTTTGAGAAGAACTCCGGCTCCACTGTCAGGGAAATCAGTGATGCCCTGCGCATTAATGGACTTGTCTCGTTCCTACAGCATGGTCAGCCAGCATGTAACTGCATCACTGGTTGCTAGGGAGCAACAGGCTCATTACACGGCACCCTCCACAAGAATGATGGCATAGCCTTCCCATCTGGGGATCCTGACTGACAGCCTTCAGTGCCCCAGGGCAGCAAATGCCAGCACAGCAGGTACTAACTTCAGCTCCACCTTGTAGGTTTTACATTCTAATTTCGTGAGCCTGGCCCCTGCAATGCAACACACAAATTGGTCACAACGGCCTTCCACAGCTATTGGCATGGATATCCCTTACTTTTAAAGGCCAATTCTAGACAAAAATGTTCCTCCTGAAATTTTAGCAGACACATGGCTTTTCTGACTAGAGCAATGAGTGTCACTATTCTAAAATCTGTGCTAGAGGAGAATTTGGTAAAAATGGAAAAAGGCTGAAAAAATATTTTTTTCAGTTGTTAAGGGACCATAAGATTAGGAGGCATTTAAAGAAGATACACAGAAACCTTGTGATGTCCAAGCTGTGTACATTAGATCCCTAGAATGGATGTCAGCTGTGAACAATCTGGGTCACTACGAAGTCTAAACATGCAACCTTAATGCTGTTTTTCAGCTGTTTGTCTCATTAGCACTTCACAGATCTATTCACAATAAAAGAAAAAAAATCTGTCAAGAAATAAAGAAGTCACCCTGCTTCTAGTGCCAGGAAATTTATTAACAATCTATCTGCATTTTCCTGTAGCTGTCATATGTCAAAAGCCATCCAAGAATTCTTAGTGCTTGTGAATTAACAAGCACATAAGGGAATACAGCTGTAGATATGCACAGATACCTATACATTCAAATCCTTAGGCAACTTCAAAAAGCCTTTTTTTTTTTTTTTAATAACAAGTGCATAAAGAAACATAAAAACAAATGAGAAGGAAGGCAAATTGGGGTAATTCACTCATCAAATGCATGCAACAACAGCTCTATTTAAAATAGGTAAATACAATAGGTACAATAGATAAATACACAACTATCAGCTTTCCCTCTTACTGGAAGTTGAGTAAATTCTTAAGAATTTCTGAAGACCAAGATACAAAAAATGCTCATCACAAGCTTATGAAATAATGTCATGGACACTCATGTATCAGCTAAATGCATTTTAAAGTAACAGATTAGTTTGAAACACAAAGTTTGAAACACCTAAGTCCTTACCTGTCTCAACAATTTTTCAACAGCTGACATTACCATGAGCCCTCTCCACACCACCGGGGCAGTCTCTTCTATCAAGAAACCCATAGACATGCTGAAACAACAATGCAAAAACTTAAGCTTTCCAGCACAATACCAAGTACATCTGAAAAGAAGCTTGATTTAAATTAAAATATATGCTCACCATGCGATTCCATAGTTCTTAAGGGGCCTCATTAGATTTTCTAAAAAGAAGCAAACAAGGATTTTTTTTTTTTGGAGGGGAGTTCGTTTTGTGAATTTTGTAGTTTTTTAAAAGAAATAAGCTTATACATTTTTTTATCTTTTAAGAGCAGTTTTCCCTCTCTATTTAAGCAGCTGTCTATTTTACACCTCATCCCTTCAGTATCTATACATTTACCTATTCTACCCAAGAATCTGACCCCACTCTTACTTAGGTTGTTATGTTTTACTGACACCATCATCTTTTGCCAGAGTAACAGTGCATTTGCCCATAACATAATGTCACTTTGTGCTGCCAAAACCAACTTGATCTATTTTTATGAAATCCCCATGTTGCGAAGCATAAATTCCCTATTAGACAGCCTTCTACTTCTTCAATACTTCAGTAAAAGCTGAATCAGTTATAGCAGAATAAAACCAAAGTCCTAAAACATGATGAGATTTTAAATATTTTTTTTTTAAAACTACGTTATTCATCAATCTCATAAAACAGAAGAACATTCCCATAAACACACCAGAGTTTTGGGGAATCCATCCCCTTCTGTGAAGTCTGCTTTGGAACTCCATAGTAGAGGTACTAAATAAAGCCACACCTAAATTACACATTGCCAACAGCTCCAGGAAAGACCTGGATTTCTTCAGGCTGGTGGAAGTCTGCAGGACTTCTAAAATTTCTGTAGGACAGAAGATGCTTATTTGAATATTGCAGAGCTAATGTCCTTGTCGTGCTTCATATTCCTATGCTCTCCAGTGTCACGAATAAAAATGGGGGAGGGAATGTTGTTCTGCTGCTAAAGGAACAAGCAAGCAGTAAGTAAACAAAAAGAGAGAGCATTCAAAACAATATCTCACAAAAGCCAAAACTCCTCTTTATAGTCTCTGCCATCTAACTCCACACCTTATCTCAAAATGGCACACAGACACATACTAAAGAACAAAAGGAATTTAAGTAGGTCTAGCTGATGTCTTTAAAGAGCATGCACAGATAGGAAGCAGCAGAAAATAGAAAGAATATTTGAAGCAATAGAAAATATATTATAATTCAGATTTTTGACAGAAACCTTTTATGCACCCAAAGAAAAACATATAGACTAAAATAAAAACGTGAATGCAATGCAGTGCATTCAAAGCTGAACTACAAATTCAGAGAAAATAACCAAAAGCATGCAAATTAAACAGCTAAACTCTACAGATGAAAGCTTTAAAGCAATCAAGTAAGTGGGCATTCAAGCCATGTAATTTTGTAGAAGTATGACTAAAAATAAATTGGTTGTTTTTGTTTAAAAATCAAAAAGAACAAAATAGGAAGCTAAACAAATCAATTACATGACTATTGCATTCAGGAATGAGCATGGAACTATTACTGGAAAAGAGATTGGCCTGAACTGATACACTGTACTGGTGCATCCAGCCCTTCTTGACTTGTGCAGATCTTCAGTGTTTAGTCAGGGCTTACTCTGGTGGCATTATACTGTCTAACCACATTTCTAGGAATCACAGTCTTACTTCTTCCCCTGCAGTAAGACAGTTTTGTTATGAAGAGATTGATGACATTTGAACTTCAGCCTAGAGCAATCTCTAGGCACTGCTTTGGTGTCCTTGTAAAGGACACACATATCGCCACAAGTTAGAACTATTGAGAGAAATGACTATGTATTTACATAAGAGAGGGGTTTTTTTAAAAAGTAACAAGAAAAAAGTAACTGCAACAGAATATACCACTGCACATTCAAAGCCTCCTTCATTTGCTACGGTGAAATAAGGATAATTTTAAGACAAAACAAATGAAAACAAAAAGGGGAGGTCAATCTTTGTCTGGTCAGCACATGAGGACCAGGAACTAGAGAGTAAGGTGAATAGAAAACATGAATTTATTCTGGAAAGTTCACCAAAGTTCAATACAACTGTTCTACACTATGTCAGTCAAATATGCAGAGGCTAATATTTCAACATCCACTACCTGCATGGACCATTTCGTCTGCATGGAGACCTGGTACATAGACTAATCTCACCTTCAGACATCTCCCTCTCCCCTCAGCTCAGTGTGTAAAACAGGACAGCTGATGTGAGTAGACAAACACTGATCTACAGAGCAACAAAAGGTGCCTCTGTTGTTAAAACGTGCACTTTTTATTTCTCAGCTGTAGTTTCCCTTTATGAAAACTGGATCTTATTTTCTTTGGTTAACAATGAGGATTATAAAACACTCTGAGCAGCACAATTTAATCAAATTTATACAATGCACAGCAACAATTCACAACCTGCTATATATTCTGGTTATAATGTTCTGCATATTCTCAAAGTAATACAAAACATTGCAAAGCACCCCACTGTTTGCCTACCACTAAAAATCATTCTTAGGACTATCTCAAATCTCAAGTGCTTCACTGGGCTTCGGTAATCACCCCGTCTCATCAAAAACATCAGGCCTTTCTTCTCCTTCGCCCTGGACTTATGAAGATTTTCCAAAACACAACATGTAAAGAAGACTTAGCTAATGAGATCTCAGTAACATCTCAAATTTGCACTGCTTTTAGCATACGCTCCTCTGTTATCAGAGCCCTACCTACACAGTTCCAAAAACACAAAACAGATTGCTTAAAATCACAACACACAGCAATATTATGCCACGTATGCCAAGAGATCAATAAAATAGCCTTGTTTACAATTTTCAAAGAAATTGATGGCCCTAAATAAATGGATGCTGTGTTTTCTCTGACATACAAGATCAGATCAGTAAGATCAACAGAGCGACAATGACATGACAATAAATGCCTTTTCTGATAGAAGTAAGGCACTAAGAGAAGCAGACACATGCAAATTCTTGACAGCATTTTTGCAGATTGCTGACTAAAAGAGTTCTAGGACTGGTGTGAAAGCTGACTTGTTAATCACACTGGGAAGAATAACACTGATGAAATGACAATGGATCCTTCTGCATTTTGTAATTATTTTTTACTAAGCTTTTTTCACCCCAAAAAACATCAAGCCTTGAAGACTACCCTGACAAGGTAACTGAGTTACTCCACTCTTTTTCTCTAAAAATGCTCACATAGCCGTTCAATGGTGGCCATGGATTAATACAGCACAGAAAATATGTAGAGAGCTACACATAGAGTTTTGACTGGGATAGAGCTAAATTTCTTCATAGAAGCTTGCATGGTGAAAAGTTTTGGATTTGTGATGAAAATAGTGATCGTAACACAGAGATAATTCAGTTATTGCTAAGCAGTGCTTGCACAGTGCCAAAACCTTTTCTTTCTCACTCCACCCCACCAGCAAGCAGGCTAGGGGTGCACAAGAAACTGTGAGTGGACATGTCAAGAACATATGACCACAATTGACCAAAGGGATATTCCATATCACATGGCATCACGCCCAATTTATAAAGCTGGGGGAAGAAGAAATAAGTAGGGAGAGTTATGGCATTTGTCTTCCCAAGTAACAGTTACCTGTGAAGGAGCCCTGCTTTCCTGGAGATGGCTGGACACCTGCCCGCCCACAGGAACTAGTGAATGAATTCCTTATTTTGTTTTGCTTGTGCACATCTGACTTTTGCTTTCCCTATTCAACTCTCTTTATCTCAACCCCCGAGTTTTCTAGTTTTTACCCTTCCAGTTTTCTCCCCGTCACTCTTGGGAGGAGTGAGTCAGAAGTGCTCAGCTGCTGTCAGGGTTAAACCACAAGGAGCCATTTCAATTCTTGGCTTAGTTTTCAGAAAAGGTCTGTTGACTGACACATCAGAGCAAGCAAAAGCTTACATTCAGTCTTATCTCATCAGGTAAGTAAAGATAACTATTCCAGAATACAACTCCTTAGGAGGCATTATACTGTTTAAGAAAAGCAAAGGTAGCTTGTAATTATTAAATATTAATATAGTGGATCATAACACCCTAGCAAAAGTATTTTGAGCTCACTGACTCAGAGAGCACTAATGCAGAGGAGTTGCTTTGAGTTTTCAAATGTCCGCACTAAGGAGTAGGTTGGGGGTTTTTACCACTTCAAAGAAAGAAAAAATATCCAAACATGAGAGGGGAACACTAGAAGCCCAGATTTTTCCTCCCTTTTAACTATTCAGCTATTTTTGGAAGTTGCCATTATAATGAAAGATCAGAGACTTTCTGTAATTCTTTCTAATAATTATTTTATTTAATCTTTGTCTTTAATAAATCTTAATATTCAAAGTCACCTGTCTGTCTTAACTGGATTTTGATCACTGAGAAGGGAAGTGATGCTTTTAAGCCGTTCTAGCGTCAATAGTTAAACCTATGAAAAAGCAGAACACTTGGACTATTTTCCAGTTAAAAACATCCTACTGACCTTTGCATGCACATTTCCAAATGTTTCCAAAGGCACTACCAATACAGAAGTTTTGTCAGCACAGACACTACTGCAAGGTCCAGAATACACTCTGACTCTGACTGTTTCTTGATTCTTCATTTTTGTACAAGCCCTGTCTCTGTAGCACCTATGCACCTAAACATTTTTATCTAATGACACGTCTCTAAGATAGGAAATTATCTCATTTACAGATGACATAATCAAGGTTATTCAAGAATCCAGCAGATTTGGAGACCTATGTTGCATTCCCAAAGGTCGGATATTGCAATAGAGCCACGGCTCCACTTAAAGCATTTCCGCTGTTGGAAAGCATGTAATACACAACTAATAAACATCTAGGAGATCTGAACAGTTTAAGCATGTTGCTGAAGTTACATATTGTCACTTGAAACTCCCAAATACATCTGAAAGAGTTTAAACCTTAAAAAGCAAACTGAGGCACAAGCGGCATACAACTGAAAGGGCTCAGTAAGTTATACTACATATTGCTCATACCACCTAAGTCTCTGAATAACATTTTACCATTTAAAGCAGCAGCTTTAAAACCGTACTTCTGAATTGCTCATAAGTTTAAGTGCTCCTTCATCTTTTATAGTATCTAATTTAAATAAAACCCATACTGTAACTCCTCTGCATATGGTTATCAGAATTTGAGTAAGCTGATACTTCTTTCCAGTTTATACAAAAGCTACAGGTTCTGCTGCTGTTTGCACAGCTCATCATTAGCTGAGGTTTTCATAACAGATTGCTGTTTCCCACCTCCTCACATCCTGGTGACAACTCACTGCCTGAAACACCGAAGACATCTGGCACACTGAAACACATGGCCACCATGCTAGTTAGAGAGACACTGCAGAGCAATCTGTGGATTCTTGTATGTTAAACCAGATTATCTGACACAAACTCAATGTGCCATATATATAGACAAACTGCAACAGATTTTCACCATGGCCACTTATAAGATCTCAAAAAATTTTTCGGCATCTGGATTTTAATTGTGTATAATTTCAAGCTGCAGTGACCACAGGGTAATCTATGACAATCTGAGTTAGGACTCCAACCTACACAGCATACATCCAACACTGTAATTCTCATATGGTTGTCACTATGCACAAGGAACTTATTTGCTTATTCTTAAAATTGCCTCCCAAGGTCAACATTCTGTAATGCGAGGATCCAGGTTCCAGCCAAGGACACAAAGGCTTCAGACTAGATAGGCTTTCCAGTAACAGGAAGGGGAAAGAAGGGGTGGGAAAAGAGGAGAAAGAAGGGGGAAAGGGAGGAAACATTGGACAGGAAGAGTAACAAAATGTCTGGGCTTTACTTATGTAAATACAGATCTCTCCTGGCAATCTGGATGCCTTCAGAAGCAGAGATTTGTACAGGGCTAGCAGATTTGACAGAAGGCACTGGGAGAGCCATACCTTCTGAAGGTGCAGCTAGATGCCAGACATCATACTCCAGCATGTTTAAAGCAGTACTACTTTCCTAAGTAAAGTCAATTGAATTCTACCCTCCATGTGGTAGAGGAAAGAAATGCAGCAGAGGGGAAGGGAATGAATAGCAACAGCACCCCAGGGTATCCTGCTATAAAACACAGAGACACTAATCTATGTCAGAGGGTAAAGGATGCTGTCACCAAAAGGTTAGTCAAAGTCACAAATTTTAAATCCTTGTTTTAACTGTAACTGTTGTTTTAACTGCTTGTGCCAGAAGTCCAGAATATTCTATGGCAAGTGACAGACTAATTGCGACTTTAAGCTTGATTTCACACTCTGTTATAAGTCTATTTGCAGGATTGCCCCAGAAATACTGCAATTTGTATTTTAAGCTTAAAGAGCTGCACACAAGAAAGACTGTGACTGCCCATTAAATCCCACACTAACAGTGTTATCTAACCATGAAGACATCCCAGATACTTAACCAAAGCAAACTAGTAATGAGACTTAAAGAGTATTATTCCATGTTCACTGTTCAATTTCAAGAAACATACACATAATGAAATGCAACTTTTCCCAAAAGATTTGATTCTCATATTTAGAGGGTGTACTAGTCCCATTACCTGAGTAGGTTTTCCACTTTTTCTCCTCCTGATAAGACTGCAGAGGAAACAAAGCTCTGTAAAAGCTTTTTCACTAATAGAACTGTTTTGCAGATATGACTTCATCAATCCTACCTAAATGCAAAAGAACCAACTGCTTGCTGGAAAACTACAATTCCAAAGCAAGTCTGGCACAAGTAAAGAGCACACTGATTTAGTCACATCTTTGTTGCATCTTAAAGCAGCACTGACTTGTTAGGTTTAAAATAGTAACACAGGACTAGTTTTAGGTATCATGCCACTACCTTCCATCACAAATGTCTTTCTTACAATTGCTAAAAAAACCCACATTTTTAAATGCCCTCAGATCCTCAGGAAGCCAAAAAAATTATTTATAGTGGATCAAAAGCTTTATCAGACTAATTTGAGCAGGTTCTTTTAGTTCATTATACCCACAAGGAATGAAATAGACTAACCCAACCCTCAGTTCAAGGCATCTGCCCTTACACATAAAACCTCTGGGAAAGCTCATGTCATCTGAAGCACTGACTTGCTGGTGTGACAGGGGGACTGCCCAGGTCAGTCCATAACAGGGTGATGGACACAGTAGTACCAAAATGGGAGCATCAGGAATCTGAGTGGCAGACACTCACTACACATTAGCTTCAAGACCCAGCTTCAAAAAACATCCCAGTCAACCAGGGACTTTGCTTTCAAAGCAAAACTACAGAAGTCAATACATTTGAGTTGATTCAGCTTTTCTAGGTTTTAACACTGTAATCAAGACCCAAAACCAATTTAGGTGAAAAGACATGCAGGGAAAAACTGCTCAAAGGATTATGTGTAATTGTGCTGATTTGGGGTGAGATAGAGTTAACTTTCTTGACAGTAGCTTGTATGGGTTGTGTTTTAGATTTGTGCTGAAACAGCAATGACAACAGAGGAAAGTTTTAGATACTGCTGAGCAGTGCTTACATAGAGCCCAAGTCTTTTCTGCTTCTCACTCTGTCCCAACAGTGAGCAGGCTGGCGGCACACAAGGAACTGGGAGGAGACACAGCCAGGACATATGACCACAACTAACCAAAGGACTGCTCCACACCATATGGCGTCATGCTCAGCATATAAAGCAGAGGGAAGAAGGAGGAAGAGGGGATGTTCAGAGTGATGACATTTCATCTTCCCGAGTAACCATTACCCAGGACGAAGCCGTGTTTTCCTGCGGATGGCTGAACTGCCTGCCCATGGAAGAAGTGGTAAATGAATTCCTGGATTTGCTTTGCTTGTGTATGTGACTTTTACTTTCCTTATTAAACTGCCTTTATCTCAACCCACGAATTTCCTTACTTTTACACTTCCAGTTCTCTCCCCCATCCCACTGGTAGGGGAGTGAGTGAGCAGCTGTGTGGGCCCTGATTACCAGCTGGGGTTAAACCATGACACTGCACACCAATAACATAAATTAAAACTACAGTAAACTTGCTGATTTGCCACTTTAAAAATAAATGTGTTCCTGTGTATATCAAATATGATATACACGAATCTCCTCCTACATCCTTTTGTGATTTTATTTCACTACTTGCAAGGTGAAGTTCTATGTACTTTACAAGATTGGGACCATCAACTAAAGCAAAGGAAAGGGAGGTTAGCTTTTAAACTCTTACTGTCACTTTTAGCCTCTGGTCTCTATGGGGAAAGGATTAAACCACTTTTTTTGGTCTATTTTTGATATATTCTGCTTCATTTCTTTATTCTGAAAAGCCACTCCATTGTACTGCAGATAAGGAAAGAAGAATACAGCAAGAAACCTACAGAGGAAAAAAAGCATGAAAGTGAAATTGCAAGGTAAAAATATTGAGAAAATTCAGAACTAGTTACAGTCCTTCAATTTTACTTCTAGCAGAGAAGAGCAATAGAAACATTTATTGCTCTGAAATAAACAAAAAGGTAAATGTGTTCAGTGTCAAAAACATGATTAATTTCTTTTGTTTATGTATGTACAATGAAAAGTGTATCTATCATGTTCCTATAACAAAACCATTTCTCAATTTTATTCCAATTTTTGTACAAGTTGAACCAAAAAACCATTTGTATCTTTAAGAGTAAACTTTGTAACATAATGAGTATCTGCTAATAATCCATATCAAATCACTTAAAATTACTGCACTGCAGGATTAACAACATGAAGAGTAATACAACTCCACTTTCAAGTACTTCAAATGTAATTTTTCAGGTTACAGTGTTACAGTAATTCATACTGGAAGAGCATTTGGTAAAATTTGACTTGTCATTTATCCAGAAAGACTGCTCTCAGTAAGAGGCTTTAATTACTACACTACATTTCTCATCTCATACTTCTTCACCCTTTTCTTTTGTAATTGTATGAATTTATGTATAATGAAGAATACATTTTTAATAAATTAATTCCCTAGAGGTTTGTGTTTTGTTTTTTTAAAGCAGCAGCTAACAGCTCTATGCCTATAACTAACTCCTTGCAGAATTAGGTATTCTCCATCTCCTTTCCTTTCCAAGTAAAGGTCATCAATTTTTGCTACAAGTGAACTCAATAATATCTGAATTAATCCAGTTTGAGGTTGTTACTGGTTTGAAGGCAATAGTCAAGGTCCAGAATAAAATATTTAACCCTGGAGTTGCCTTCTTCAACTACTTCATCACATATGAAAAAGCCTCCAAAATATAAACAACTAATTACAGCATTCTGAATTATTATTTTGTCAGATGTAAGACACATGGGACTACTCCAGCCATCCAGATAAACTGGGATAAGACATCACCAAAAGTAAAACAAGGGCTTTCAGTTCAGACTTCTTTCAAAATAGGATCACTAAAGCATTTCATTAGAATATGCACAACCTAAAAATCACTTGCTCACAAATCCTGAGCTAATGTCAGTAGCAAATATGATTTAAGGATCAAATTTAGCTTTTATTTAAATTAATCATGATGCAGTTCCACTGATAGAGCAGGATAAAGACAACTTTGAGACCACAAGCTGTATCTTTAGACTCTTCTGCATCAAGAAACTTCTTCATGATTACCACAATAAATATGCTACTTACATAACATTTTCTCTATTTAATTAGTCCACTCCACATTTTCTGTTTAAAACCCTCAAATGGATGTACCACAATCCCCTGATACTATTCCAGCAGACATCTTTGAACAGCCACAACTATGTTAAATTTTCACTTTCTGTTACAAGAGTCTGCTGTCACAGTCTAAACAGTAGCAGACATGTAAATGTAACCCAGTGAAAAAATGCAAATGTCCATTGCTACAGCGGCTGCAATATTATACAGACTCGATGGAACCAGCCACAAACACTGCTAGCTTTCTCTCAGAAATTACTTTTGATTCTAAATTTTTAAAACAGATTCCCACTACTGATGTTTTGAATATTCTATTTTATTAAGAAATAGAAGAGATATTGAAGCTATCATAAAATGGCAAAAAAACTTCGAAATACTAAGAATGCAGTGAAATGTCATAAAGATTTGCCCACCAAAACCTTCATAATCATTTATGTTAACTGAAGAAACTTATTTATCTGGCAAAATGGCGATATCTTTTTTGGCAATATTTTTTAATCTCTGCCAACTAGCTTAAATGGCAGGTTTAAAAGGAAAAAAAATCAAATCACAGGGTTCACTAAGCCAGAAAACAGATTTTAAGTAAATTATTTGGGAAAAGAAGTAATGCTATTGTTACTTGTGTTATTAGCACTGCCCTGTGTATATATTGTAGCTGACGTTAATATTTATTCCATACTTAGATAATCCTCCATTAGCTAATTAAATTCAGTTGTGAACTTATTACCCAATATTTCCCTAACCATTTAGTTATAATATTTTGAATGACAGCCTATTAAATATTAGCAGACTTTCCAATGTACTACAGCTTGCAAAATTAAATTAATGAAGTATCTTCCATTTCTACAGACTCTCCTCACCAAGAACTCTTAATTCACTTTGAATACTTAAATTAAAAATAGCATAGCCACAATAATTTCTATTCAGAAGTAATAGTTACTGCATGGGCTTATTTTGTATTGTACCAGGCATCCTAATCCCTTTTCAACTGCCCATGTGAGAAAAAAAATAGAAACTGAAGACTGCAAAAGTGCTCTGAACTTCCCAAGATTACTTTACAAAATTCATTTTCAAATCCAGGCCTCACAATGAAGACCACATTAGACTTTAAACATATGTTTTCATTGTTCTGCTCCTAAAAATGTTTTCAATCTGCTTATTGTTATGCAGACATAGTTCATGCACATGAACTGGGATTGTTCATGCTCACGAACAAGCCTGGGTTTTCTCAATTGCTATGCCATATTTGTTCAAGAGCTTGCTTTACTCTTGAAAACATAGTAAGAAACCAGAAGATAACACTAAATCTCATTATACAAAAAAATACAAAGGTCATACATGTTTTTGTATCTGTACATATATAGACACATATATAACACATCATATATATATATTTATATACATATATATATATATATACACACACACACACAACTACAATGGATCGCTCCTTTGTGAGCATATAATATCCATCACTCATTAAAGGAATCCTGTAATTAAAGTTTCCTATGCCACCCACATTTCAATTTTCACCATTAAACCAACTTTGACAGCACTTTCATTGCTGAAACTCTACAGTTTCACCATCTCAAGAGTTAAAAGTGCACAGAGAAGTGAACAGAAACCCTGAAGCACAAATTCTATCCTATTATCATTCATACCAAATTACTACATGTCTCTCTCAGCAGACTTGAGTACGTGTGTCAAGCTTTTGAAATAGACAAATTCATTTTTCTGTCAGGTAACAAAAAAAAGGTATGTTCTTTAAATCCTGGTATTTACTTGTACATACCACATAAAACTAGAAAGAACGTATTTTAGTGATCAAAATGTTAGTGCCTACAAGTTAACAGCAGCAGTTTCAGTTCAGGGAAATCCTCCAATTACTTTCTATTATGTTGAATTCCACATTTTTAACAATGTTTGAAACATGTTGAGACAACAGCTTATAATGAATTCTCAGCTGTTTACCAAAATGTCCGCAGTCACTGAATCAAAACTGAGTTGCCCACTATGTGAATATACTCTTAAGTTCTCGTGTTCCTAGCAAGTTGATTTGTATGATGATACGAAATAGACTGGGCAACTTCCTTTTTCATTTGTGGGTAAAGACATACATTTAAATTTGGTATGGATTGATAAAATAGATAGCAAAATGACTAACAAGTTCTAAGTCACCTAATCAATATTTCAGACAGTGAGACCAAAAAAATGGAGAAGCAAAAGTCAATGTCACGTAAAAATGAAAAGAGGAGAGATATGAACACCACAACACAGTCCCTTTTGTGTTCAGATTGCACAATGCACCTCAAATGCAAAATTCATATAAAAAAAAATCCGCTATGGGAAAACACAGCCTGTATGACATACACCCTCAACAGAGTTCAAAGTACAAGTGAATGGAAGAATACTTCCATTTGTATCTGAATGCTAACTTTGCTGATGATGCATGAAAAGATTTACTACTTTATTTATCATACTGCAGAATTAGCCTTTGACTTCAAAAGATAAAACAAAAATCCAGCAAATAAAATTAAGTACTCTTCTCCTCTCTTACAAATTTGTCTAAATAAAACTTGCATTTGTAAGCCAGGTACTTCAATGTAGAAAGTATTCAATTTGACAGCTGTCTGTGTAAGCACATGTAGTGCATCAGTACATGGAAATATATTACGGGATCAGGTTGGACGGGGCTCTGAGCAGCCTGACCCAGTTGAAGATGCCCCTGCACGTTGCAAGGGGGTTGGACTAGATGACCTCCAAAGATTTCTTCCAAGCCAAGTCTATGATTCTTTGATAAAGGCAGATGACTGCATGGAAGGAAGTAGAGGGAATATTTAACTTCCTTTTACCTAGCAATTACTGCCTATAAACCTAAATGGGTATTTATAGTTGATTACTTCAGTGAAGCCCTTTCATGCCCTATTTGAACTGGTAGACAACTTTGATCCCTTCCTGACAACAGGTATGGCCTATCTGTACTTTCTTTCAGTAGGATCCCAGTACGTTTTAATGTATAGACCAGGTGTTACAGTGTGGGACTGTCTTTGTCTGTGGTTACATATTCTTAGTTCTTATAATTATATGAAGTTCATCACAGAACAAGCAAAACAAAGTATTAAACAAACCAAATCGCCTCAGTGTCCCTACCACTCCAAGAAGGCACACTGCCTTATACTCAAACATCATATAAAGAGGGCATCAACATAAAGCCATTCTTAAGTTTCATCCTTGGTTGGTCTGGGTGAAAATTAAATTTCTGAAAGATAAACAGACTTGATGCAACCTTTCTACTTTAGGTCTTCCTTATTTCTCTCAAGACTCTCCTACCTGAATTTATGTTTCCCCAGGATTCTTCCTAGCAGAAAGAAAATCAGCAGTTTTGTCTTTACCTTCTTCTGGTAGCCAACTGACCACTACTGCAATCCTAAACACAGCACTTCAATTACAAATGACTCAAGTGGCCTAACACATTTGGCTTAAGAGAGATCAAACAGAATCACTTTAATGACATTTTACACAAGCTACTGTATGGATCCTTCTCTCATTTCTTTTAGTCTTTTCTCTTTCCCTAGATTAGTGGATTTTGTTCTTTAGGATACTGTACAGCAAAGTTTAAAACTACTAAATAATCCTCCTTTCCCAGATACCTTTTCCAGTGTCTATATGAATAATTCATTAAACTGCCAAAGTTGTGGATCAAGACTAACACAAGACACTGAATATGCTCCTATTTGTACAAGCTAGCCCTGAAAGCAACCTCAAAACAATACATAAATGAACAAATAAATACACTCAGTCATCCTCTTCTGTTTGCATCCCTTCTGTGTCATATCAAGGAAGCGCCAAGGAGTGGACCATGCTCATCCCTGTAAAAAGATGACAGTAAGAAAAAATAATTTCCACTTACTTGGTGTTAATTCTGGGTTTCCTTTTAAGTTCATCATCTTTGGAATTGAAGGTCCATATATGTCTGCATCAAGCAAACCAACTTCTTTTGTCTGTGTAGGGAATGAAAGAAAAATACTTTCAAAATGCCTGTCTTCTCTTCCAAATTATTAGCTGAGCAAAATTCAAAACTGCCTATGGAAATAAAAATAGGATCTTGATCTTAGACTTTAGTTATCACTGTTTCCTTTCTCTCTAAACTGCAATTAAAGAAAGAAATATAACAATGTCTATAAGTTGGTTCAGACATCTTCATAAAATCTAGATTATCAATACACAGAGTCCTCACTTGCACATTTTCTTACCTACACAATGTAGACTACAGACTCTATATTAACAAACATTATAAACAATGTTCCCTCTACTCCATGTACCATTATATGGAAACAATACTTTAACATTTTTAAAAAGTATCAAATTTTACTGCAAAACAAAAACAAGGGAAGTTTGTAAATATATTCAAATTCACGCAATTTAAATTGTAGTAGTCACTACAAGGAATGTGAGAAACGTAAAAACCAATTTTTTCTTCTATTTAAGTGGCCAGAGTAAACTTTTGCAGACATCTTGAAGTTGCGGAAATGCAAGTCTCTGAAGTTAATTAAGCAGGCATAACATTTTAATCAAATACATTTACACAAAAGTATGCAAAAAATGGGTTTATTCAGCTACATATGGTACATTAGGCAATAAACTTTAAATAAAATTATTTCAACTATGTAGTCTAGACTTACAAGACTCTTTTCTATACTTTTTTAATATACATACATATTTGTGGAAATTAAAACTATTTTTCCTACAGATGGCAAGACACACTACCAATTACCAAGTTCTGCAAATTAAGTAGTAAAGAGCAAGCCCTTTAAAGAGCTGAATGTCAAGTTTCTCTAATATAAAAAGCTAACTGTATTCAACATTTTGCAAAACTGCAAACAAGTATGTTTAAGGGCTTGTTTGAAAGGTTAAGGCAGCAATAGGAGCTTTTCCAGCACTGCCAAATCACACCTTCACTGTCACTGTTTCAAAATGTGGGCTTCATTTTTTGGATGATGCTTTTCTAATTTGGTATCTTATATTGAACCATTTTTATCACAGCTTTGATGGGAAAGACAGAAAGGCTCAGTGATAACTATCCAGTTACTGGTTAGAAGAGTGTAACAAGGTTTTTAATGCAAGTACACAGCATCTTTACTGTTGAACAGGATTCCTAAACGTGAAGGGTTTTCTGTGGTGTCACAATCAGTTTGTTTACTGCTGGTTCTTGGGTTTTTTTGAAACATACATGCACCTAGATTAAAAACCTAGGCATTGAAGTCAACACTACTAAATAAATCTGAATTTCAATTAAGATAAGGAAACTAACTCATCAAAGCCTCGTCAACTGAGAAGCAAGACTGACACTTGTTACTACAACACATCACAGAATCATAAAATCATTTAGGTTGGAAAAGGCCTCCAAGATCATCAAGTCCAACCATTAACCTATATGTAGCAATTTGAGTTTCTGGGCATTTTTCTTCTGTAGAGGTTGCTTTCTTTTATCCTTCTCTTTTTCAAAGCTGTTGATACTGAATCCTGAAGACACCCTTAACAGCTCAATAATTTGAAGTGTTATATTTACCTATTATAAGACAAACATATATTTTACAACTAAGAAGTAAAAAATTGCATTAACATATTTGATCTACTATGTACTTTGAAAAATAAGTTTTTACTACAAAAATCAATCAAATTTGGATTTGGATACTCAATATATTTTTTATTAAACAGAGCAAAGCATATGGATTATTTAGGTTAGATTTTTTTTAAAATATTTTTTTTCTTTATAATGTCTTGTGAAAACTATTAGAAAAAAGTTCGGAGCCATCTAACAAATTATTCTACTTCTTACCTACTGTATGAGAACTGCAATTTTAAAAACATTGAAAAGACCCATTTTTATGTTAGACTTCAAAGACATCAACAACAGAGTATTAAAGCTCCTTTGTTCTTGTACAAAATGCATTATTTTCCCAGACTAGAAAGATTCATGACTCAGTCCCTTTATCTGTGTCAGCAGCTAATCGAACCCATCAAAACATTATCTAAGGGCTGTGCCACCTAACTCCTTCCCAAATGAACGTAAATATTTGCTGAAAAACCTACATAGTGTTTTAAACCTGACTGCCATACTTCCCCTCGATTTTCTGAGAGCTCCCCTCCCCACAACAAGGATTGCAACTCTGCACTGACTGACTACAATGATCTCACAACTCACTAGTTTCATTTTCAGCCTAAAGGGCTGAAGATTAAAGATGATCTAAATCAATGAGACTCATCTTATGACCTCCGGGACATAATCAGGTCTTCACCAGTACAGGCTACTTATTCCTAGGAGTCAGCAGGAATGTATCTACAAGTGTATAAAATTTCCTGGAATGAAGAATAAATACATGCACACTGGAGAAAAACATCCTTCAGTTACCTAGAAGGACTTTGCAAATTCAGCTAATATTCTAAATTACAAAGCTGATCTTAGTTTCAAGCAAATACAATAAACCTGACAGTTTCTCAAAAAAATTTACACACTCTCAGAAGTAAGAAAAGTGACTGTTTCCGAGATGCACTGTTTGTGTTTGTGGATATGGTTCAATAAAAATGATGTCTTCAAACAAAAAAATAATTAAGAGATTCTTGAGTTTCTACGTCTAATGTTTATGAAAGCAGAAGTGTTCCTGTATGCATCATGCTTTTTACAGGATTATAGGAGAAAGGTTTTCCGGCAAATCTTTAAATCACTAGCAGAATCTCACTAAAGACAGCCTGAGGCAGGGGGATTTTTCTTCACCAAGCAATTCAACATGTTAGGCAAGAAGAATCCTTTCTACCTAAAAGTAGCAGCTTATACAGAAAGCATTGGCCCAAAAAACTACGAGTTTGAGTTTTGTTTCTCCCAACTATCCCCGCTTTTGCAGTACTAAGCATCCCTAAAATACCAATAATAATCCTTTATTCAAGGTTTAACTATCTTGGAAATACATTATGGCAGTTACCAAGGGATCTTTTAAGACAGGCACAGCACAGTCCAGATCATCTCTTCCAGCATTTGCAATATTTTAAATCCCCAAGTGAAGAAATAATATGCACACACCTGGATCCTACTACACGAAACTGCTCATCAAAATTACCACCACCAGATACTTTTCATGTTGAGTGAAATGTAATCCAGATGTATGTTACAACAATTAAGAAATTAAATTAAATTTTAATAAATTGTGTTTCCCCCATATAACCCACACCTCATATAAAACAGCACATCTTTCAAAGCATTGCTGTATTAACACAAATCCTAAAAAAACAGGCATAACATCAGACAAGGCAAAAAAGAACATCTGGGCAAAAGGAACAGATTTCAGGGGATTACGAGCAGGACTAAGAAGGCAACTCAAAATAAAAACAGGAGAAAAAAAAAGCTCTAAAGTTCTTCTTATGCCCTCTGACAATATTTTCATACAACACACATCATTCCGATGCTTAATCTTTTTTTTCTTAAGTAATGCTAGCTACACAAACAGAAATGAGTACTTAAAGCACATCCAAGAACACAGAAGTCCCCCTGCTTCTAAGTGTTTTCCAGAGCACCGCACACACCACTGCTGCAGCCACCCTTGTCACTCTGCAGGAAAAGGATTCAGGAAATGTAACTCCACCATCTTCTTACAGCTGCATTTTCTCCTTATAAACATGTTTTTAGCCTGTGCTATTAAACAAACAGCATTCCATCCCTCCAGGTGACATAGCAATAATCAAATTCCAAACAGCTGTTCTCAAGTTAACTTTTGTCCTTTTTCTTCCACCTGCCCAGCTGTGGAAGAAAGTTTGAATCAATCTTCAAGTTTACTACACTTGGAAAATACTTTCAAGGGATCTATATTTTTTTGTTGCCTTACTGCAAGTTCTGAACAGCTTAAATTCTCAAGATACAACTGACTATGTAACCATTCCCATATGATTTAATCATGTAATTCCACATAACTGCAAGTTACTTTGAGAAAAAATACAGAAACTAACACATGCAGAATTATTGACCTCTTCATATAGAATAAAATCCTTATCAAAATTCCCTCAGGCAGAAAACACAAAAATTGAATTGTTGGCACAAAAAACCACAGAAGTACTCTCTTGTTAGCAAAAAATATACTCAAAAACTCACAAATGTGCACATTTACCATCTTACTAATGCTTTTAAGATTTCCCCCCTCTCTGGATAAATACTCTCTAGCACAGGCTAAATACTGCTAGGGTCTGCTCTTTCTGCAGTACTAGTACTGGTACTGGCTGTCATGGTCTCATCTGATCACTAGTGAGCTCAAGACCACAAAAAAATTTACAAAATAAAGGACCGTGGTAAAGAACTATAGTTCATCTCCTTTTATATCACTGACTACAGAATTCTTTCTACTTCACTACCATTAATCTTCTCAGCAAGATATTCAATTGCCCATTAGATCTTTCCAGAGGTTTCTAACAAACATTCAGCATAAGGTACTCTAAGTTATATAATCACCGCAGCTCTTAATCCAGTACCAATACAGAGAAGTTTTCACTGCAATTTAAAAACTTCTCTCACCTACACTAGAAAACAAGTTTTCACAGTCATCAAATACAGATCCCATATTTACAAGAAAATCAAATGCTACATCAATAGATAAAGAAGATATTCTTGCATATATCCCTGAAAGATGGCAATTCTATAGCTTCACTTTGTGCAGTGTCCAAATTACAGGCATAGATAACCCCACTAAAAAGATCCTTTTCTTTACCTTCTCTGGCGAGATTATCAGCATTATCAAAGCTCAGTTTAGCCCTTGAGCATGGCTGCTGCCTTATGATCAAAGCAATCAAGATTTGAAAGACAGCTGTAGTCTGAACTTAAGTTATAATTATTTTGGGGGAAAAAATTAAATTGTTGGTGGCCATATTAGAAAAAGTTCTGGCAGAGAGACGTCTTATAAAAAAACTCAGTAAATTATGCCTACCTTGGTTTTCCTTATGCAGATTAGAAAGTATTCAATTGCTATTATGTTTGTTCTCTTAGACAGGTAAGTTTTACTGTACACAATCCTTGTTCAGATGGCATAAGTCCATGATAATGACAAAATGATCCATATCTTTCCTCCTCTTAGCTATTTGAGCTGACACTTAAGAACTGTTTAGTTTCTCCCTACACTTTCTTTGTGTAGCTTTCCTTTTTTGTCTTTCAGGGAGTATTAAATATGAAATAACTTACATTTTACAGTAACAAATTTTCAACCAAATGCAACTAGTTCTATTCACATATCACAAAGGACTCATCTATACATAATTCCACGAGCAGAGGAGAATATGGTGGTATTAGTTTCTTCCAAATTGCCAAATAGTTTATTGAGGAACAGACATGATAAAAGACTTCATACCAACAGAAAGAAAAGCGGGGGTGGGGGGGAGGAATTAAAGAAAGAGTTCACAAAAAGCTGCTATAAATAGCTGTTAATCAACATAGCCTGCAAAGCATCCAGAGACTCTTTGACAGCATTAATTTCATTTTTGCTCGTATTTTCTGAGAGTTTTTTCCATAGTTGGTAGGGCATATGTATTCCCACTGGATACTAGCGGATGGTACTTTACTTTGAAGCAAACACTGCAGCCCACCAGAATTCCCTGGTGTTCAGCCTGGGAGGGATACAGACACAGGTTAATGAGCTGTCGTTGTTCTATATGGTCAAGGATTTCCTACACTAGAAGTGCTCACAACATTCAGCAGCTGCAGTCCATTCCAAAGACAGAGATTTCAGCTTCACTAAGTGAAGGTGCCAGTTATTTTAAAGCTGGTGCTCTTAATCCACCACCAGGACTCACAATTTACCCTTTTAATGTCATTATAGACTTAGAGTTAATCCCAAACTGCAACCAGCAACATATAGGACAAAAGGGAACTTAAAATCAGGATAGGCTATGGGTTCCTCGTTTGACATACTGACACAATGAATAGCCATCTTTTAATCCCTAATTCTCTAACTCTTTCAGCTGCACACTATTTAAGTACCTAGCTGTAAATTGGATTAAAGCCAAAAACGTACCACTGCAGTTCCCTTACACTCTATCCTAGAAATGCAAATTTGCTTTAAACACTCAGTCTACTACTGGTTTAAAAGCTCTTTTCCTTCATATGAAGTTGTTCCAGCTTTCTCCCAGCCACAGAACTTCTCTGGTGCTTTCTTCCACAACAGTCTGCATTAGCTCCTACTCAGTTTTCTCAACAGATACCAGTAAATAAGCCTTGTCTGGCCTTCTTGCACATTATGTATTCCAATAAAAATAAATAAATAAATAAATAAAAATACAGCACCACTGAAAAAGGAATTACCAAAACTGAATCCCCGACATTACCCCATCTCTACAAGATGCCTCTCCACTATCACAGCACGTCAAACTATTACAAACACGCTCCACCTTCATCAGTCTTTCTGATATCCACACTAGGCTTTCAATGACTTGAAGACCAAGGATGCAGACAATTAACTCTACAGGAAATACTTTATAACAAAAATACGGGAAATTTTCTTCAAATTAAGCATGGAGTTATCTGATTTAGGTAAAATATTTTAAGAGATCTGTGTTTAAGAATCTTTTTAATTTTACTAATTTTTTACTTGAAAAATAGTAAGATTTTTAAAGCTTTAGTCTTTCATTTTCTCAACTGACCTAGAAGATGAGCTGTCATTGCAAAATAATCCCAATCAATTCGAACTGGCATCTCCAGTTATACTGACACTTTTCAACATTAAGAAGCAAGCATGAAGACCTTATCTACAACAATTAAAGTCTTCTGATTCTCTAAGAAACAGAGGTAAAGAGGCCTAGAAAAAAAAACCCTAATAATTAGAAAAGCTGCATAGAAGCAGGACCAAACTGGTCAAAACTTGCTTTCATGCTACGATTACTCAGTGAAGAAGCCCATTAGTGTCTAAGTTCTTCTAGATCTGTTTGTCCTCCCGTATGGAATTTTTTTTCCCTACTAGTAAGAAACGTGTATGCATTGTGAATGCAGCAGTCAAGTATTACCCTGTGGACAAATTTAGTTACAGAAGCCAAATATGGGGTGGGGGCTGGAATGTAAAGACAGTAAGCTGGGTGGCTTGCTTTTGAGTACTTTGAAAATGTGTGTTTTATTACAAACACATTTTGAAGACATTAATTTTATTATCACAACAGCGAACTCAGAGGGAGTCTGAGCCCCCAGCGATGTGGTTTGTGTGCTGTGACTCGCTATGACCGTACGCGGAGTCCCTCCCTCCCTCCCAGCCCGGTGTGCGGGGATGCTGCGGGCGGTCCCGCCCCGCCCCGCCCCGCCCGGTCCCCGCGGGGATGCTGCAGCGCCCCCCGCCGGCACCGCGGGGGAGCACGGCCCGGCACCCACCGCACACCTCGGTCCTGCTCTGCTAATCGGTGACCCACTGATCCCCTGGCGCAGAGCTCGGACACAACAGTGAGAACTGCTGCCTTTAACCACACGACCCCCCTGCTGCAGGCAGAAGCCACTGGCTTATGCTCACATGCTAACTTGGTTTTACTTCTTGCTCTTCTGTCCTACACAACACAAAAAAAACCATTTCATCCTATAATGATAAATGTAAATCTTCCTGGAATGAAACGGCAAGTCAAAGGAAATCTGAGTGGGGAGCTTGCCTTATAGTGACAGCACAAGCATGCAGCCTCCCAACTGGATTTGTGCCATCCTTAGTCATGCACAGCTGGTGTTTGCTCACTAAAATACTCTGTTCATAAACAAGCAATCTCTACCCTATTATTGCTGCCATCTATTAATTCAACTTGTTTCTACTATAATAAATCGTCTCTGGCCAGGCAGCTTTCATAAATAGTCATTCTAGTCTGAATATGAATTGTCCTGGCACAAAACCCAAAAATTCTTCCCAAGTGCTCCTAGGGGAGCACAATTGACTGCTGGTACATCAAAAGAATGAAAAGAATCAGCTGTCAAACTAAGCGAGCAATTAAAAATAGGACACAAGGGTAAGACTTTAAGTTATTTCTTAACACAAAAAGAACATCGCATAGATTTCTAGGCCTTGGTACAAGCACAAGAGCTTACACATTTCTTAACTAATCCATGTGCAACAGGTAACCCAGGGTACCAAAAACTAATACTCCAGGAAGGGAGAAGAGGCTGTTCTGCTTGTTTTCCCTGGCTTTGAATCAAAAACCTACCCCAAAAAAAACCTACTCTGTCTTGGACATGGTATCTAGGCATCTAAATGAAATCCTGTATTGAATTATTTACTCTATAACCATTAGGTAAAAACATACCAAACAGACTGAGCACCAGCACACAAGACTTTGAACTCCTGCATTCTAATCCCAGCTCTGCCAACAACAGTGCACAACCAGGACAATATCCAAGGCTCCATTCATGCCTTAGTATTTCAGGCAGTAACTATAATAACTGAAAAGGCTTCTAATTAAAAAAAAAAAATCTATCTATAAAAACAGTGGTGTTTTTGGTTTTTTATTTTTTTAACTATAGAAAATAGGCTTTTAAGAGAAGACTAAAGGGTGCTTTCTTTTATCAAGAAGGCAAAAATCCCCTAGGCTTTAACTGTTAATCTTCTAGATTATGACACTATCAAACAACAAGATGTCACTGTTACTGAAAGCAGCAAGAATCTAATCCACTCCCTTCTGAAAGCATCTTCCACAGATCTCCCTCACCATAGAACACTTGTTCTCAATAGCCTGTGACCTATGTTATCTTAGAAAAAGAACACTTGAGTTACAAACCCAGAACTTGTAACACAGACTGTGTCTAATGAAGGAGTCACAAACCTTTATTGTCATGGTGACCTAATCTTCCTTCACAAGTCCTTTCTTTCCTTCTTTAAGCAGTACATCAAGTTCAAGATCAGTTTCTATAAACCTGTATTTTGCTTATAAGAGACATAAGGATGGTAATGAGCTACAGGGGGTTCCTGAAGCTCTGATTTACTAAGATAATCATTACTGCTTCCTCTGAAAGAGACAAACTTGTAATAGAAATGAAGGTAAGAAAAAACACGGGAAAGTGATGCACAGTTAGCAGTAAAATGAAGGCATCCATTGCTGTGTATCTGAGAACAAAGAAATTCTCTTTAAACTTGAGCAGGAGGCACCAATGGACTCTAGAAAACAACCTCCTTATTTACTTCATTCACCATAACAAAACCGATCATTGCAATGATCTCTACAGTTCAGAGCACTGATCAATCCCAGCCTGGAACAAGGGCCCAGAAATACTCATTTCAAAAGCTTGACTCACAAAATTAGTGAACTAAAATCAATGTGAGTACAAAAATGAACACACCAGTGACTTCAAGGACAAAGTTTAAACACAAATATGATGCACCACGATGTCAAAAAAAACCCCAAACACCAAAAAAACCCCACAAAAATATTTGTATTAATGTATGAACAAACAAGAGAAATTTTGAGTTTTTTAGTTGTCAATCCACCCTAATTTCATATTTTCTAACTACCTCAATGCACAATTTCACCAAGGTAGCAGCTTGCTGACTTCTGACAATCAGTTCACGCAAGTCACAGCTATTTCATCAATTTCAGCTACTCTTCATTGATCAGCATCCACTAGATGCTGGCCTCCAACTTCACACATAATCATAACACCAGAAATTACAAGCATGTTCTATGTTTACTTAACTTTCTTGGCTCAATTTCATTGAAAATTATTTCTCAGTCTCTGATTTGCCAAACAACTCCAGCAGCAACCTCTTCAATCATTCTAGACTATGGTCTCTCTTCCTTGTATTTTTATGAGTGTTTTAATGGGCTACACAAATTATGTATCACATGATTATGTTTGAAGTCAGATGCTTAACTCCTAACAAAGGGCATAATCCCCAAACTTACATATCTCAGAATTACTAAGAGATGCTTTATCTCCATGTTTGACAAGTATCAGACACGATCTTAAAAGCACGTAAACTGGTACAGAAAGTTAAGAGCAACCAGTTGCCATGGTTTCCATGGAACTACTCAATGACCACTCCACAACAGATCACACGGCAGGCCCGCATTTGTTTTGCAAAAGTACTACAGCAAATGCCATGTTTTAAAGTTAATTAGAAGGAACCATTCAAGCAGTTTTGCTTTTCAAGATGACAGATTTCTCTGAAATGAAATTACTCCAGCAGCCTATTTAAAACACAGAATTAAAACTGTGAAATAACAAGATCAGATGCCATCACAAACAGTACATATTTCACATAACAGCTTTAAACACTCTCTTCTTATTAAGTGTGACTGAGTTTATGGCATTTTTTTAATCTTTTACAGAATTCCCAGAGAAATTGTGCAGATTGCATATAAAGCCTCAATCCTTCTACCTGTTGTTTTCTTTTACAACAAGATGCTAAATCTTCCTGACTGAAGTAGTTGAGCATACTTAGTATTTAATATTTTATGAGCCCAAATCCTGCATTATACACACTTACCTAGGAAATGAGGCTTGCTTTTGAGTTTACCTGTGTGGCAATAAACGTGCACCATGAACTACTCCCAGTCTATAGCGGCAGGTGGACATAATGAACACCTGTGGTTTTCACACTTGAATGGTTGCCACTGTCTATTTATAGTCCAGGTACCGGTTTGAGCAGTACCAAACTGGCGAATGATATTTTGTCACTTAAAAAAATGTATTTCCAAGCTTTTTTCCTTAACTGTTTATTTTCCTTAATTGCTTATATATACAACGTATTTTTACACAGTAATTTCTTCAGAAAAAGTAAATCTTTGGAGCTATAAAAAAATGGTTTGGACACTATCCAGCACTGACTCATTTTTTTCAGGTCAGTGTTCTGAAGTGATAGGATTTAATTATTTATTAAGTGTCTTCAACCTGTGCAAGCATCCTCTACTACATCTACACATTCTTGCAGAATTGCAGCTGAACTCAGTGACACACAAGGGAAAGGACACAGCCAAACCAAGATAAAGGATGAGATCTACTAAGTTATTAATGGTACTAACATAAACAAATTACCAGAAACTCGAAAGTCCAGCAAAAAAAAATAAAGACATTAACTGTCAGTGTAAATACATTTAATGTATGTGACTGCCCTCAGCAATAACCCTTTGATACATGACACACATTTCACAGTAAGGCTGATAATTAAGATGTTCACCTACCGAATCATTTGCTGCTAGGGCGAGGGCTATATTTACTGTAAGAAAGAGGAAAAAGAAAAAAACAGAAATGTTAAGTGCAGGAAAACTAAATTCCTAAATATTGAGAATGTTATCATTACTAACATGAGAAAATATAAATACATGACACTTATTTAATAATTGCATCTTCAACTTGGATCTTAGGTTCTTGTACCTCTATGATATTTTCAGCCTAAGTGGCATTAGCACCCACATTTCAGTCCATGATTGTTAACAAGCAAACAAACTCAATCCACAAAAACTTGCAAACCCTTAAGTTTCTAGAGCACATTTCAAAATAAAAATATCATCTCAAGATTTTGCCAAAGCATCACATTTTGGAAAAATTTTTGAGGTACCCACTTTTGAAAAGCGGACACCGTACTACAAAACTAAATTATCCCTACCACTGGTAACCTTCACCATAGTCTCTAGTGAACTTCCATAAAACTAGAAATTAGGTAAGTATTGACATAAATCACTAAAGCATGGTGACCAGAAAGATGATCACATCCCTTTTTTTTTTTTGTTTCTTGTGATATATTGAACATAGAAGTTTTCTGGAAGAAGGTGCAATGTATGCTTTTCACTTGATTTTTATATCAGAAGACAAAGTCACACCTACCTGAAAGCATCTGTAACAGCTAAAGAAACAGACAAAAAGGGATGAAGCAACTAAATACTGAGTTTACTTATAGCTTTTACATTTTCATCAACACTTAACTCCCCTAACTAAAAATCACGTGCAAGAAATGGTATCTGTAATGGTTCGCCAGCTTCAATAATGTTGGAAGACCTCCTATAAGCTTCAGTACAAACCAACAGTAATTTTTATAATCCGAGCAGTCACATGTTTTAGGGAAAAAAAAACTAAGACCAAAAGAGAAGAAACACAACACACAATTCTCAGGTAACATCTTTTGTTTTCTTTACATACTGATGTTTGTCAGTCCGCACATCCTTTCAAGAAAGGTAAGCTGCAGTCAGTCTTGTTCTACCAGAAGAGTATAAAGGTTCTGGGAACAAGCTGGGGAGCCAGATTCCTATCTTGAAGAACTTCGCACTGAGAAAGGTAAGTTCCTTCCAACAAAATGGTAGGGGGTTAACAAGGACAACTGCCCAGCTTCCTCTAAGAGGCACACAGCCTCTGTTTACTCCTAAGCCAATAAAGCACATAGATTTTATTCTTCAACTTGCTATTCAGACATGCTTGATTAACTATTCTTCAAATCAATCAGGGGAAAATTCATCCTCTGAAACTTGGAGACTGATCTACAAATCACAGATAAGAAAAAACAAGCAAGCCGATTTTATTATAAATAAAAAAGAATTAAAGAAATCAACTACAACGCGTCTGAAGAAGGAAGATACACACTGTCTTAAAATCACTTTCTACATCTATCTTCTTATACAGATTTCATGTGTGAAAATTAAAGTATGACTCACAACGCTTCTTCTATAACGAATATTTGACTACCGAAGGGAAAGAGAAGAAAAACATAGCACATAAACCTAAGGTTTTTTGCAGGGTGTCTAGCTGACTAACTGAATCTTGCACTCCCATGTCTTTATATTACTGTCAGTTCCAACATACAGCATGGGACCTAACCTGACCCTAAATACTTATATTGGCCTTAACTACTACGACCCTATAACCAGAAGTGTAACAGAGCAAGGCAGTATGTGCCACAAATTCTATACAACTTCTAAGGAGGCTCCAAGGAAAGTGGCCATGGTCTCTCCATTCATGGGCTTAGCACTCTTGCTAAACCAGCAGCTCCACCTGCCAACCAGTATCAGGAATGATGCACAGGCTGATCTTAGTGAGTCTAATCCAATCTAAACCTCTAGATCTGAGTTAGTTTAATCCAACCTAAACCTGTCACAAAGCTGTGTCAGGGAGGTTTAGGTTGGATATTAGGAAAAGGTTCTTCACCCAGAGGGTGGCTGGGTACTGGAACAGGCTCCCCAGGGAAGTGGTCACAGCACCAAGGGGAACAAAAAAGTGCAAGAGAAAAAAAAAAAAAAGTTGAAGCACAGTTGATATGACTGAGATAAAGTCAACACATGGTCAAACGTATCAGCTTTCCTGGACAATAACGAAGAATTTCAGCCTGTTGCTAAAAAAATGTCTGAAGATCCACATACTAAGTAATTTTATTTTCCTCAAACTTCAGGATTAGCAAAGTGTGAGCAAGAACACCAGTCTTCAGTTTTATTCCACTTCCATAACTGAAAACAGTAAGACTTTCAATAAATTAGAAATGCCTCTTCTTTCAAGACCACACTTTGACCTCTTCTCATGATAGGATCAATTTTCTCCTGTACTCTTATCTTCAGTGTAATGCAAAAGAACATAAGAGAAAGAATAAAAGTAAAAAAATCCACCAAAGGCTAGATGGAGTAAATACAGAAGGATGCTATTAAAAGACAGAAACTTGACAGGAAAGTGACAGAAAGCATAGCAAACAAATAAAAAATCCAGCACTACACTAGACAAAAAAAAAAAAACAACAAAAAACAACTCAAATACTTAAACATGCATTGAAAAATATTTTTCCTATAACACAATTTTTTCTAATCATCGACTACATTGATTTCAGAAGACCACAAAGCACTGAAAGCAACATCGAACACAACATGAAAGCAAAACAAACAGAAAGAGTTATTCAACAGGTTAAGGAATGGCCCCGACAAACTTGGCCACATTCTCTGTCCTGAAATGGAGATCCAGAGCAATTGAAACATTACCACACTGGGAAAAACAATAAAAAGAGCCCTGACAGGCTTTCTGAGATACAAGCAAAAAGACTGATATTTTCTGTAGTGCTTTAGGAATTAGAGGTGCTTAGTATTCTCCTTTCTTTTAAAACCCTGCTCTCAAAATGAGTTGGCAGAATCATCAACAAACATGTTCCCCACAGATCTCAACTATAAAGAATATAATTTTAAGTACGTGATTTAGGAATGATGCCATGCAATGCTTTTGTTTATACTAGTTATCTGATCTTCAATTGCTCATCTGAAGCATGAAATTTATTCTCATTATAACACACAAGAATACAGATTTTCTTCTCAGTATTATGAATTAATATATTCATTTAAAAAGGTTGTCCAATACAGCTACATTTGAATGGTTCATTTACATTTCCGATCTCTTATTTAATGCTTAATGAACCCTGATTTTTATTTTTAAATGTATGTGAATGAACTCCTAGCTTTAAGTATTATTTATACATGTCGTATTTTATGTAGAAATTATATATAAATGCCAGTTACCAGAACTTAAATTCACATACTTGTTTGCAGACATGATGAGAATAATCTGAATTTATTTTTCAAAGTATGTTAATTTTGTAAATTGTTGGCAGATAATCAGTTATTTGGTATTTTTAGTAACCTGAAACAACCAGCACACGAATTACAATGATGCTTGATGGTTAAGCAATGCAAGTGTGAATTGTTTTGCACATCTCTGTATAGGTATGTGTATTCTATGTATAAGACAATAGACAAGTAGAAAAAATAATTTCCTTTTTTTTTTAAGTACAGTTACTTTTAGTACAGGTATCATGTTTATCTGTTCTAATATTTATTAGACAATAGGTCTTTCTCAAGTATGGCTGAAACACAAAACCAAAAAAAGAAAAATTTAAGAGCTTTAAACAAATTTATAACACTTTACACAGATCTTTCAAATACATTTACCTTCAGTGCCATAGAATCATAGAATGGTTTGGGCTGCAAGGGACCTTACAGATCGCCCAGCTCCGAACCCTGCTGTGCACAGACACCTTCCGCTAAACCAGGTTGAGCAAAACCCCTTCCCACCTGGCCCTGAACACTTACAGGGATGGGGCATCCTCTGAGCAAACTGTCCCAGTGCCTCATGACCCTCACAGTTAAGAATGTCTTCTCAGTATTTTATCTACATCTCTCCACTTCTACTTTAGAACGACTCACCCTCGTCCTATCACAATGACACGGGCATCCAAATACTCCTCACGAAGTAACACCAAGAGTGCAAAGTCAACAATTTAAAAAAGAAACAAAGCTCTTACCTGCCGCAGTTGATTTTCCAACTCCGCCTTTCCCAGAAGCCAAGACCACCACCTGCTTGACGCCGGCCACGGGTTCCCGCCGGGGCAGCCCTCGGGCCTGCAGCCGGGCGCGCCTGTCCCGCAGCGCCGCCTCCCCGGGGCTGCGGGGCTGGCGAAGGCGGACACACGGTGAGCGGCGGCGGGCACCGCACCGCGGCCTGCGGAGAGCCAGCCCCCGGGGAACCCGCCCGAACACCCGCACCGCTGGCCCAAAGACCCCCGGCCCGTGGGCCCTCCCGCAGGGGACGGGGCTCGCTCAGAAACCACCACACTCGCGTTTTGTCTAGACACAAATGTGATCGATCTCAGCACTCATAACTCTAAAAAAAGAATTAAAGGGCGAGGGCTTGTGCTGAAATACTCCAACACGCTGCTGTGTAAGTCGGGCCCCTCCAAAGCGGGGCGGTGCTTTCGGTGCCGCGGCAGCGGGGACACCGACCGGGGCGAGCGGCGGGCGCAGCCCGGGCCCGGCCCCGACAGCGGGACCCTCCGCGGGGCTGCGGGGCGTGGGGGAGCCGCCCGCGGGCCCCGCGCACGGATCACACATGGATCGCACATGGATCGCACACGGATCCACAAAATCCGCGCAGGGAGCATCTCCTCCGCCCAGCCCTACACCCCGACCGCGGGGACCGCGCCCCCTCCGGCAGGGACTCCGCCGCGGGGACAGCCCGGCCCGGCCCGCGCCCGCCCCGCATCCCTCCCGCGGCGGAGCTCACGGCTCACTCACCGCGGAGCCGGCGAACGGAGCGGCGCAGGCGGCGGGCACAGCGGGGAGCGGGCGGGCAGCACACCGCACCCAGCGCCAGGCGGGACCCGCCATCCCTCCTTCCCTCCCCCCCTCCCTCTCTCCCGCCCCGCCCAGCGCCGCGCCGCGCCGGGCGCGCCGAGATGGCGCCGTCTGCCCGCGCCTCGGTGCTCGTTCCGCGGTGCCCGTTCCGCGGTGCGCCCCCTGGGCCGGGCCCCGGGCAGCGCCGCGGCTCCGCCCGGGGGGGCCGGGGCCGCCCCGGCGAGCCCCGGGCGGGGGCGCTGTGCGGCAGCGGCTCCGGGAGCAGCGCCCGCCGCGGCCCGTGGGGAAACCGGGGCCGAGAGGAACCGCACCGGCGGAGGGAGCACAGCCTGGGCCCGGCTCGCTCCTCACCGTGCTGCGCCCGTCCCGCTCTGGCGCGCTCGGCTGCGCTCCCTCGGCCCGGCCTCGCCTTATGCACTCACAGCCTGGCCCGCAAAATCTTGGTCCTGGTTTGTGTCCTCTACAGATAAATGACAGATGCCGCTTGTGTGCTTTTGTTTGCGTTGGTTTTTATTTGTTTGTTTACTTAAACATAGAATGACAGAGTGGGTAAGGTCGGAAGGGACCACAGAAGGTCACCTGGTCCAGCCTCCCTGCTCAAGCAGGGTCATCCCAGAGCACAGGATTGTGTCCAGATGGTTCCTGAATATCTCCCGTCAAGGAGACTCCACACCCTTCGTGGACAACCTGTCCCAGTGCTCAGTCATCCACATAGCAAAGAAGTTCTTCCTCATGTTCAGGTGGAGCTTCCGTGCGCCAGTTTCTGCCCTTTCCCTCTTGTCCTGTTGCTTGGCACTGACCATTGTGGTTATAGTTTCAGTTTTCCATCCAGTTTACCCTCTCTCAGTAAAAGTTTCATCAAAACCACATTTCTGTTCCTTACATTGGGTGAGATTTGCTTAAAGCTTTATGAGACATCATCTACTGCTTCTCTCCCACGTACAAGTCTTCCAACCGTGCTGAGGAAGGAAAGTAGATTGGTTTGACAATTAATTGCTCTTGACAATTCCACGAACAGCCCTTACTCATCTGAGTGGTATTATAGAAGTAATTCAGATCTTTGCAGTTTCAGGCCATTAGTTTTCAAATATAAAATAAGTGTAGACAGTGTCTTTTGATGGTATCTGTTGTAATAGGTAACTGATCAGAGCATTTTACATCAGTTTAAAGCATTATATGATAAACATTTCCTCTCTTTCTCAGTGAGTGGAATTTTCACCGTTATTTTTTTACTTTTATTATTAAAAGCACTAATTAAGCTTTTTGCCAAACCCTACCATTTTCAAAGGCATGTTACAGTGCTTGGCTACAACACATAAATAACAATGATAAAAATTTTTTTTTTCCTGTCCTTTAAGGGATTCTCATTCAACCTCTCATTTTTTATGTACCCACATAAGCATATTTTGCCTAGCTAGCACAGACACCTGAAGAGGTCAAATAGTTTCCCAGTAATTTACCCTACTGTCAAACCAAAACACAAATGAATGCTGAAAACCAACAAGCCATTTAATTTTGAAACTGTAATACAGATCTGCCTCGAGGGCCTTTTTTTCACTGAACACGTTACCTTTTGCATTGCAGGAAATTTGCGTCATTGTTTTATCTACCTTGATCAGTTGGAGGCAGTGTTAAAGTGCTAAATACTGTGCATCTCACATAAACAGAATCAGTACTGCAGCATCACTGATATATGCTTTAGATATGCATCACTTCAACGCCTATACAAAAAAAAGACCATGGCAAAAACATTCAATTATATACTTCTTCATTTTAGAACAGCTCCAACACTGACTGGAATAATCCTCAAATATTTTTGTGTGTTTGCTTTTTTTTGTAAAGCTGATCTAGCTGATCAATCTAAAATTGAGCTAACAATTCTCAATATTTTTAGTTTTAATAATTTCTTTTAGCACTGGTTTGTTAATAGTAGGATAACTAATATGGCAGTAGGTTGTATTGAATGTAAATATGAAAAGTATTATTTGCCCATTAGAAAGGGAATCAATTTACTCAGCAATAAAAAAGACATTTTCAAAATACCTTGTCTGTAGTGGAACACACTGATTGTGGTCTGATTTAGTAATGTTTCACCATCTCTATTAATTGTGAAGACAGTTTTATGGATTGTACACTTCTCATAATTGCTCTTGGTGTCCTATTTAAATTTAAACATTTGAAAATATTATTCTGTGTTGTTGGCCTGACATGTTATTGCAGTCCACATACAGTGCTAAAATATGAGTCTAGAAAAATGCAACTAAAACTTAACAAAGTTTTTGCTGCCAGACTTGAGTCTTGATGGAAATAACACATAATCTCTGCATCTTTCAGAGAATTCCACTTTGGACTTTTTTCAATAGTTCAACAAAACTAAAGACATAATATTTAATTTTAATGCAAATTGATAACGTTTTCTTTTAAGTAAATGTAGCAAAATATTTCATAGATTTTAAATTGCTATTCAGCCTGAACACTAACATAATAAATATATAATTGATTTTTGTCTGAAATTAGATTGTCTTGTGTTTAAATATATTCTTTCTCCACCCAAAATCAATTAGCGGTATGCAGGTATAGCTAGGAGAAATTTGTTGCCAAAATTACTCCAAATTTTAAAAATTAATTAACATTTGAAAATTACTTGATAGATAATTAGGTTGGTTTGTGTATTGGAGGAAGTAAGCAGCCAAAAAAGAGCACATTATCAAAACTGTCAGCTTTTCAAGGCTGGTGGTATCTGTTGTAATATGTAACTGATAAGAGCATTTTACATCAGTTTAAAGCATCATATGATAAACATTTCCTCTCTTTCTCAGTGAGTGGAATTTTCTCCGTTATTTTTTGTGCAGAATTTCAGGCCTTAAGAGGAGAAAACAACTGCAGTCATATATAAGGAGTCCTTATGTCTCACACTATTGCCTCTCTGTCATTAGAATTTGTCTTCTAATGTCTTTTTTCTGCTAGGCTTGGACACCAACACCGACATCACTGATATGGAGGCAGTTGTTGCAAAGTAAATTTGGACCAAGGGATTTTAACAGATTCTGATTTCAAATATCTGCAGAAAACAAGGGAGGTTTACCTGTGTTTTCTTACAGAATATTACCTTAAGGAAAAAAAAGCATTCATTATTTATCGAAGTGCTTGAAACTGTAACATCTTAAGAAGCACAATGAAAACACACAAGAAACAATAAATTATTCATTTTTCTTTATCACGTGTGTTAATATTTCCAATAAATATAAGACCAAATAGCTTCATCCAATATGATTGCTTTGCCAAAACTTAAACTGAGAAAGAAATAAAGTTGTCTGCTTTAGTTCAGTTTTGATAAATGAGGAAGAAGGTCTGGCAGAACTGAGACCAATTTAGTTTGTATATTGCTTTCCTGTGGACATTTTAATCAGTGCAGTCCTTCACAGCCAAGAAGAGATGAAAATCTTATTTAAATTGACATTAGAATCTTCTAAAGTCAGCCATCAAGTTCTTCACATTAATAGGGCTTACTACAGTAACAGTGAAGATGCAGCTGATATTACAGCAATTTTTCCAGTCTTAAGGAAGTGGTGCAGAAAATGAAGATATTTATTTTGTTGAATATGCCCTTCTATAACAAAATCACATAATTTTCTTAGGTACCTAATATATAGATATTCCATGCATGAATGGAATTAACTCAAATTAACAGCACTTCCATACTTGAAAAGATAAAGGTTTTGAAAGTATTCCTAATATTTGCCATATATTTTACAAATGTTGAAGGAAGACTTGCATTTTCTTTCTTTCCTTTTTTTTTTTTTTCCACTAATGGAGATAAATTGCAATGGTAAGAGTCCCAGGGGCAGAAAGAGTCCTGTTGTATTACACATTGTACAAATACGTAATAAAAAAGATGGTCACTGCCCTAAAAGCTTCAGAAAACCATTTGGCACCACTGATCTGAGTCACAATGACATTCGGTCACAGTTTCTGAAATCATTTTAATTCTGCTCGTCATTCATTTTTCTCAGTAATGAGCTTGCGTTTTACAGGAAGCATTTTTGTTAACATCCAAGCCTTGAGCCTAAATGAGCATGTAGCAAATTCATCTTATTTGACCAATGAAGCTGATTGAAATGTTACATCAATTTTTACTTGTTTTGCTGTTTAGGAATTCTTTTTAAAACCTGGTTAATGTTGTAAACCAGTTCAGTTTTGCTCCATGGCCATTCAATACTTATCCCCTAAATGCCAGTGCACTAGCAGTGCAAGGTGTTTCAGGGCACTGAGGCACTTTGAGTGTATATGGACCACTTACACAATTATGACACTAGCAAGCTGCTCCAGAGTTTGGTGTGCAAAGACCAATCTCAGCTGAAAACAAATGTGGTCTAAGAACACTTCTTATGTCTGTGTACCCTCTTTGAAGCACTATCACATTGAACTGTGAGGCACTCCACCACTGTGGAGCCAGAGCACCAATTCTTGGAACCCAATTCTCCAGATAATCCTCAACTATAAAGGCAAGTAACTCTTCTTCAAGGTTTTACATTAAGCCAGAGGTTCTTAACTGGTTCTCGACTGCTGAACCAGGACCAGAATCTTTTTGCTACTGAGCGAGTCCTGGCCAAAAGTATGTCAGCAACCACTGAAAGTAAAAATGAGTTGCAGTGGCCAGGAATATTTCCTGCTATTGATTCTTCCTAGTACAGGTATAGCCTAGAGGTTTACTTGAAATTGAGCTGACTCATTCTCCAAGCTCCAGAGTGCGTTAAATCTCTGTTTTCTGTACCAGGAGATAAAATGTCATATTCATGCTGGAATTTATTTGTGGCCACCAAAATTGAGGATTTTTTTAATCTTGATAATTCAGACTGTTACTACAAAGACATAATTATTTTTTGTCCTATAGGCAACACAGTATCCAAGGAAATATTAAATATCTGTAACTGGTATTAAAATATCCCAAGTTAAGGAGTAATTGTTTTATCCTGTTAATCATAAAAATGTATGCCTCCAGCAGTTCCATGAATGATCTGTAAAATAAAAAACTCTTTAAGAAAAGTTTATACCAAGTATCATATTTCTGTTCCCTTATAGCATCAAATATTGAAGATAAAGTGCTTTACTTCCATGCTGTGGCAGCTATTTAGGACCCATTGTGAAAGAAAGAAACTCTGACTCTCTGGCAGCTTAAAAAAAGCAAAAACCAATCAAAGATTAAGTGAAAAATCTTTTCATCATTGCAGTCCTTCCGAGGTATATAATAATAAACAAATAATAGCACCCCAAGTGAGGTCAGATACATGCACTAAAAAAATCTGTGCTTTGAGAAAGTGTGAAAATTAAAAATTAAAATACAGTTCTTGACACTAGAAGCTCTTTGAAACATGTTAAGCTACACTGGAAGTCATATCAGGAAGCCACATTATTTCTTGATGTGTGGTCTATTATCTTATTTGACTACATGAATATTCATTAAAGTTTACAATCTTTTAGTATTTCATTCACTGCATTAAACATCTGCTTTTTCCCCCAAGATCACCTTCTATGTATGTTGGTTAAAATAATGAAATTATTATATACATATATATACACATGTATATATATATAAAAACTATTGCATTAACTGAAAAAAAGGATCAAAAACCAAAGGCTGATGGTAAACAAAAGTCCTACAGTTGCTATTTGTTCCACAGGGAATGAATTGCGAAAATACAATTTTAAGAAAAGCCCATAGATCAACACCACTGTATCACTGTGCTGTGGCAAGGGGAGGTACCAATTTGTGTTGTAATGTAATGCTCTTGCATCGAAGGGAATAAAATGCCAAAATCTGGCAACCCTATTTGGCTCACTGAGCTCTGGCAGCCTTACTGAACTACGCTGCAAAAGAGGTTGCTGTATTCTGGGAACAATAGCTCCAACAACAGATAAATATATCAGACCAAGCATATAATTAGCACCTCCTGAAACTCACCGAGTTTTATCTTCATGCATGGCAAATAGCACTTGGGATAACTTCAGAGGTTTGCTATTCAGAGAATCTCCTAATGACCTATCATTTTTGTGCCTGCTTTCCTGAGTAGCTAAGGATCAGTATGCCTGAGGGGAAAAATGATAGGAGCTGTGACTCAAGGAGAAAGCTTTTGGCCTGAAGCTGTGGTAAGAGTTTTACTTTGAAAGTCATCCATATAAATGAAAAAAAAAATAAAAATGACAGGCAGCCTCATTATGCCTGCACACTCAACAGTAACTGGAGGGAAGGAGTCCTTCAGGTACAGAGAGAATAATAAATGACCTCTCATACTGTTTGTGAAAGGAGCAGAAAAAGCCACATCTCATTCCATGTACATTTTTAATAACATGAGGCTTTATGCCAACACTCTGATAATGTTACATGCCATATATTGAAAACATGGAAGCTCAAGTTTCAGCTCCTAGAAGATACTGACATATTTCTCTCTACAGCAACATCTTCACATTATCATCAAAATTTCTCACTGAAGATGGAAAAAAAAGGGGGATTAACTAACAAAAAGAGAGTGGTGATGCAGCAGTGCCTGGGGAACAGAAGAGATTTTCCTTCTTTTACGTGGCAGGGGCCATGCATAACAGAGGCCAATAATGGAGGGGCTGTGGAGCAGAGCACACACACCTGGTGGCTCTGCACCAGAGCAACCCTGACTGTAGGCAATAAAGAATGTAGGACCTGTGCTCCACTGGGTCTGATCTAAATACCTCTACCATCAGGAGGAACCCAGTCTGCAACACCCATCTAGATCTGTCAGGCATGGGCTAGCTCAGTGGCTTGAAGGAAAGCAGAACCCGCAGCTGTGGCGCTGCCAGGGCAGTGCCTGGCTCACTCTGCTGTGTGGTCAGCAGCTCACACAGCACACAACAACCTGAAGCTGACTTTGGCTGACCAAGGCTGGCCTGAGTGGCTACACCGAGCTTGCTCAGGGGTGGCATACTGCCTGTACAGCTGTACACTGTCATTCAGCTCTTACTCCTCTGTGTTTGCTCCAGGCCCTGTGACCATAAGGTTAGGCTTTTACAGCTCAGTGCTGGGTGCTTTTCCCCTCACCACTGCATCTGTTACTGTCCTACATCAAAGTTGTTTTCATGGGCTCCTGCTGTATAGAACCCAGACCCCAAACTCCGGAGACCAGGGAAGCAAGTACAAACACATTTGACTAAGCCTGCAGGAATCAGTCTGCATCTGGCAGCACCATTCCTAAAGGAGAGCAGTAAACTACTTGATTGACCTTTGAGGGACTCCTCTGTATATCCTCCCTCTGAATTCCAGAATTGAGAGTCATGCTGAAGCTCAGGGTTGGCTCTGCACAAAAAAAGGTTGAGGACTGTAGCATGTTAGATTAGCTCAGTTCTGCGGGGAAAAATAAAATTGTATAGCTTCTAACCAGTTACACTGAGACACTGATACATACCGCAGGCAGGCCACTCCCACTGCTCTGTTGATTTCACTGGAGCAGGATACAGAATTCCTTTTAACACTTATGTTGTCAATCCTACCGAGAAAGGTTGGTACAAGAGACACCCAAACAGGAGAAAATACAGTAGCTAAATGTCACAGGCAAATGAACATGTCCAACACCCAATGAGAAAGAGACTGATTAATAATGTGCTTACTTCCTTTAGGCAATTGCAGTAAGCAAGCACATTGTGTGTCTTTTATCTGGATGCTATTTTTTCCCCTAATAGATCCAAATTCTGCTTCTCACAAAGAAAAACACTAATTGTACCTGACACAGCCTTTGCATCAAATCAGTTGTTTTTTCATAAATGTAATTAACTTTTGGTTACTCAAACACATTTCAGTATCTGTTTAGTAATTGTATGAAGGACTAAACAAAACACTAATCTATTTTTAATAGTGTATTAAATTTTTGCTGCATTCTTTAAACACAGATAAAATCAACTGCTCAAATCACAGAAGTGCACTTCCACAACAGGAATACCAGCCTTCCCTGCAAACAATTCTGACCTTTGTGGGAATGCTAGGTTGACTCTTTTGGAAGAACTAAAGAGTTGTACCAACTCTGATGCTACAGATCTGGGACTGAAAAAGTCATGACATTGCTCAGAGCTTTGTTGCAAACCAGAAAGATAAAAATCACAGTCTCATCTCTTCCTCTCAATCCTCTTCCCCCAGAAGTCTGCAGTGGTTCTTTAGAATCCTAAACAGATCTGGGAGTCAGTTTGGAGGGCAAAGTATGTGATAGTCTTCACCCCATGTCTCCTCTGGAAGAGCTGTTTCTGGTAGCTGCATGCAGCATTGTGCAACACTTGTGGTCTTTGTAGTGACAGGACTGCTATTCCATCTCATTTCTGGTGCCTAACTTGTACTAGGGAAGTTCTTCATGCCTGCTCTGCTTTCCTTATTTAAATAGCCCTGGAGGAAGGAGGATGATGGTTGGGAGGCAGACATACTTTTGACCTTAATGTCTGGACAGTGATTTGAATAAAAGAAGTTAGTGCTAAATACAGTCATCGTAATGTGTCTTTGACAGTAAAATGATTCTAACACCATCACCACCAGCTACACCTCTCTGCACCTACATCACTATTGAGCACAGATACCTCTTGTTCCTTCAAAGGCCCAGTCAACTACTGCCCCTGCCAAATGGTATGCAAGACCAAACAATGCTAACAATAAAAAAATATCCTTAGGGAAGAATTCAGCCACTTGTGATCATTTTGGTACTGAAAGACCTCTAGCAACTCATTCTTTAATAAAACAGGAGAAAGCTAAGTCCCTGCATAGGCAGAGCTCCCAGCACCCACCCACCTCTTGACAAAAATATTCATTCCAAATATGAATAGAATATGCAAAGTTGGAAGGGACCCACCAGGATCATCAAGCCCAACACCTGGCCCTGTGCAGGACACTCGAAGAACCACATCATGTGCCTGAGAGCATTGTCCAAACCCTTCTTGAACTCAGACACATGACCGTTCACACAAAGGGTAAGAAAAAACACGTGTCCTCTGAAATTTGCAAGACTGCCATCTGCCCCTCTGAAACAGAACTGATGTGAAAATAATCAGAAATACCTTTTGGGTACCATTCTCAAAATATCTACTTTTTGCTCCAGTGACAACAAGCAGAGAGGATATAGGAAATATTCTAAGTCAAATCCAAAACATGTAGAAAAATGTCTTTATATAGTAACTGATAAAAATATATTTTATGCATGGATATATTCTTTAGGTGTCCATAACATCCTGGTGTAAAAAATGGCACTGCAGCAAAAAACCAATCAATATCCTTACACATTGATAGCCCTTTATAATTTGCTCAGACTGTAGTAAAATCCAATTTACCTAACAATCCATTTATATTGCAAATACATATGGAAAACCCCTCTCATTTTAAATCGATTTCTACCTCATTAAACACTTCTTATTGAGACTGGGGATACAGCTTTCAAGTAAATGAACAAGGTACTTTACATAAAATTAGCTGAGTTTAAATAAAAACAGCTCGTACTTCACAATACCCTACAGCTAACAAAAATGAGCTACTTTATACACTTAACCACCTAGTGCCATTTCTTGTTCCTTTGGGAAGAGCAGCCTCACTGAACACTCATGGAAGAATCTTATTTTAAAATTACACACAGAAGCTGAGTATTTCCCTATGTGTGGCACTGACTATTCACAAGTGCCTATTGCCCCTTGCTCTGCAATGGTAATCTTTGGCCATCTTATATGACCGAGGCCAGGTAGTAAAATTCAGCTTTTTACTCACGCTGCTATGTATTAATTTAAAAAAAAAAAACAAACAAAAAACAAACCACATAATTGTAAAAATTTAAACTTGTCTAAAAATTACTTCAAAGAGAGATGCTGAATTCCGCATCATTCTATCCTGAATTCTGCATCATTCTATCCTGACTCTGATAAAGCCAGTATTATTCAAAACTTGTCCCTATCAGAATTCACAGGTGGGGAGAAGATACAACTCCTCCAGATTTGGAGCTGTTCAAAGAGTATCCGGCTACGTAGCCAAAAAACGTGGAAGATGATAAAAGATGTTTCGTGTTCCAGAGACGGCATCCCTGCTGCCAGCGCCCTCCACAGACGTCACTGACGGATCAGAAGCCCCCGATTTAGCTTCTGCAAAGGGTCCCCCCCGCCCTTCCCGGGACGGCCGGCAGCGCCGGGAGCCCATTTCCCGCGGGAGCGGGATTGGCGGGCCCGGGATTGGCGGGCCCGGGATTGGCGAGCCGGGATCGGCGGGATCGGAATTGGCCGGACTGGGATTGGCGGGACTGGGATTGGCGGGGCCGGGATTGGCCGGACCGGGATTGGCGGGCCCGGGATTGGCGAGCCGGGATCGGCGGGATCGGAATTGGCCGGACTGGGATTGGCGGGACTGGGATTGGCGGGGCCGGGATTGGCCGGACCGGGATTGGCGGGATCGGGATTGGCCGGGCCGGGATCGGCGGGCCTGGGATTGGAGGGCCGGGATCGGCGGGACCGGGATTGGCGGACCGGGATTGGCCGGGCCGGGATTGGCCCGGCCGGGATCGGCGGACCGGGATTGGCGGACCGGGATTGGCGGACCGGGATTGGCCCGGCCGGGATCGGCGGACCGGGATTGGCGGGCCGGGCCCCGCCCCCCGCCCGGCCCTGGTCGCTGCGGGCGGGCGATGGCGGCGCCGCCGCGGGCGCGGGCCGTGCTGCAGCAGAGCGTGTCGGGCCGCCTGCAGGTGCGGCCGGCCGAGCGCGGCTCCGAGCCGCAGTGGGTGGAGGTAACGTGAGCCGTGGCCCCCCGAGCCATCGCCCCTTCCTGCTCCCCTCGCCGGGCAGCGGGAAAGCGCTCCGTGCGCCGGCGGGGAGAGCGGGTGGGCACTCGGAGATTGGAGGAGAGCCGCCCCCTCCTCCTTTCCCGGGCTGAGCCTCTCTTCAGATCCCCCCATAGCCTCCCTCCGGCCGTGTCCCGCTGCCCCGCCCTGCGCTGCCGCCCTCAGCCGGGGTTCCCCGCAGCCCCCCGGGCAGCACGGCCCGGTGCCCGGGGCCTCTTTCCCGGCGCTCCGGCACCGCTGTGGGGCCTTCAGCTGCTCAGCCACAACACACCGCCATCCCCCCGCCGGGTCGGTCCTGCCTTTCTTTAGTGCACCTTCAGAGGCACTGGAACCTCGGCAGGTCTCTTTGTTTACTGTGTGATGGTGTGCACTTGGAGAAGAAAGGCCGGGTGGGGCAATGGGTCTGTAGTTCTGATGGTCGGGTTTTTTTCCAGACCAGTAACTAAAAATGGAATTTAGGATGTAGACAACCACACGGGTTGAGGGAAACACTGTCTTTATCTCCTTTTCCTCCCCCAGTCTTCTGCTGGGAGAGGTAGGTGGCTCTGCAGCCTCTTGGGGCTGAGTGCTGTGCGTGCAGCCCAGTGCTCTGACCAGAGCAGGGAGGCTGCCCTGTGCCATGCACTGCCCTGCTGCAGCTGTCACTGTGCATGGGTTAGCTATGCTAGAGGAACTCATCTGTGCCGGTGTCAAGTATTTAGCTCCTGGGTTTTTTTGGTTTTGTCATTTGCCCCTCTTAAAGAGTACTACAGCAGAAGGGGCTTAACACAGTCACTCACATAATTTTTAAAAAGTAAAAATTCTAGCATATGTAAAGGGTTAATGAGTTCATTCAATAATTCTGAAAGCAGTTCACTATTTGCCTTTCGCATTAACCTTAAAACTTTTCTCTCCTTGTTCAGAAGGGACAGGTGGATCCATAAGACCTAGTTTCTGCAGCGTGGTCTGGGAAACCAGGATCTGTGGCTGAAATGCATCTCTGTGTACTGCACTATTACCCTCCCAGTGCAGGATCAATCATAGTGAGAGTTGCTCAGCCCAGCATTACTATAGGAGAAATAAGGTATTTCTAGCTTGCTAATTGCAAGGAGTAGTTGTAGATCTAGTAAATAAAAGCAGAAATGTAATTCTGCTGTCTGTCTTTTAAACTGTCTGAAAGGAGGTGTATGTTATAGTTAAGAAATATCATGAGTAACTCTGTTTCAAGGAGATTTGCAGTTTATATCTCTTATTTGAAGCTTTTAAAAGATTAAGCAAAATCCATGGGAAAGTAGTAGATAGCACCAAAAGAATCTGCAAGGGATTTGGGTGGCCCCAGCAACAGATACTTTTTGGAGATGAACCATACTAATATTTTTCATGGATACTTAGGAGTCGTTCCTGGGTACTTGGGGCTTTTTAAGAGAAGTTTGTTTTAACAGGAACTAGTCACCATGCAGAAAGAAAACCCAAATTATAAGAAGTTTGTATTTTCTTTAGTATGACTGCTGTAGAGGGCATTAGAAAGAAATTTTGCTGCTGATGTTTTCTGGTAGGATAATGTTACTCCCTACATATGCATGTCAATGCAAAAATAAAAAATACAGATCTCATTGGCTATTATTTACATCAACCAATGTGTTCCTGATATTTTATAACAGCTTAAAAATAGGTCCTCATCCAGAGACATTTCTAGCATACTATAAATATTGTATTAAATAGGTGTTTTTGAATAGCATCTGAGCTGTAAGAAACCCCTGTAGGTACTTTAGAAGATTTAGAGCAGATGTTCTTTATCTGCAGAAAGGTTAGGAGTGTACTTGATACTTACACATGAATCACTGCCTTCATTGCATTTTCCTCATTGAGTTTTCAGGCCTGTTGAGGATTATGGAATGGGATATCTTGTTTATGGAGAAATGTTGGTTCAATAGCCTCAATAAAAGTTTATGTATACAGCAAAATACTTAGGAAAAAAAAGGAATTCTCCTTTTAAAGCTAGAGTGGAAATAAGGTGTGGTTTGGTCTATTTCACAACTACGAGAGAAATGTAAAATGAATATTCAGCAACAGAGTGTAAGTGCCTACATTTATGCAATGAAAACTGGCTTTTCCTTATCTTCTTTCTCTTCATTTGTCTTCTGGTTAATATAGCAAAAAGAGGTGCAAAGTACCAGGCACAGACTTGTTCTGTGACCTGTGGCAGATGATGTAATCTCTCTTTGCTGCAGCTGAATATAAGAAATATGAAGAAATCTTCCCACAGGGTAGCAAATCTGAACTTAAAGTGGAAACATCAAAGAATAATTTATGTAAGTTTCGCACACAGGCTTTCTAAGGGTTACAGGTATCTCCGTTTTCATTAACTATTGCAATATCCTGCAGAAAAAAAAAGGTAGAGTTGAGATAATATTTTGCACAATATATTTTGGTTTTGCTAATGAAATCCTGAAAAATTCAGGTGAATGTATTTAGTAAGGAGGGTGAGAAATGAGTCAGTTATTTGTTTTTTCCTGTAAAAGAGCTAAAAACCATTTGGAGGCAGCATTGCTAAGGCTGGCTGTATGGCCTTAGGGCTTGGTACTTCAGTCCTTTATAGATTGCCTGATCTGATGAATACTTAGAACAGTTGTATAATAATGCCAGTGTTGGAAAGTAACTTGCTTTGCTGGTTTATTTATGTAGGCATTTTACTGATAACAGTAAATCCACATAGAGCACAACTTCCCTGGACAGCTGCCTGTCACTACGTAAGTTCCTTGTAGTGGCTGTTTGCACATCAGCATGTTGAATTTATGAACCTCTAATTTGTGTTATTTTGCTTGATTTTTCATGCTCTGAAGAGCAGTCAGCTAGACTTTGATACGTTACAGAGGACCTTCAGCAATGGCAATGGTTTTGTTTTGGTTCAGAACGTTTACACATTCCCATTCCTTATATTGGCAATGAGCAAAAGCCTCAGGATACCTGAAACACTGTCATAGGTTATTATTAAGTTTGCTCTTGTAAGGGCATTCAATTTTACATCTTGTATTCAATTAAGAAAATTAAAGAACAAAGAAAGACCTAACAAGAGGTTAAAACTTGGCCACCTGTGTTGAAAATAGTGTTCAGCTACAGTTTTCAGTCATAGTTGAAACTATAAGTTTCAGCTTAGAAATAGTTGAATAGTTTTCAACTAGATCATGGTTGAGAAGTGTTCTAGAAGACCATAAACATGAAATATAAATAGAAGCGTCCTCTAGCAGCTTTAACTTATCTCTGAATTAGGTGTTTTTTCATTTATCTGCTCTTCCTCAATATGCATGTCTCATCATATTTATTCAAAATAGTTTTTCAGAATATTTATTATCATCGTTTATTCAAAAACAGGCATCAAATTGGTAAGGATAGAGGCTGAAAAAAATAATGAATGTTGTTACTTAACCTTTAGCTGTCAGGCCTTAGGACTAGCAGAGGTCGCTTTATTTTCTTTTTTTGTCTCTTTAAATGAGCTGCTTGCAGAATATTATTAGTTCTGTAAGTGAGACTGTGCAAAAAAAGTCTCAGAATTAAAATGATTTTCTGTGAGGTGTGCTGTATCACAGTGTCACTTATTTCTAATGCCGTGGTCAGACTTATATGATGTAAATGCATTTGGCCTATTTTACCACATTTTTATTAGTAGGTATGTGTGCATTGTTATTATCTATTAATATCCTGACCCTTGTCTGTTCTGGAATTAATATTTAGCTAAACATGTAAGGATATCTGATGTTTGGCAGCCTGCATTTCTCTCCCTTATTTGAACAGATGGTTAGAAATGTCATTTGAGGTTCAGGCCATCAAATTTCTTACAGTGTTTATGAAATATGACAGTCTGTATAATATTCTGCAGTGGTCAAAATGAGTTTTGAAAGGAGCCATTTAAAGCATTTGAAAGTTCCCTGCATGTGACATTTTGGCTACAAAGAACATTCTCTTTTTTCAGAAGTTAGTCGCTAAAAAAATAGTTGAGAAGGCATAGCTTTTCTCAGTCATTGCCATGAGCATTTTGTTGAATCCCTGCAATAACAAAGGGATAAAATCTCATGTGTACAGCTGTTTTCTTCACCAAAAATCTTGATCTTTTAAAGAAAATGGTAAAGAAAAATAAATAAAAGAGAGAGAAAAATTAAATAAAGGTATTTTCCAGAAACTATTCATGTTTTCTATCTTCTTACTTTGATAAAAGTGATATTAACTACTCCCTTCTGTCCCAATCTATTTAACATCTCTTCAGTGGTATTTCACAAGCTGACATTTATAGTTCTTCTAACAAAAATATAAAGATACATATTCTTGACAAAGCAGTGGCGAGGTTTTTTATATACTGTCTGTCTATGTATTGTATGCCTTTCTGGGTTTTTTCCCGAAGAAGTTAAACCATTCAGGTGTACTTGTGCATGAGACATAGTTGCTGATGGCTGCTGAGCCTATTGGTTTATCTTAATAAAGCATGGGTTGTTGCACGTGCCTTCCTCAAGAAATAACTGAGAGAACAGAAAAGCTACAAAAGAATTTTCTTGTGCTTTCTCCTCAGTAAAGACCTAATTCTTCCCTCAAATACATAGTTCTTACAAGTAGTCTCTCTGAATGCTAAAGAAGTGGCATATCCTTTACTCTATACCAGTCAGGGGAATGGTTCCATTTCACCAGTAAGATTTTACACATACTGATAGATAATATTTTGAACAACTTAAGAATATTCTGAACAACTTCAGTTGTTGGTTGTTGTACTTAATTTTAATTAACAGACACTGTTTTTTCAGAATTATGTTGTGCTAAATTACTTTTAACATCAAAATAAAATTCAGTTCACTGTGGTGCTTGTCGTGCTTCACAATTGAAAATAAACTTGTAATTCACACTGAAAGTTATTTTAGCTCTATGTTTGATAGCAAAAATAAAAGCTTAAATTATTTCCTATCTGGATTTAAGTACAGTAATTCATCTTGTCACCTTGTCTATGTTAGTACTTTACACAGCACATTCCAACTAAATTTGGCTTCACGTGGAGCTAATAAATTGGTTGAATTGTCTGTAGAAGCATTGTGCAGATAAGCAGTCTATGTCGCATAAACTCCACAGTGTGGGGTGTTCCCTTAATGTCTGAAGCTATACTAAATAGCTAAAAGTACTCTCAGAACCTTTTTTTGTTATGTGGTTTTGTCTTTTTGACTCCAGTTTTAATAAGTGTGCATAGTGGACAATGAGAAATTTTGACATAGTTTTCTGTAATCTTTTGTAGATCCAGAGAGGGCTTGTTATCTACATATGCTTCTTCAAAGGTGCTGATGAGGATCTTGTTCCAAAAATGGGTATGATATAACCCTTATAAATTCTTCTGTTTGGAAAAGATGAAAAGCAGTAGAGGCAGAGAAGGCAGCAACTATTTGGACAAGTGGAAGTCAAAAAGCCATGAGATGGCATCATTCTAAATCAATCATCTGGCTGACAGAAGTTTAGTCTGTCTTGTTTCATTTGATGGTTGTCCATACCTCTAACTCTGTCTGTCTGCTCTTGACAAACCTAGAAAATCAATTCCTGTGATGATAACGTTCTAGCAAACAGAGAAAATACTGCACCTGCTGTTTAACATATTATGTGTATCAGGCAACAGTTTTGGTCCAGGACAGAACTGAATTTCAAATAGTTCATGGCTTGGTTTGATAAATATTTTTACACTGATCTCACTGTATGCACTGGATATTTAAAATTATAGCCAGTAGAGGGAGTTGGCTGGATAACTAAACAAATGTCTTTCCCGTCTCATTTCAGTAGTGCTATATACACTGTTAGCATTTCAAGTGCACTTTAACATTTACATCACAGCAGAGAAGATGCTGTTGATAAGGTCAAATAAATGGTAGTGATTTCTGTCTTCACCCACTGCTGTTTTGGCTTGATTTTTTTTTTTAAATGTAATTTCTTCTCCCTCCTTTCCTCCATCAGTAGCACTGGATCGCCTGGGAAAATGTGTGATGCCATGCATTCCAGATAAAAGTACTCCTTTTCTGTGGCTGCCTGATGTAACTGAATTGGCAAAAGGTTGCATAAAAATAGTCTATTTCAGGCTAATGGCTATGACCAGCAATGCACAAGTACAGGCACTATTGAAAATGCTGAGAGGAGCTGCTGTGGGGTTCTCTTTTGGTCTTGGAGTGCACAGTGTTTCTGAGGCACTAAATAAAGTTGAAATATTTGGGTCTATTTAAATCTATGGTAAGAAAATTTATTTTATGCTTGTGAGAGTTTCATGAAAATGTTACTTGAGAATAGTTACATTTTCAGCTGTGGGGCACCTGAAAAAGGCCAGAAAATGAAAGTTCTATTTCCTATGAGGAGATTCATCTATGACCATCCTCCCTGAGTGCCTGGCTTACAGAATATTTTTTCCTAAATATATTTTGAATCTGTTTAAATGTGTGGGTTTGGTTCCTGAATCACAACTCAGTCGTTTTTGCTTTGAACAACATTAAACATTTATGTGTTTGCAGGCATAACTAATATCCTCACAGCTTTTACAGACTTGGGGGAAGTTTTGGGGTAATGATTTGATTTGTTACAGAAACATGGAAAATCTAATGTTAGTAAATGCATTGATTTTATTTACAAGTTTATATTCTGGCTTAGAAGCCAAGTTGTACCTGACCTTCCTGCCCACTTGCTCTCTGAAAAGACAAACCGGCCTCTGCATGTGTCCAGGTGGAGTGCTGAAGGACACTCACTCCACTTGAGACCAAACTGTGGAGCTGTGCCTTCAGTCCAGATTGGTGCGGGTCCTGCTGCCAACTGCTGCAGCCAGCGTGAAAGGACAGTCAGGGCAGAAAGCTCTCCGAAGAGCAGAGGATGGTGTTGTGTCCTACGGTGTGTAGTGTTGTCCCAGTGCTGCCTGTTTGAGTATCAGGCAATTTAGTAAGGGCCGTAAATTGGATCCTGGGTTCTTTTGGGGGTGTTGAACTAGAATCAGCTTGAGGATTTGAGATAGCAAATCACTTCCCCAAAAATAGAACTTTAGAAATATGATATTAATATAAATATTCTCAACATTCCTCACAATACTCAGACATAATAGTTGGTTAATAGTATTAATTGACTGTCCATGCTTCTTTTACTTGAGTAGTTTGTCACACATCAAAATATTTGCTGAATCTTGTTTATGATGTCCTGTTTAATTTACTTCACTTATACTAACTGTTACTTTATTTTTATTTGCAGTCAGTATGCTGTTGAATGTTAAATTAAGTGAAAATGAAAACGGCGAGTTTGTTTCTGTTCTTGATCTACCGGGTGATGTACTCATCATACCACAGGCTACCCTAGGCGGTAAACCAAAGGGAAGAAAGATGCAGTACCATGCAAACATTGAAAAAGAAAAAGGGTTGGAACTTTATTCTCAGTTTGTGACTTTGTGTGAAAAAGAACTGGCTGCCAATGCCAAATGCATGGAAGCAGGTGTTTGTGTCAAGCATGGCACATATGGAAACAGGCAGGTGTTAAAGCTGGATACAAATGGACCTTACACTCATCTGATTGAATTTTGAAAAAATAAATTCTATCCCAGATACAGTACTGGTGGTTGGTTTTGGTTTTTTTACCTCCTGAGCATTAATGTGCTTGAATGCTTTGGGAGAGACTGTGTAAAAAGGGCTTTCACTCATCTGTACTGGTGTTGCCAATCCCATTGAATAGAAGAATGCCTGAGACTGCTTTGCTGTAGTGTGTATGTGTTTTATGCTCATATGCATCTGACATGTGCTCAAAATAATTGTTAATAGTGATCCAATAATTTGAAAGGTTTATTAACAAGGATAGGATAATGCAATCATTTCTTACTAAAAAATAATGAAAAAAGTATTACATGTATAGCTTAAGTGGTTTATAGGTTAAAAAAAAGAATACTGTAGATGTACGTATATTCCCAAATTTGCTGACTCAGTTTTTGCCTTTCTGTTTTCTAACTATAAAATAGCAATGCTGTCTAACTAACTAGTATATAGAAAGCACAAATTCACAGAATTTTTAGTCTCTTAGAGAATAGGTACTAAGAAAGTCCATCCTCCTCATTCAGAGTGTGTAGGCTTGAGAGACTTACGATAGTACTGGACTGATCATGGGCTATGTAGGGAAGAATAAGTGAGGCACATCTAGAAACCAGCAGTACCACTAAATTGCTTTTTTGAAGCTTGCATTCTGAAATCTCTTATATGTTTTGATAGGTTGCTTGCTCTAGCTTGGTCTATGTCCTTGTTACTGTGGTCTTGCTGTCTCCTCAATTCTTTCATAACAGAGCCTCAGGAAAAGAACAGAAACATTCAAATGAAAACAAAAATAAAAATGGTACCTTGTATGCAGCCATCTCGTTCCCTCTGCCCCTACTGCTTCCTTCCAGCTTTTTGTTGGACATGCCAGGCAGAGACTAGTTTTCCTTTTAAAGACAGTGTTGGTACATTTGAGACCCTATTCCCAGCTGACCCCCTATGCAGTACTGTTATAAACATTATTAACAGATGGTATTAGGAAGATATAATGGGAAATTCTCTCTTGTAAGGCAGTAAGAACAGCACTGTTATATTAAAAAGTGGCAAATTCAAAAGTGATTCAAATATGTTCTTCCTGTGAGTCGGGTTTCTCTTTTTACTGCGGCATTATGGCTTAGAAAGATTCAAAGTGAAATTAGACATATATATGGTTTGCAGTAGTTATCCAAAATTGCCATTTAAATAGCAAGTTATTCTGGCAAAGATGTAAAACCTCACGGTGAGTGAGGATGCCAGCCTGTACAATCCTAAATTGCAGGTCAGTAGTTATGAATATTCTATCCTTATCTTTATTTTTATGAAAAAAACCATTACTGAATGTGTAAACTGCAGGCTCAGATGATGCCATGAGAATCACATTTTTTGAACAGATACAAAGCTTGTAGTTTTGATAAAAGAATAATGAGATTTTTTTCCAGATTACATAATATATGGTTAATAATTACAAAAATACATAAGAGTGTTGAATTCCTGGTAACTGACACTCTCAGAGCTGAAAACAACCATTTACCCAAATGGCCTGGAAATATTAGCTATTAGGCCCCAAATTACATGTTTATTCATTAATAATTAACAGTTATGATAGACACAATGTATGTTCTAAGCTCCTACTAGCAACATTTAAATAATGATGTGAATAACTAACATAAAGTCATTTTCATCTGTGTGCTTGAAAATGCATTTTTCTTCGTCTTTCTATTGGAGGTCAAATCCTAAAAAGTGCTGAGTAATACCACTGTTCATAGGCCTTACAGAAATTGTGGGTATTTAATATATCTCAAGAATTGATCCTTTGAGGTATAATACAAAGTCTGCAGTTTTAGGGTTTTTTCCTGTCTCCAGAAAGATCTTTGGCAGCCTGGCAATTCATTCTCTCTATTTGAAGAAAACTCTGTGAGTTCTAAGAGGGATAGGCTTGAAAATGTTTAGCGAAAAGCAGACTTCAAACAAAATTCCATCTTGTACTGATGAAGTACATAAAAATGAATATATATTTCAGTGGTTCTTAGGACCAGACAGGACTGAAATTTCTGTAAAAAGGTGGATATTTTTGTATGATCTGTCCATTTCTGATTTATTAGTGTATCCATCTTAGAATACTGATTTCTGTCATCATCTGCTCCAGCAATTGGCACCTTGTTGAATGCTGTGCCCTTTGTACTTCTTTATTTATATCTACTATTGATTCACAATCCATTTACTGAAAGAAGCCATTTCTGAATAACATTCTGGACTGTACTGATGAAAAAATTGATTAAAATTACTTTTTCAAAGCCAAATGCTCATATCTTTCTGCCATGAATATATGCTTTAAACAGATGACCTGACACTGCTTTAAATAGTTTCTATTCTATGACTAGACAAAAACTCAAATAATTATCCTGTTCTATACTTAGAAACTGTCTATTAGAAGATGCTTAATATTCCTTACTCCCTTGAAATAACCTATAAAGTCAGGAGTCAACCTTATGCGATTATGCCTTTAATTCACTTGTCAGGTTTTTGTGACCTTGTTTACAGCGTACACACCCAGTGTGTCTAAACTGACCATGTGTGGACTATGAACTGGCTCATAAAAACTTACTAATGAGTTCATGTGCAACAGCCTGTTTCCTAGTCAGCAGTATTCCTGCTTCGTTCCCATGCCCTTTCTGGAAATTTTTACCTCCGCTGCTACATACAGGATGCAACATATGAATTTGCAAATATTACATATTAATTAGAAGCACATATTAATCCATAATTGGAAGTTAATAGATGGTATGTAGCCCAGTTTAGTAATAACACTGATGCAACTGTATCAGTATTTGTAGTAACAGTCCACACGCTTTGTCAAAGTGTGGCGAGACCTCAGTGTGGAGGGTTATCACACCTGCTTTGAACTTTCCGCAGTCTTCTCAGTGTTTGGTTTTACTTGATTTTGCTGTAACAATAATTTTTCTAAGGACAGGAGACTATGACTGATTTGGTTACTTCTGCATTGTATGGTGTAGCTACAGTTGTTGTACAGATACTAATAATAAGTAGTTATTCTGTGTAGAATGATATCCTTATGACTAACATAATGTGTGCAGAACAGGCGCAACCTTGAGATGTGAAGGCACTGATGGCAGTGTAAACAAAAAGCAGAATACATAGTTGCAGGCCAGTAAAGGATAGCAATGTGTAAAACTGTATTAGAAAACAAGGAAAAATAGCCCCAGCTGAGAGGTATTTCCGGAAGAAGAAAAAGTAAAGAAAGAAGAAACCATAAACACGAACATCATATTCCTGCAGGCACAGGACTCCATAAACTGATAATCCACTATGCTCACTCTACCAGATGGAAGCCACATGGAGGTGAAAGAGTAAGCATGACACCAGGAAAAGGGTTAAGGGTAGGTACTAGATAGTGCATGCATAACAATTTGAACTGTAGTATTATTACTGAGATTTTTAATACAGGTTTTTAAAAATTTTTGTTTCCTTTCTTTTTCTGCAATAATTAAATCCAGCCTGAAAATAATTATTAAATTGCTACGGTTGCAGTTATAATAAGTTCGGTGTGACTTTACACATAGTGTGGATTTCTTTTTGCCCATACCAGGATTTTGCACAGAAGTTTCTGCAGACAGTTGCTTCCCCACGTTGAAATGGCAGCCACTCGATGGGCTGCTGGATATTAGCCAGCCTTTTTGGTGCTTTTCACCAGCTCTTTTAATGCAGCTGTGATGTCTGATCTTATTTACCACAAAAGCTGCACAAAAGTTTCTTCATTGTGGTTCAATGCAGCCACTGTTCTTTAGCCCCTCTTTGAGAACAAGATCAGCTCCACGTCTACTTGGATTTGTAAGTATGATCTGGTGAACCTTAATCTTACCTTTGATATTAAAACGGCTTCTTTGGGGAAGGAGGTATGAATCTTTTAAGGTTCCATTAATTTTTGCTTTTAGTTTCTGTTAGTGTCCGCCCTCTGGACTCCTTCAAACACATTATGTTTCTCTTCTGAAGCTGGAGTAGCAGTATGCCATAGAGAAGCTAGAGTGCTCTCCAGGCATGACCTGAGGTCTGCCACCCACCTCTGTTGTGTCTAGCTTCATTTCTTGCCTTCTTTGCATCTCACTTCTTACCTAATAAATGGTTTGGGGTTTTTTTTCAGTGTGTTGATCCTTAAGACTATACACTGAGCAAAACAAGGACCATCACTCTATTTAGTGTGCTGCACTGCACAGTGGGACAGTACTGGACTGTCTGTGAGATCTACCATCTGCTTTATGCTGGGACTCAGGGTCGCAATTGCTGGACAACAACAGAAAGCAGAGCTTTCTCCTTAATCTTTTTTCCAGGGAAAATAGCATCCAAAAACTGAGACTGTCTCTCAAGGGTTTAGCAAATTTAGTATTTCCTATCTCATTCTTATTTTCTTGAAGCACCTTGAAAGCAACTCAAAATTTGTGCATCCCTACGAGACTCTGTCACCAGAAGCACTGTGCAAATACAGTTGAAAAGTAAATGGTGTATGTGGACAAAAGAAAGAAACAGCAGTTACAATAGCTCGGATAGTTTGAATGTATTGCACATTTTCTTTTTAAACCAATGCTGTCCACTAGTTCAATTACTGCCAGTGTGCGGCTTTGGGCAAAGCAATTTTCTGCTCCACTTTTTCCATCTGTGAGACAAAGAAAGGGAAAACGGGAGAGGTTTAAAACCACTGTTTTTTTCCCTTCATTAAAAGCAAAAAATCATCTCTGATCCTCTTTTTCCATCAGAAGGCAGTATGCTTTCACCTCTCTTCACCTCTGTTGGAGCTACAGGAATTTGCCTTTCACTACCTCCTACTTAAGCCTCTGCCTCACAAATGTAACTTGGGCTAATGTCCACAGAGTACTTTGAGTGCCTCAATGAACAGTGTGGTATCAGTACAAATAACACCCCACAGTATTTCTAAACTAGGAATGATCCAGACAGCGCAGAAAAGCAAATAAATGGCATTCCTGTTGTACTGTTCAAGTTCATATATATTTATGTATCTCATTGCTCTGAATTTAAGATTGTTTTCTATTCACTTTATTTACCGGTGTAAGTGCTGTGATAGATGCTCTATTACGTCAGTATGTATTAAAAGTGTGCAAGTGAGAAGCTTAAGGCTGTTTAGATGTGCTCCATTAGGAAAGAGATTGGCACTGAAGGTTTTGGATTAGCAATGAAAGCAAAAGGGTTTTGGGAGGCCTTAGTATTTAGCTGGCAATCCATCCCTAGATCTAACTTTCTTATTTCCCACTTCCATTTTGGTAGCTGTATCTAACATTATCTAGGCCTGCATAATTCTTTTGTTTACATTTTAGGATTAAAAATAACAACGGGACTGTGTAATTGCTTGGCAGGAATTCAAGCCTTGTATTTTGTGATAGTACAAAAAGCAACTGTGTTGGGAATAAAAAGAAGTCTAACAGTATTGTAGCATAAAATAAACCCATATATATTATTTTTGATAGTGTGTAACAAAAGAAAGCTTTGTACCTAAGGCATTGGAAAAGCTAGGACAGGCTAAAATGTACTAGATTCTACACGCCTCCCTAAAGCAGCTACCGCAGGGAACTGAACATTTCACTTTTGGGATTAGAAACACAGTTACTGTCTCAACTGAGGGAGCACTGATGGATGGGCGTGGATGCAATGGGATGCAGCAGTTCTGGAACTGAGCATGCTGTAATGCTTACAGACACATTAATAACCTACTCAGATTAAAACCAAATGTAAATTGTCTGTACCTGATGGTGTAACTGTTCATACATTCAGAACTTAATTGTCTCGCTCTATACTTAAAAGGGTATGTTGACTGTATAACATAATTGCAAAGAGAAAATAAAACTAAATCATTAATCTGATAATTAATCTAAAGACATTCTTTCTTAATGATTTTAAAATATAATGGAATTTGGTTTTGTTTGCTCTGTCATTATTTGGTGATGTTACATTTGCTTCAAATCAAGCCCCTTGCCCTGTGATTCTTAGTCATGAGTGGACAGCCCCACTGAATTCAAAGGAATACATTGTTTTTTTCTTCCTCTAAAGTCACTGAGGATTATAATACTGAAAGAAAGAGAATATTTAGCTCAGAGGCATATGTGACTGCATAGATATTCTACTATGTCTGGAATTTGTACAGCAGAACTGATTCATGCTCTAAATCAGTCAACCCCCTTTACCAAAATAGACTAATGAGAAGACTAATCAGGAGGTTTGTGCATTTCAATTATTTGCCAGTTGCTTATTTTATTAAGTAATTTGCTATTGAAGCACAGTCAGGACTAATGGGAAAAGGGAAAATTGAATCAATACATGGTGAATACATCTAACTGTCCTATTTTTTTCTGGTTTAGAACAAAATACTATAATCTTGCATAACAATATTTTTTTTAATTTCAGATTGAAAAGAGGAAAAATAAAAATGGCATGCGTAACTGCTGAAGTAGATGTTAATTTGAATCAGTGCATGGTTAACATGCTGTTAACTGATTTATGGAAAAAATCATATTAAAAATCAAGGTTAACCATAAATCCAGTAGAAACAGACTCTTACCCTCAAGTAAGCACTGCTGGCACAAAGCAACCCTAAAGGCAATGTAGCCAGAGATGGAAGGAGTGTTCTGCATCAGTTTCCTTTGTTAGTCCAATTGATTAATATCAGTTTAGCATTAACAAAGCATTACTTAGATCTTTGGGAGGCTGGGCGAGATAATTCCTGAGAAAAATTGAGCAAGACTTCACTTCTTAATGAGTGATATTTTGTCTTGCCCTATGCTCATGAAACATTCTGCATTATGAGATACTAATCTCGAGTGGGTCCCTGCCTGCTACCATAACAGAGTGAATAATAGGCATAGTAACAATAATCACAGCAATAATATTCCAAAATTATTCTAGATTTGGTTTTGCTTATTTGTTTCTGAGTTAAACATGATCAATTCTTCACAAATATTACCAGGTCTTTCTGTTACCTTAGGACTGTCAGCTAGCCCAGCATTTGTTTTTCTGGAGTTTATTATGGAAAAAGTTGTAACACCAACAGTCTTTGAATATAAATTATTCAGCTGAACTTTCTCACAAGTGAATTGCAGATTTCTTTATGAGTAGCAGCAACTCATTCCCTGATCAAAATGAGATTGACTTAGCAAATAGCTCTTTCCTAGGAGTGTACATTATTTTTGATACCACAAGTTAACACCTTTACACCAGCAGGAGTTTGTAGAGTTGATTTCTACAAAATATGTAAATAATTTCCTGCTTCAAGTATGAGGCATTTATATATTCTTCATTGCCACATCCATTGCTAGATTTTTTTTTTTTTTTTAAGGTCATTGCATCCATGCTTATGGTTTTTTATCAGTCAGTGTAGTAAAAATGAAACCAGTGTCCATGTATGGTAATGAAGCCTGGTGCTCATGGCTTCTATAGCACAACGTAATCTGGCAGTTCTCCGTGTGCTCTTTGAAATATTTCTCAGCAGTATCATCTGCATAACTGAATACAGATGTTCACAGATATAAACTGTATGTAAACAGTATATATAAACTTTACATGTTGAACCTATTTGAAGATGAATGTACCAGCTTATGTAAGGGTTAGACACAATTTTGGCTCCTATTTTCTCGTGACCAATGAATTTGCTTATGGAAATTTGGAAGGATGGAAGTCATTCCCAATGAGGTAGCAATCTCTTCAACTTACAGCACCTGGAATAAGTACCTAAGGCCTTAGGAGAAATCAGGTGAAATTCCCAGAGGAGGTCCAGCTGACCTGGTCTGTGAGACACAGAATGACTCCTTGACTTGGGATCTGACATCGATATGGGGTCACAGGTTACACAGATGAAAACCAAGAGTAACGACGTTTGCAAATGTTGGGTTTGAAAAGTGCTTAATATCCAGGGGCTGTTCCTGTTCCTGTCCTGTGCAGAGCCCAGGGGCCCTCTCCGGGAAGCACGGCTGGGGATGCCTCTGGGGTGTGGAGTGGCAATCAGAACCCATGGCAGATTCTGATGACAGCCAGGTACAAATCCCAGCAGTGCCAGCTGAGTTCCTTTAAAAAAACCATCACCGAGAGGGATTTTTGTTGCTGTTTTCGGCGGGAGTGCTGAGCGCCGGATCCCGTCCGTGCCCGGCAGCTCCGCTGGCCACCCCGGGGCGGTGTCCCCGTCCCCCTGGGCACCCCGTCCCCTTGGGCACCCTGTCCCTGTTCCCACCCCTGGGCACCCTGTCCCCTTGGGCACCCTGTCCCCTTGGGCACCCTGTCCCCCCGCACCCCGTCCCTCGCCGCGGGCTGCCCGGCCCGCACCTCCCTCCGCCGGCCCCCGCGGGCGCGCGATGGCTCCGGGCCC